>OY970820.1:86443806-86805117 GCA_963853835.1 Calendula officinalis | reverse complement strand
CAGCCAGCATGATCAGCATCAGAAAATGCAGACAGGTCAAACGAAGTTTCTTTGGGGTACCAAAGACCAAGATCTCGAGTACCCTTTAAGTAACGAAATATGCGTTTGACTGCCTGAAGGTGGGACTCTTTGGGAGCAGCCTGATACCGAGCACATACGCACGTAGAGAACATTATATCAGGTCGACTGGCAGTTAGATATAGTAGGGACCCGATCATGCCTCGATAGTTGGTGATATCAACTAGTTTTCCGTCTGGATCAGAATGCATTTTGGAACCGGGTGACATTGGTGTTGAAATGGGTTTACAGTCATCCATCAGATACTTCTTCAATAGATCAGTGATATACTTGGATTGATTAATAAAGATCCCGGTAGGTAACTGACGAACCTGTAGCCCGAGGAAGAAATTCATCTCTCCCATCATACTCATTTCAAATCGCTTGACCATAAGTTCTGAAAAACGTTTACAGTATTTAGGATTTGTGGACCCGAAAATAATATCATCGACATAAATCTGAATGAGAACGATATCTTCCCCTTTTCGTTTGATGAAAAGAGTTTTGTCCACGTTGCCTTTTGAAAAACCAGAGTCGACTAAAAATTTTGATAAAACATCATACCATGCACGTGGAGCTTGCTTCAAACCATATAAAGCTTTATCAAGTATGTAGACATGGTTAGGCAATTTGGGATCGACAAATCCTTCTGGTTGATGAACGAAAACTTGCTCACTGAGAATACCATTAAGAAACGCAGTTTTTACATCCATTTGATAGATTGTAAAATTCTTGTGAGCTGCATATGCCAGAAATATTCGGATGGCTTCTATCCGTGCAACCGGGGCAAAAGTTTCTTCATAGTCGATGCCCTCTTGTTGAGAATACCCTTTAGCAACCAGACATGCTTTATTTCTAATGACAATCCCATTTTCATCCTTTTTGTTCTTAAAGATCCATTTAGTACCAACAACGGACTTTCCAGGTGGTTTTGGAACTAGTCGCCAAACCTTTAATCGTTCAAATTGATTGAGCTCGTCTTGCATTGCAAGAATCCAGTCTGGATCTGATAAGGCTTCGCTGACTTTCTTAGGTTCATTAGAGCTTAAAAAAGATGAGTATTGACATTCATCAGCAGTTGCTCTACGAGTTTGAACCGAGGATTCAGGATTTCCAATTACTTGATGTAAAGGATGCTCTTTGGTCCATTTCAGAGTATGAGGAAGTGGAATTTGACCTGGTGTTATATTGGAGGTATCAGTAAATGCAGGATGCGGGATGATAGTTGTTTGGGTATTGGATGAAGAAGGTGGGGGGTCGACTTGGTGAACATTGAATTTGGAGAAATCGATCACCAACTTTGGAACTTGAGCGGGTTCAATAAGTGAATCAGAAGCACCGACAACTGGAGTGGGCGATGAAGAGACATCCGTTGGTGATTGAGTTTCCATTGATGAGAAAGTTGAATCTGAGTTTGGTGCTGACTCAGTGTGCTCAGGAGCAGCAGATGTAGGAGATGGAGAATCAGGGGAACTCGGAATGAGTGTCTCAGGGACACTGATGGATTGGACATCTGCAGCTGCAGGGATTGGAATGCCAGCCTCCTGAAGTAAAGTATGTCTGATGTTATGATATTCATCATAAAAACGTTCAAACAATATATCGAAATCATTTTCAGAGGTGGAAGGAGTGGAAGGAGGTGCAGGAGGTTTAATATCTGAAGTAAGTGACTCAAGAGGAAATGTCTCATCAAAATTCACATTGACACTTTCTCTTATTGTCCGATTTGATCGATTGTAAACCCTGAATGATGCAGATTCTCGTGAATAACCAACAAATACCCCTTCGTCCGCTTTAGCTTCAAATTTGTTCAATTTGTCTTTGTCATTCAAGATGAAGCAACGACTCCCAAATACATGGAAAAATTTAACATTTGGAATTCGGTTATTTATCAATTCGTACGGTGTTTTGTTGTAGGTTTTGTTGATGATAGAACGATTTTGAGTGAAACATGCCGTGTTGATGGCTTCAGCCCACAGAGATAAAGGTAGTTTCGAAAATGAAAGCATTGTGCGGGCTGCTTCAACTAAGGTACGATTTCTTCGTTCTACTACTCCATTCTGTTGTGGAGTTCTAGCAGCGGAAAATTGATGGGTTATACCTACAGATTCAAGAAATGAATCTAGGGTTCGATTCTTAAACTCAGTGCCATTATCAGTCCGAATGGTGTTGACTTTTAATTCCAGATTTGTCTGAGTTTTCTTGATAAAGGCGATAATAGTGTCTGCAGCTTCATCTTTGGTACGTAAGAAGTGAACCCAGGTATACCGTGAGTAGTCATCAACAATCACTAACACATACCGTTTACCAGCAATTGATTGAACACTCATTGGTCCACATAGATCCATGTGAAGCAATTCAAGAGGTTTGGATGTACTTGGAACGGGTTTTGATTTGTGTGACGTTTTCTTCATCTTTCCCATTTCGCAAGACGAACACAGATGATCTTTTGCAAATTTAACGTCTGGGAGACCAGATACATGGCCACCTTTTACCAATTTGTTGATGGTTTTGAAGTTTAGGTGCGAGAGGCGACGGTGCCATAACCAAGATTCATCTGATGACGCTGTGGAAAGTAAGCATACTTCTTCCATTGGGGTCACGTCATTGAGATTGATAGTAAACAGATTTGTATCCCGTTTTCCGGTAAGAAGTTCTTCTCCATTATAAGTACGAACAGCACATTTCTTTGTTCGAAAATTAACTTCTAACTCTTTGTCACAAAATTGACCGATACTGAACAAGTTGTGAGCAAGATCTTCAACATAAGTGACATTTCGAATGATTAAATTTTCACGAATGATATCACCAATTCCCATGATAGCAGCCAAATGATCATTTCCAAAACAAACGGTACCCAAATATTTATCTCTAAAATTTGTTAAGAGGTTCTTGTTTCCCGTCATGTGCCGTGAGCATCCAGAATCAAGATACCATATATTCTACATAAAACAATTAACACAATTTAGGTACCCAATCAATTATGGGTCCTAGACGATTAGTGACGGATGTTTTATGCAGATTTTACAAAAGGATTAATTTAGAGATTTTACAGAACTGCAAGGAGACAGTTCTGGTTGGATAGCTTTGACAGACCATTTAAATTTTTTCTCTGGAGAATGTAAGATCCATTGGGACTGTTCATTCTTGATCCAAGTGTAATTAATAAACGTGGATTTTGAGTTATTCATCTTTGATTTGGTTGTTGAAGAATTGGATGAAGTGCTTGAAAGTGATGATGCAGGTGTGGTGGTTCCTCGAGTTGTGTGACGTGGGATGTGACGAACAGGAGTCGATTTGACATATGGTGTAGACAAATGTTGACGTTGATGTAGCAAAGAACGAGAAACTGATGATTTGCATGAGGATGGAAAACAAGTTTTGCAGGACTTAATTATTTTACCAGACTTATGTAAAACATAGTTTCTAGGACCACATGGAGCATCTAACCTAATGAAGTATCGTTCATCATACTGGGAAATTTGTTTATTTGTTTGCTTGTCACAATAAATCTTTTTACCGGTTTTATCATTTTGAACAACCAAATTATCACCATTAACAGTATAATTCACAGGACGATAAACAGCAGAATCATAAACAGTACCAAAAGCCAATTTAGGAGCAATAAAATCCTTGGAGTTATTACATTTATTATAAGCAGAAAAAGAAGAAACTAAAAAGGACGATGAACTAGACTTCTTAAGTTCCTTTGACTTAAGCATACTAGAGCCGGACGACTTAGACTTCTTTATCTGAGGTGCTCCTCTGTCTCCGATTGGCATGGGCTTCTCAAGCTTTGAATTTAAGGGTTTATCTGAAACATTTAAAACAGTTGAGTCAGAGCTTCTTTTTAAAATAACGGGGATTTTAATGGTAGAAGTCTTTTCAAGAGTTTTAGTTTGAACAGAAGAGTTATTTTGAGAATCATTTTGAGCAGAAGAAGAATTGGTTTTAACAAGTTTAGCTTCTAATTCATGAATTTTGGTTTGTAAAACTAATTTTTCTTTATCATATGCCTTTTGTGTTTCATCAACTTCTGTTTCTAATTGGCAGATTTTCTTTTCAAGAATTAACGATGGAATATAAAGTTTTCGTGTTACTTTTTCTTGAACGACAGCATCCCCTTTAATTTCAAATTCTTCTGGAGTTATAATGGGAAAATATTCATCATTTTCAAACTTAGCCTTTTTAAATTCATAAGTTTTGTTTAATTCTGCATAATTGAAACTGATTTGAGCATTTTCCTGCTTCGCCCTGTTGAATGCTTCGATTTCTTTTTCTTCATCAGTCACCCGCATGAAGTTTTGCCAGATATCTTGTTTCATGTAGCGAGAGTCATATAGTGTCGGAAGAACCCTGCACGCCTTGCTCAGATATCCTGGATTGTCTGCCCCGAGACCTTGTTTGGAGTTGAAGTACTTGAACTCTTTAGGCTTGTTCAAATGGATGGTTTGATCAGTATGTCCTCGTTTGGCAATTAACTCTTCAAGATGTTTAATGTGAGATACTAACTGATCTTTGTCATGGGTGAGACGATGTATGATGGCCTGTTGACTATTATTATCTTGTGATGATTGATTAGTTTGATCGGTTAATTTTACTTTTAATTCTTTTATTTCAGAATTTAAAGATTTAAATTGATTTTCATTGTCATCGAATTCTTGTTGTTTACGTTCCATCCAGTTTTTTGTGAATTGACATTCTTGGTACGTTTCAATATACAATTTGTAATATTTGTCATTTCGTTCCTTTGAAATAGGATTTTGTGCATTCTTAAGATTTGTAATTTCAGTTTCTTTTTCAGAAATAGTATGAGACAAATGTTGAATATCTGTCTCATATTTAACAGTTAGTTCTGATATTTGTTTTTGTAACGTCAGATTCTTTTTCTCAAAATTTTTATTTTGTTTAATAATATGAACAAGTTGTGTATTATGATCAACAATTTGTTCATTTTCGTTTTCTAAATCGGCTAAACTTTGTTGGAGTAGAGCATTTAATTCTTTTTCATTTAAAAGGTTTTGTTTTAAAGACTCAATTTCAGAATTCTGGTTTGTTACAAAACATTTATCCGAATCAATGGTATTTGGAGAATTAGATAAGAAAGAACTGTTTACCTCTATTTCTTTGGTGGTCTCCTCATTGGAACGTTCGTGGAGCTCAGCATTTTCTCTTGCCATAAAACACAAGTTCGCAGCATGTTCCTCATCTTCTTGATCAGAGTCTTCCATCCACTGAAGATCTTCTGCTAACAGCACTTTCCCAGATTCAATTTGTTTGGCTAACAGCATCTTCTTTTTGAAATATTCAGAATCACGAACTCTAGGTTTCGTGCAATCACGGGAGAAGTGACCAGCAACACCACAGTTATAACATTTCTTTGTAGGATCCAAAGGTGTCATGGCTGGCTTGTCAGTTGAAGCGGAAGCAGATTGAGCAGATTTAAAGTTTGATGAAAAATGCAGATTGTTGTTTGCGGTTTTCGGGTAATATTTCTTCTCATATTTGGAGATAAGTGACATGGCTTGCAGCACTTCTTGAAGTTCTTTATCCAGATCATCGATTTTTGGAGGAGTGGGTTCTTCTGCTTTTTCTTTAGACTTAGCAGTTTCATTTAACAGATGTTGTTTGGTAAGAAGTGCAAGAGTATCTTGTGTCTCTTGTTTTGTTTTGGCGATGTTTTTCACCATTGGAGCATTTTGGTACAAATATTCGTACAGCTCATGGATATCTATCAGACTTAGATCTTTATTCTGCATAGCATTATTACCAAACATTTCCCACTCCGGAAGAAGACAGTTGAGAAATTTGATGTTGATCTCCAGGTTTCCCTTTGATAGGCCATTTTTGCGGAGATCATTTAACAGGTTGCAATATCGATGGTAAGTGCTTTGCAAGTCTTCTCCGACCGAGGCTCTAAAATTTTCATAGGAGTTTAACGTAGTAACCATCTTAGCCTTATTCCCAAGAACCGTTCCCTCCATCTGTTTTCTTATTTCATCCCAAAGTTCTTTAGCACTATTAAGACTATCTAAGCTAGTGTAGATTTCATTCGGTAGTCCTTGAAGCATGAAGGAATATGCTTGTTTATCAGCTTTGGCACGTTGCCTTTGAATAGCATTATATCTGGAGGGAGGAATGAGAACTCGACCGCCAATAACCGGAGGATCTGCATCAGGTAACGCAACAGCATCTTCATAGAATTTTGCGTTTCCATTCTCAAGAGACTCAAGAATTTCAGTAGCTAATTCTTGGGTGTCAATGAAGTGAAGAAACCTTTTCTTCCACTGGGCATACTCCCCTCTGAATAGGACTGGAGGTTTCAGATCAGACCCGATTGATAGTGCTTCTCTTGAAGTCATGGTGTGAAAACGTTTGAAAATTTGACCGAAGTTGAGAAGTTCGGGCCAAACTTGATTGAGAAGTTCGGGCCGAGGTGGGTATAGAAGTTCGGGCCGAGGTTTGACAGAAGTTCGGGCACAGAAGTTCGTTTGTAGTTCGGGCCGAACTTGAGGAGAAGTTTGGGCCGAAGTTTGACTATAGTTCGGGCCGAGGTTTGACAGAAGTTCGGGCACAGAAGTTCGGCTATAGTTCGGGCACAGAAGTTCGGGCCGAACTTGAGGAGAAGTTCGGGCCGAAGTTTGGCTATAGTTCGGGCCGAGGTTTGATTTGAAGTTCGGTCACAGAAGTTCGGCTATAGTTCGGGCACAGAAGTTCGGGCCGAACTTGAGGAGAAGTTCGGGCCGAACTAGTTACTGTTCTCGGGCCGAAGTCTTTCTTGACAGTAACGAAACGAACACAGCTGTTTTTGTACTAAATCGAACCTAGAATGCTCAATACTTAACCAAATCAAGTGATTCAAATCCCAAAATGCTCGAAATTGAATTTCGCACAAAATGGATCAATAAACTCGATCAAAACACAACAAATCAGATGGTAATTTCGATTTAACAGAAGAAAAAATGTGTTTTAATGGTTTTCTTTAAAATCAACGAATTGGGATCAATTGTTGATGGATTTGATCGAAACTTGATTCTAATATGCTTAGAATTACAAGATGAATGTAATGATCAAAGAATATAAACGATTCAATACCTCAAATTCCGATTTTGATTCTTGAGTTCTTCACCAAAAACCTTCAAAATCTTGCTTAATCTTCACTGAAATGGATCGAATCAAGGATGATTTTCTGCTCTGATACCAATTGTGGATCCGTATGTAACGATTAAACAACAGATTAAGCAATAACTAGGTGAATTGGAAGAACAAGATTGAGAGAATACTTGCACAAAACGTACGTTCAATTTCAATAAGCGGCAAGGTTAGGTCAATACTAGGTTACACCTAGGTATTTATACCTAGGCCTAGTATTGACTAATTACATAAACTACCCTAGACTATTGATTACAATAAACTGTCACATTACATCCCTAGACTATTACAATACTCTAGAATGTGACCTAACAATCAAGAAAGTCAAAACCCTAGTTTTGATTGGTCAAAAACAAGATTAGGGTTCATCTAATTAATTTAGGGAATTGATAAAGAGGATGTTAATTTTTAAGTCCTAAAATTAACAAGGTGTATTTAATTATTTATATATATATGTATTAAAATTTTCGGAATTTTTAATTATTAGGTAAAATTGAATTTTAAAAGATATAATAATTTTATACGTATTTTAATTAGATTAAGTTAAAATACATATGTATAAATTAGATGTAATATTCTTATTAGAATGTTGCAAGTTTATTATAAAATATACATATATACGAATACATTAGATACAAAGATAAAAATGAAACAATTAAAAGGGTAATGTTATTTTGATCTTTAAATATAATATTATAACTAGTTATTGTATAAGTTATAATATAATTAAAACTAGAAAGTACAAAGTTATGATTTCATTATAACTAGAAATTGTACAAGTTGAAATTATATGATTAACTACAAATATACAAAGTTATATATATTATCATATATTAAGATGTATAAAGTTATAAATTATTATAACTAGGTAATTATACAAGTATAATATAAGTATTTTACAAGTCATGTAATATACTAGATTAATGATCAAGTAAAAATAACAAGAACCTATATTTAACTAGTTCAAGTTAAATATAAGAAAGGTTTAAACAAAGTAAGAACTATTATATATAGTCTTTATATAATAATTTTATTAGTTTCACCAAGTATAAACCGGTGATTGTGTTAGCTTAAGTTTCATCATGGTTGTTGAAGCTAGAGGGAGCTACACAAGAAAATCACAAAGTTTGTAAGTGTGTCATTAAGACATAAGTTTTGGTTGAATCTAATAAGTCAAAACAAATGTTTGATTTCATTATTAGACATATGGAAAACTAGATGTGTTAAACTAGGTTTATGTTTCAAGTTCATGAATCATAAAAGTTTTAAAAGTTTAACATAAGTTTATAAGTTTTTCAAGTAAGATAAAACAAGTAAGTTTTATTCTAGATAAGGTTTTTCACAAAATCTAGTGGAACGTTTTGTACACCTCGTTTTAGGTATACATGTAAAATCGTGCAAATTCTTGAAACTATAAGTTTTAAAGAATAGTTCTTAAGTTTTAAAAAGGTGTCTTGTAGAACTCTTCAATTCACAAGTCACACATTTTAAACAAGAATTAAGATTGGAATAAAGGTTTAAGTTTAGTTTAAGACTTAACAAACCCAAGAAAATCTTAGATCGAATTACTATCCACCTAATGGAACACCTCACTTGTTAAACGATATTCATATTGTAAGGATAAAGAACCTTAGATATGGATTCAAATCATTGCGAGTGTTAGGGTGCGTAAGGTTCCGTGATAATCGGGAGTCTTGGCGCAGAGCATCGCACTGTCATAGATGGTCTGATCTACTTTGGTGATAATTGGGAGTCCCGGCCCAAAAAGTACTTGAGTAGAATAAACATACTAGACTTTATTACTAACTTAGAAATGTACAATTAGATTGTACAAAGTTGTAATAAGTTATAAGTCTAAAGATTCTACGACCCCTAGGAATCGTGTCAAGTCTTGATACGATCGGTAAGGATGTTACCTACCAGAAATAGCATGTCTCGTCGGGAAGTGCCCAAACCTTGCGGCGAGAATGTGATATATGGATCCTAGGCCTAAAATATTAATTATGGGTTTATAATATATTTTAGAGAATGTTTATTGATGATTACTAATTAAACTGGGTTTGATTTGTAGATGGCAGCAACAAACGCAATCGCGACAACAAGTACAAACAATCTCTCACTTCGCTCAATCCTCTGAAAGGACAAGTTGACTGGGTCAAACTTTCTCAACTGGGAGCGCAATCTTCGTATTGTGCTCAGGCATGAGAGAAAGTGGTATGTCTTGGAGAGAGCAGTACCAAACACCCCTGCTGTTAATGCCAGAGCTGAAACGAGGCAAGCTTATGATAAGCATGTCAGTGATGTACTCGATGTGAGCTGTCTGATGCTCGCCACTATGAGTCCTGAGTTACAAGCGGGACTTATGGATGTGCCTGCATTTGAGATGATCCAGCAACTTAGGGATTCATTTCAAGAGGAAGCTCGCACTGAGAGATTTGACATCAATCGAGCCTTCAACTCTTGCAAGATGGTCAAAGGAACGCCGGTGAGTGCCCACGTCATGAAAATGAAGGGACACATGGATCACCTCGCTAGACTTGGTCACCCCATACCGTTGCAAATGGCAACAGATACTATACTCAACTCGTTGTCTGATGACTACAAGTCTTTTGTGGTCAACTACAACATGCATAATATGGATAAATCCATTGCTGAGCTACATTCCATGCTCAAGACAGCTGAGTTGAGTTTGGGGACCAAATCTAAGGACGTTCTCATGATCGGTAATGGCGGTGGCGGTGGGAAGAAGAGAAAAGGGCATGGTGGTAAAGGAAAGGGTAAAACCTATCCTAACCAAGGAGTGCCAAATGGTAAAGGTGTCAAACAAAAGGTCAAGAAGGTTAAGCCTAACACTGCGAGGACCGAGAACCGGTGCTTCAAGTGTGGTGAGGCTGGGCATTGGAAAAGGAATTTTCCAAAAGGTGCAATTGGTAGTGGAGGAAACGCAAGTTCCTCAGGTAACACAACCACACTTCTTAATCACTTTAAGATACTTGTAAAGTACGTTACGAGTAATCTAACTTTTTCAATCGTTTATTGCAGGAGGAGATGGAAAGTGATGACGACCAGCATGAGATGGTGATGATCCCACAAGCACCAAGTTTTATAATTCAGTATTTTGTGGATTCGTTTTAAACAATTTTACTTTATTGTTTGGATAATTTTATTTTTTTAAAACAAGTTTTATTTTGGTTTTAATTAATTTCGAATCCATCGTTGAATTATATTGTGTGCATGTGTGACAATTACACTAGTCAAGATTTATGACTAGATTGTAAGTCAAGCTTTGATTTACATATATTTCATGGTTATATATATTTGTTTGATTGTTGTATAAATAATGTCTTGATAGCTCAAGGTATTTAGATGCTAGTAATTAGAAAGTTTTTTCTAATGAAAGTATTTAAGAGTTTTATGGAAGCATAAGGTTCAAGAGTTATTGAACTCAATTAAAACATCTTAAGTAATAGTCATTACTTATGATAGAAAGTTTTAAAGTATTAGTATTAATATAGTATGATTGTATTGGATATAATCAAGATAGATTTTAAGAGTATTATTACAAGTCTTTTATACTTGTAGTAAAGGATTTAAAGAAGTCATAATTCCCTAATAGGAATAATTGGATATTCGTATAATCCAAGTAAAATGACTTAGACATTAAATGACTCTTAAAAGGGACAAACTATATTAAAAGTATTTAAGAATTAAAAGGTATTAGTGCAAGTCTTTTATACTTGTAATAAATACAATATTTAATCAAGTCATAATTCCCTTATAGTTGTAACGCCCTATTTTTCTGATAATTAATTTAATTACTTTTATTTAAATATTCTTACGTGTTAATTATATATTAGCGATTATGTGTCAACTTGATTTAATGTGTAGTGATTCCCTTGATTAACCGGTTGTCGCTTCGTGACTAAATAAATTATGAGTATTAATTAATTTAATGAGACGACTTATATAAATGGCTAGAGTGTCATTCATCTTATGTCTAATTTATTGAGAGTATTATTTATTGCGCAACATTTTAAATCCCGAGAATTTTATCAGACGGTTTTGGTCTAAGTGAGGTCTGGCCAAGAGGCCAAGGACCGAACCAACTTAAGTAAGTGACTTCGGGCTTTGCCCATTGAAGAATCTGATCGTGGCTTAGGCTTCGGCCAAGAGGAGGATTGAGCCCAATGTGTACTTCGGCTGTTATGGGTGTGTTGGCCCGATTGTTCTTTTGAAGCCAAGAGCCCATAATGTATAATACTTAATCTAACAAAAACCTAAAAAGCCCTTAGCCTAAATGCCGACAACTCCTTTCTCCCACAATTCCAATCGGCAGTGTGTGTGTGTGAGGCGTGCCGGCAGAAACCAAGATCACCGCCACCTTGCTTTCTCCTCTTTCTTTTCCGGCAGATATGATTAGCAATCACCGCCACCTTGCTTTCTCCTCTTTCTTTTCCGGCAGAGATGATTAGCAACCACCGCCACCCCCTTATTTTTCTGTTATTCCAGCGAACCAAAGGAACCACCGTAACCTTGCTGTCTTTTCTTACTTCCGGCTAAAACCCAAGAACCACCGCCACCCTTGTTTTTCTTCCTTGTTCTGACAAGAACCAAACAACCACCACAGCTTTCTTTTCAATGATTCCGGCAGGACAAGGAGCAACACCCACACTTTGTATCTGCCATCATTATGTTTTTAATCGACAACAATAATCAAATCGGGTGCAGGCCGACGTCGGGGAGAGAGCAAGATCGAGCAGAAGGCTACAATGTTTGAACGATGATAACCTGCTTTCATTCTTTTTGTTCTTTGATTCTACCAATCATCGTGATTATTTCTCCCTCAGGTTACGCAGCAAACGGAGGAGTGCAGGGACGGAGGACACCTGGCAAGTATCAACAGGATCGGGAATTGAGTGGATTTTCCGAGCCAAAGACGAGAGTTTTTCCGGTAGAACCCTAATCTTCTTCTGTTTTCTATGATCCCGTATAGTTCATGATTAACCTGATCGAGTTTCATTGTAGTATTCTTGTGTGTTGTGGCGGGGCTGTGTTCGAGCCATTAGGACTCGGGCCTTGCCGAATTTTGTTGTAGGATGATTGTAATATCGGGTTTGTGTTTGTTGTGAGTTATATTGTTGGCTTCGATTCATTTATCGCCTAATAGTCAATGCTTCCGTTTTTCCAATGAATCTTGTAGTTTGAAACTGTTTTGTCTCGGGTTGCTAATGATCTTGACCACTGAGTTGTTACGAATATACGGGTTGGGGTCGGGTTTGTAAAACGAGTTTTAAAGCAAACTGAGTTTTGGGGCAGATTCTGTCCATTCTGTTCGGGTCGGTTTTTAACATGGTTAAAATAAGTTTCTGGATTTTTGGCCCGCGCTGGTCTCTAGTTTTTCGAGTCCTCTTTCCGTTGCCGCTGACGGCTCGTCATTTTGATTTACGGTTTAAAAGATATCATTGTTTTTGTAAACCGTCCCAGAATAGTTTTCGGTTCAGCTATTCTGTCTTGTGAGCCTGTTTTGAGCCCTTTCTATTTCGTTTTAACTTCCGAGGTCTTCTATCGAATTGTAGTCCTCTGAGCCATGTACCTACTGTAAAAATTTGATTAAATTCTAGTGAGCGGTTTGGGAGTTATAGCAGTTCCCGCGGGGGTGTCGGTTTCTGGCAGAATGTTTGAAGTGAGTTTTGAGCCATGTTTTAATTCGAGTTTTATTATGCGATGTAGGACCTTCTAGGAGCTGAGTTGTGACCTGTACGTGCCGAGGATACTTCTAGGAGCATACATTTATTCGAGGTGGGTGATCTCACTATAAACTTGCATTTACATTCGCTTCATGATTATGTGCTATATGTCATGAATTGCTATTGCTTTGATATAAGCTTGTTTATTTAATGATGTGCTATGTGTTGTTTATTTTAATTTCGTCCTGAACTGAGATATGGATGTTGAGTAACCGAGATAAGTACCATATCATTATGTGTTGATCTGTGTACATGAGTTATGTTATGAGTTATATGCATGTGAGATGTGCTAGTTGATTACATATCTGTTGAGATGATATGTGTTGAGTACGAGATGGTTTGTTTTATATGAGTACATGTTGTATGAGTCAACACGTTAATAAAACTAACCTAATAACTATGATATTTTAATTACCGATCGCAAGAGGCGACGGCGAGAGCCAACTCTTCCCGTTTGAGTTGCCAAGGTACACTACACGACTGTCAGCGTGGTACTGCGGGGCACCTAGAGGACGGGTGTTGGAAGAGGGTGTTCTGACGGGCGTATGGCGGTGGGCGTACGTTGAGTATCGTCACAACCCACGGCGAACCTAAAGAGAATTAATAAAGGCCTAATAACGAGAAATGAGTAGAGTCTTTTAGGGAACATGTATGTGGCATGAACTGTTTGTATGTGTTTGTTTATTTTGATTTTATCCACTCAGCGTGTGGCTGACCCCAAACATTTCCCCCCATTTTCAGGTACTAGCAATGGCAAGGAGAAGGTTCATGGCTGATGGGTTGCATCTCGGTTTTTATTGATGGATTTGGATTTTCACTTAAATGTTTGTCGAGTCAAACTTATTTTTAAAACTTTATTTATTCCACATTAAATACCACGTGACGGTTTATTTTATGAATTTATGAGTGGGACCGGTTTTTATTCACTTGTACTTTGGGAAAATACTTATTTTATTACTTTAATTTTTTTTTTTCCCTGATTCTTGGGATGTTACAATAGGAATAATGGATATTTGAGAAATCCAAGTGACGACTTTGGCATTAAATAAAGTTCTTAAAGAATACTAATGTATTTAAGAATTGGAAGTATCGTTTCAAGTGTTTTATACTTGTTAGATACAGTAATCAATAAAGATCATAATTCCCTAAACAGGATTGTTGGATATTCGCAAATCCAAAGGATGATCTTAATTATTGACAGAATTCTTAAAAAGATTAAACTACAAGTTATTGACTAGGTCAAAGTAGTTTAAGATATGCTTAAATTCCATAAAAGTAAGTGGGAGCTAAGACTAATGTAATTCATTAAAGATGTTGATGAATTCAGTAAGTTAGTAAGACATTAACAACAAGGTTTTACCAAGTTGTTAGCCAAAGAGTTAAGAGAAATAATAAATGATCATTGATTAGATTATTGCAAACCTAATAACGTGATCACAAACCTTGTGATTAATTATTGCATATCTAATAGGTTGTTAACACTTCAGTGGATAACACAATCATTTAAGGAAATTTCTTTAACTAGTAAGAATATCTACAAATCAAGTAACTAAAAGAGGCTTTAGTTACAAGGAGAATTTTATGAATTCAAGAAACTAAGGAGTCAATTTTCAATCCTCCTATGTTTAAGGAATTGCATAAAAGGAAAGACTAGAATATGTTCTAGAATGTTGCAAGAACAATATCTAGCAAAGACAAAAGTAATAGTATTCCTAAATAATCGTCTTATGTCTTTAGTTTAATAGAAATGATTGGTTTAGTGATAAAGTTACAATTAAGGTTGTAAGAATCATTAACTAATCAACACGAACAAAAGGAATAAGTAATGATCCAGTAATAATTCAGTATCTATGTCCAGTAAGGAATCAAACATGAGTTAGTATCAGTTTATTCAGACATTGTATGTTTTACATCATCCATGAATAAAAGTCTATTTATTCAAAAAGATACAAAATCCGTGACTACTCGTCTAGGTGGGAACCTTGATGGGACGTTAACGTCATCGCGATATTTAGTGGTAGATTCGAAGTTTTTCGAAGTTAGTTACACAAGTTTTGTGTAAACCAAATATCGGTGATATTCTGTTGGAGGCTCAACGAATATTGGATTGACCACCGTGATAATACTTCGTTGTTAAAAAAATTAAAAGTACTGTTCACTAGGATTGTCCTTAAGCCTGAGGTATTTGATTTAGGATACAATGACTAATGTGCTTTGGTTCAACATAGACAATTCTGAAATATGTTTGTCATATGAGGCGATACTGCGTACAAAGGAAGTTGTATTTTAAATCGAAATATAACAAGATGGTAATTGCACCTCCTTTTTAGGAGAGATATTTATAGGTCCTTTGACATGATGAGCAACTGTAACGCCTCAATTTTTCTTGTAATTTAATTAATTACTTTTAGTAAAATAAATTATGTGATATTTATTTATTTGAGATTTATTTGTGTTATGTGATCTATTGGGTATTTAATTCGAGTAGATTAAATACTTGGCGTTTTATTTAATGACAAGAGTGTCATTCATTGTGCGTTTAATTAATCATGAAAATTTATAACAAGAGTGTTATTGATTGTGCTACTTAATAATGGGATTAAGTGGTGGGCCGATTCATTGAATAACTAGAGTGTTATTAAGTTACATATAATATAGTAATGAAGTGTTATCCCGGGTGAGTGTCGGGTTTGAGTTTCGTGAGGCCGGCCGGAGGGCCAAGGCTGAACCATAGATTAGTTCTAAGCCCGAGATGTTTTTTTTTAGAGAAATGAAGACACTTAAAATTGTTTGGGCAAATTTCCTTTAGTTCCCCACTTGTTTCCACACGTATTATTGAAGCCCAATCTATGGGGTCAACTTCTTCTATGGTCGATTCTTCTTATTGGGCCAAATCATTTCAATTCCTTTGAGCCCACAAATGCTGGTCAGATCGAAGCGAGGCAAGGCCGGTGGCCTTTTTCTTTTCCTCTTGCGCACCAAGTTTGGTTAATTAAAGAAACGATTATCTCCATCAATTCCTATCAATGCCGAATTTATCCCCTTCCTATAATCCTACCAATCGGTCAAACCCTAGATGAATTACTAGCCTCTCGAATCTGCAGCAGTTGTAGACTTCTTCCAATCGATCCTTCACTTTGAGTTCGTGGAGCAGCGGGGTTGATCGAGCCCAGAATTGTTCTCCCATCGGTAATCTCTAGTTTTGTTCATTCTCAATTCTGTTTTCCTTTCCTTCACTTGGACGGATTGCATGCCTAACCATTGGTGTTGTTCTTTTGTCTTGTTGTTGGTGTTGTGTGCACGCAGAAGTCCCCGAGCCAGAGTGTTTCCGCAAGCAAAATCCATCGACAAGAACTTCTAGCCTGGACTATAATCTATTCGGTAGTTCTCAATTTACTCCCTTGACTTCAATCTCTTAATCGGAGTTTTGGTTGTTTAAACACTGTTTCTATTCAGAATTCTAGTTAAGTCCAGTGGAGATTCGAGTAGTACCATCGGCTTTGAAGCCAAGTCTGCTAGGATTCGAGGGTGGTAGTTATCGTTGTTGTTTTCTCTTGTTTTTGGTCATTCTAGTGGTCTAATCGTTTTTTCCTTGGCTCGTTATGTTGTAGGGTTGAGAGCCCTGCTCGAATTAGTCACTGAGTTTGTTTTTCTTTCGGGTTTTAGTTTGGGTAAACTGCTGTCGTTTTAATCTAGACATTTTAATCAATCGAAAAACCCCGGAAACCGAACCTTTAGGTTCTTGGTTTCCTTAAACCGGAAGAAATATAAATAAGGAGCTAAATTAATCTTTTCTGAAATTAAAATGAGTCTCGGGACTGTCGGGTGTCTCGGGAATATTCAAGTTGTTGTCGGGATTCAAATTAGGTTTTAAACATCAAACGGAAATTGTGACAGAATCTGCTCACCATGTTTAAGTCTGTTTTTAACACACTTAAATAAGTTTTTAGATTTTTGGCCCGTATTGGTCTCTAGTTTTCTGAGTCCTATTTCAAATTCCGCTGACGGCTCATTAATTCGATTTACGGTTTAACAGATATCACTGTTTTAGTAAAACGTCGCAAAAGCTTTTCGGTTCAGCTACCCTGTTTTGAAACCAGTTTTTGAGTTATTTAGAGTCAGTTTTGGACGGGGGTCGTGAGACAGTAATTTGTAGTAATCTGGATTTTCTAGCAGTGTCTAAAATTTGGGAATAATCTAACATACGGTTTGGGAGCTATAGCAGTTTCCGCGGGGGTGTCGGGTTCTGGCAGAATTCTATGAGTTGGGTTTTGAGCCGAGTTTTAATACTAGCATTATTATGTGATGTAGGACCTTCTAGGACCTGAGTTGCGACTTGTACGTGCCGAGGACACTTCTAGGAGCATACGTGGATTGAGGTGGGTGATCTCACTATAAACTTGCATTTACTTTCGTTTCATGATTTCGTGCTATGTGTCATGAACTGCTATCGCTTGAGACGAACTAGTTTACTTGATGATGTGCTAAGCGTTGTTCATTTTAAATTCATCCTGAACTGAGATATGGATACTGAGTAACCGAGCTGGGTACCATATCATTATGTGTTGATCTGTGTACATGCGTTCTGTTATGAGTTATATGCATTCGAGATGTGCTAGTTGTTTCATATCTGTTGAGACGATATGTGTTGAGTATGAGTTGGTTGGTTTTATATGAGTACATGTTGTATGAGTCAACACGTTAATAAAACTAACCTAATAACTATGAGATTTTAATTACCGATCGCAAGAGGCGACGGCGAGAGCCAACTCTTCCCGTTTGAGTTGCCAAGGTACACTACACGACTGTCAGCGTGGTACTGCGGGACACCTAGAGGACGGGTGTTGGAAGAGGGTGTTGTGAGGAGCGTATGGCGGTGGGCGTACGTTGAGTATCGTCACAACCCACGGCGAACCTAAAGAGAATTAATAAAGGCCTAATAACGAGAAATGAGTAGAGTCTTTTAGGGAACATTTATGTGGCATGAACTGTTTGTATGTGTTTGTTTATTTTGATTTTATCCACTCAGCATGTGGCTGACCCCAAACACTCCCCCCATTTTCAGGTACTAGCAAGGGCAAAGAGAAGGTTCATGGCTGATGGGTTGCATCTCGGTTTTATTATTGGATTTGGATTTTTACTTAAATGCTTGTCGAGTCAAACTTATTTTTATTCCGCATTAAATACCACGTGACGATTTATTTTATGAATTTATGAGTGGGACCGGTTTTTATTACTTGTATTTTGGGAAAATACCTATTTTATTTACTTTAAATAAAATTTATTTTCCCCGATTTTTGGGATGTTACAGAAACTGAAAAGTGTACGGCCGTGCCCAAACGAACTGAACTGTTCTTTGTCATTTATCACAGCAGTTTGAGTCAAGAAGTCATAAAATGATTTCGAATACAGGAGTTGATAATTTCTACCATGCGCGTATTCGTTATCACAAATATCGTGCTGCAAGGGATAAGCCTAACAACGTTACCCAAGAAGTAAAGACAGAGTGTTCTTTACTAGGAGACGCTATTAAGAGTTTTTCATAAAACTATACCAGGGTTACATAAGCTGTTTTTATGGGGTTGGTTACCTACATGCCCATCTAGAAGGCCACTGTAGCTCGTATCATTAAGACAAAGGTTACAAACTTGCACAAGTGGGAGTCTGAAGGATTTATGTGCACAGTTAGCCAACCTATGATGATGCATCCATGCCTATGAAACACTTAAGGGTCACACCGGTGAGTGCATGTAATACGAGCAAGTTATGCAACGATACTACGAAGAGGAATGATTCATAATAGTCATTATGAATCAGTTAAGTATTAAGTTAAGTTTAACGTATTACTAGATTAGTTTAACTAACAAATTAATACAAGTAGTAGTACATTTATTAGTTAAGTACAACAATAATAAACTAGTTAAACTATAAGGGTTTAAAGTGTAAGAGATAAGTTTAATTAAGAGATTAATCTTAATTAAACTAGAAGGGCCCTAAGTGAAAGTCTTTCTATTATAAATAGAATGCATGGGGTTCCCTTATTCCGAGATCACAATTACGAAACCCTAGCATCCCTCCTCTCTTTGGTTTCGGCCGAACACAACCCCAAGAACACAACACTTTGTGTTCTTCGTGTTCTTCATTCGTTCTTCGTATTCTTCAAGTCTTGAAGATCCAAGTTTGTTGCAAGTGATCATCTAGAGGATCGTTCGTCGTGTTCATCATCAGTGGATCTATCTTAAGCACTAACTAAGGTATGTTTCATGGAACACTCTTTCCTCCTTCTCCTCTTGTTCGAAGTCGAACCAAGAACCCTAAGGTTCTTGGTAGTCGTCGACGAACACACACAAGTACGTGTGTGTGTTCGAGTTCTTCGTACAAGGTTTCTTTCTTGTTAACCTAATCTAGATTTCCAACATCCCAATCCTTTAGGGTTTAATGATCAGGTTTAATCCCAGTTCCGCATTTAGGGATTAAATCAGCTAGTTGGTTTTAACCGCTCAAGAACAAGTTCATGTTCTTGGTCAGTCATGGTTCGAACCAAGTTTACTAGGAGGTCGATCCTATGGGTCGATCAGTCGCATGGTGCGTTAGCAAAACCCTTCAAAATATAACTAAGTGATTTACCGTATAATAGGAAATAGAAAAGATCTACACGTATTTACATTTAACATTGTTTATGTGGACAATTACAATTAATATTGCATTGCATTGCATTTAGATTTACATATAGGAAGGTTTATATGTGGTGGGCCTTATCAATAAACTACCATTACTTTTGCACTTTTGTCAAGTTAAAATCTTTTTCACGAAACATAATTGGTGTTAAAACTATATATTAAATTATTTAAAACCTCACTGTTATTCAAAACTATTCATATTTAAGTACATTGAATGGATAATAAATACTTTAATAACATCATAATTATGAATTGACTCTTATAAAGATCACTAAAAGTGAGGTGGCTTAAATGTGCATATGTGGATTTTTAGGTGACAATAATGACTTACATTTAAGTGCCAAGTGGCCTCATACATGGCATAAGGTATGATGTGCCATTATGACATGGCTTATGAAAGTTTTAAAGTTTGGATCATAATATTAATTTTTAAGGTAAAAAATTATTAATTTAAAAAAAAAAACAAAAAAGTCAACTATCTCTTCCTCCTTTCCAAACGGAGAAACTAGTGAATGAAAATTCTTCTCCTTCCCAATCATTGGCTGAAAATTCTAGATTTGCTTCAGTTTTATAAAGATGGTTTTTGATGAAAAGGATTCTAATTTGATTTTGTTGGTAACCTCCTCCAAATTGAATAGACACATCTTTTTATTCTTCCAATCCTTTTGCTTCTTCCTTCGCCGCCCACTGTTTACCCTACTGTTCCTCTTTCCCTCCAGTGGTCACTCTCTCCCCAATTGAAGACGCAACCACTAGGAATATGTAACAAGGGGTCACCAAACCCAATTTAGCCCCACCTCATGACCCCAATTTAAGCTTGTTCCTTAATAATGCTCACCACCATCTATTCGTCAAGAAATGAAAGTATGCTTGTTAATGAGAATTGTTGCTGTTAAAAAAAATTGCTTGTTAATGACAAGAATTAGTTAACTAATTTGTGATGCCCGTGCAGTTATTTGAGAAAAAATATTGTCATGAAAGATTAACCAAACATTGTGCATTGGTCGACCTTTATGCAAAAAGGTAAGTAATTTGTGTTTCCCATATTCACATATGTCCACATACGCATATGATCCAAATGCACAAATAACTGCACTCTGCCAAGATTTGTAATCTAGTGGTATTAGAGATTCATACTAATATAAACAAAAAATGAGTAAATTAAGTGATGTTAAAAAGAAATAAAAATATGCAACATGCCCTTTTTTGTTATTCTTATTAAAATAATTGTGTTTGAATGCATTAAATTAATTCATTTTAGTTTCCAAAATTATCTTGTTTTTCTAAAAAAAAAATCTAATTACTCCTAATTACCATGACGAGACTCAAACTCTTGACCTCAAAGTTGAGAAGCAAACGACATACCGCTAGGCCAAATGCCCTTTAGTTCCAAAATTATCTTGTTAATTGCTTTATTTCTTATAACCATGGTTTAATGAAGAAAATCACCCGTTTATTAAGTGTAGTTGAATATAAACACGTTTATCATCATGGGTAAGTTTGTTTTATTCCATGTTCTGATTACATCACATATTCACATGATTCTAAATTGTATCCACGCTTTCTTTGCGTAACTTGTTTATTTGACATTTTTAATTATTAGTCATGATACCAAGGGATAAAAAACACAAGAAACTCATTACTGTTACAAGAGATATCTTGTAAATGTTTTAAACATGAGTTGTAAATTAAACCGATCAATGCCCAAACAATGGTCAAACCAGTTTACAATATTATTTAAACTTACCATTGTAAGTTAGTAAATTATCCATATGTCAATTGTAGGAACCAAACAAATCAGTAAATTATCCGAATTTCCGTGATTTACCATATATTTGCCACAATTACTACTCTAAGTTAGTAATCTGTAATTGCATATTATATGCTTAACAAACTAATGAAAAACCTTCTTAATTTTCAATGAAAAAAAGATACCCGGAACCGGCGGCTTTGGTTCTGGTACCGAAATTGAGGATCCGCTATTACCGCGTCTGAGATCCCAAGAGCCGTCGATTCCGTTTCGGTTTCAGTCAGAACTGTCGGGTACCGGCCTATTCTCACCCCTAACTCTAACGTAGTTAAAGATGCACAAAATTTTGGTCCAATCTGTTCCACGTCGTAGTTGACACCCTGGCTACTCTAGAAGTGTGTAAAATACATGTGAACATGGTCACATGATCTAGCAACGTAAAGATTACAAAACCAAATTCAAAGTTTATATTTGAAAATTAATTTTTTTTTCCTTGTTTGTATATCAACCACTCTGCAAGTGTGTAAAATACATGTGAAACTAATCACGTTTATCATACGATAACAACAAAAGTTGTGTGAAATCTTGTATACACAATTAATTTTTTTTCGTGCGATAGCTCTATATAAACACATAAAAACTTCTATCTTAAAATCGTCTCTGTTTTTTAAGTTTTCACCCCATAAGTTAGTTAATTTCTTTCTTTTTTCTATCTATCGTGATTTTGGGTTCCAATGTAGCTGTTTGTAGCTTGAGAGGAAGACGAAGATCATGGGCTTGCGTTCAAGTGCATCTTTAGAGACTTTCTTGGCCTCATTCCATCTTTTCGGAATCAAGTCATCGACTTCTAAGTCAAATGTATCTTTTCACATTCCTTATTCTTTGCATGCTCTTAAATAAAGGATGAAATGCAACAAAAAAAAAGGTACATATGACATAGAAATTGATGGCATGTTTCCGAAAAAGCACGGAATGTGAGGCCAAGAAGTCTCTAAAGAGGCAATTCGACGCAAACCGGAATATTTTTCTCCTTTCAAGATGGTATGCATATGTAGGTTTGAACTGTGTTATTAGCACGGAATGTGAGGCCAAGAAGTCTCTAAAATATTTATTCTTTTAGATCTAATTAACACAGAGAACACAGGCTTAAATTCAAAGAAAAGCAATCCAAATATGCATCAGAAATATTCTTTTGAGATCTAATTAACTATAGAGAACTGATGATTTTGGTTTGTTGATGAAGCCTGTGTTCATATAATCTCATTCTTTTAGATCTAATTAACACAGAGCAGAAAAGCAATCCGGAACAAAAGAACTGATGGTATTTTAATAAATCAATCAAAATATGTCAAAGACATCTTGGAAAAGTTTGATCTGAAAGACAGTAAAAGTGCAAGTACACCAATGGAAACACACAAACACCTACATCCTGATGTTGAGGGGGAGGATGTAGATGAACACTTATATAGATCAATGATAGGTTCTTTGATGTACTTAACTGCATCAAGACCCGACATTATGTATAGTGTTTGTGTGTGTGCAAGATATCAATCAAGACCCAAAGAACTACACTTGCAGGCTGTTAAAAGAATATTCAGATACTTGAAAGGCAAACCATCACTAGGTCTATGGTATCCACATGATTCACCCTTTGAACTTATAGCCTACACAGATAGTGACTATGGAGGTGAATGTCAAGATAGAAAGTTCACTACTGGTGGATGTCAATTCTTTGGATCAAGACTGGTGTCATGGCAATGTAAGAAGCAAACAAATGTATCAACATCAACTGCTGAAGCAGAATATGTAGCTGCATCTGCTTGTTGTGCTCAAGTACTCTGGATTCAAAACCAGCTTCTAGACTTTGGTATCTCTATCCTTAAAACTCCTATTTTTATTGATAATCAAAGTGCTATTAGTATTGTGAATAATCCAGTAAAACACTCAAAAACTAAACACATTGAAATAAGATTTCACTTTATAAGAGATTGTAATGAAAAGAAATTAATCAAAGTAGTTAAAATCCATACTGATGATCAATTAGCAGATCTTTTTACAAAAGCATTTGATGTAGGAAGATTCAACTTCTTGGTTAGCAGTATTGGAATGATTTTGATAACTTAAAATCTCACTTAAAATCATGTGTAAAGTTATTGTTGTAAAATATTATTTATTTACTTAAGTGTTTTACTACTGGTATATCTATACTACTGGTGTGTAGGCATGTGCACAAAATACTACTGGTAGTTAAATACTACTGGTGTGTATTAGGTATACATGAATACTACTGGTGTTCAGTACTACTGGTATTCACATATACTACTGGTCTTGTGTGTTAGTGGTTACTACTGATGTCCATAGTTACTACTGATGTCAAAATACTTAGGCACTACTGATGTTGGTAGATACTACTGACGTTTTACTACTGATATCTTATTTACTACTGGTCTTTCAGAAACACAATTACCAAACTAACCCCCATGAAAATAACTGTTATGTTATGATTAGAAGGGCATTTTAGTAGTTTTGCAGGTTAAATCGAAAGATATAAAAGGCGGCAGTCGATTAGTTTAGCATTATCTTCACTTCGATTTGCTAAATCCTCTCGATAAACCCTAGCTTGCGATCAAAAACCCTTTATCAATAACAAAATTCATTCATGTTCTTCACAAAATTCAACAAAAATGGCAACTCTAAAATCTTTGAATGTTCAAACCGATCTTAAATATTCAGAATTTCACAACATGTGTGCCTTCCTAAAGAATCCCGACGGCACTAAAGATTTTCGACCGATCGTCAAGTTCTTTAGAAATTCCTATATACAGTTTGCCTTAACTGTAAAACCAACATCATATCAACAGCACTTGGTGGATTTCTGGACCAATGCTGAGCAAACGGAAGGAACAACCGTATCAATGATCAAATCACAAGTAGATGGAAAGCATATCACAGTAACAGAACAATCAATCAGACACCATCTACAACTTCACGATGATTCAGGTATGTCTACTCTTCCTAAGGAATACATTGCTGAAATTTTACAAAAAATGGGTTATGAGGGAAGACTCTATATAGTAACATTTCAAAAGGGTCTTCTCTCCCCACAATGGAAATTCTTAGTTCACACTATTCAGCATTGTATTTCTCCAAAAAGAAGTACTTGGAATGAGTTTAATAAGGCAATAGCCTCTGCTGTTGTCTGTTTATCCACAGACCAAGTATTTAATTTTTCTCAAATGATTTTTGAAGGTATGTTGGGAAATCTTAGTTCTTCTAAATTTTTAATGTATCCCCGATTTCTACAACATATCATCAATTGTGAATTACAAAACTTGTCAACTCCTAAAAACATTTTCATACTTCCAGAGTTGACCAAGAAAGTTTTCTCAAATATGAGAAAACAATTTAAATTTTCGGGCAAGGAAACCCCTTTGTTTCCTAACATGATCAATGATCAAACTCAAATTGGAGAGGGTTCAACCATTGCTACAACCCAAGTTGAACCTCAACCCACTCCATCACCCCCAAATACAGCCCAAACACCACCCCAACTAGCCACTCAATCACCAGCCCAAACAGAAGTCCTGAATGTGTCCCAGGAACTTGATTTATATCTGCAGAGTGCTACTCTTCACTCTGTGGAAGACCTACCAGATAAAACCAAAAATATTTCCACAATTTATCAAAGAAAGAAAATTTCTACAAATGACACCAGGGGACAAATTGAGAAAAATCCCCGGCTCCAAGAGTTGTCCTCCAAGGAGGAGAGAGGACATGAGGCGAGGGCTTTCACTACTGATGCCCCAAAGGTGGGTGCACAGGACAGTGAAAACATAATTAGGACCCAGACCTCGGCAACTTCGAGTGATGACTCATTTGAGGAGTTACTCAAAGGACCCCGGTGCCAAGAAACCACAAGGGGGGGCATCTCTGCTTCTTCTAGGAAGAAGAGGATGTCTAAAAGACCCATTTCATCACCAAGAAGTGATGAGGGCAGACCTATGGATTTGACGGATAGGATGGAAAACCTTCAAACCAATGTACCTGTTAGTGAGCCCGATGATCTTGCTAGATGGAGTGAGGGCAGTATTAAAATCCAACAATTGACGGAAAAAGTGGATTCTCTTGAATCCACAGTACAAAATTGTCTTGAATATCTCACAAATCAAGGAAAAACGATGGCTGCAATGAAAAGGCATGTCAATACCATCAACAAAAGAATGAGATTATATGAACACAGGCTTCATCAACAAACCAAAATCATCAGAAAATTGAAGAAAAAGATTGATGATAGTGAGGCTCCACCAGTTGAGCTCACTAAGGGGGAGAAGGATAACATACAGACCATGATTGATGAATCTATTGCAGCAGCAGCATCCTCTCTCTTAAATTTTAAAGAAACAGAAGTTGATGAAGGCCCAGAAATGATGGTTACTGAAGATGAGCCTGTTACTACTGCTACAATGGAAGAACAAGTTGAAAAGGAAATACCAGTAGTAACTCCTACTACTGATATAATAGCAGTAGTAAGTCAAGAAGAGGAATTGAAAGCACCAAATACTACTGATGCCCTATCAGTAGTAACTCCTGAAGTCACACCAGTAGTAACTACTCTGGTTACTACTGAAGAGGAAGAACTGCAATTCCCAGAGCTACTTGAAAGAGAAAGACATGTCATTATCTCCAAACCACCAACACCTGATCAACCACTTATCATACCTGACATTGATGATAATGTGAATTGGTTTGAGGTAGATGAATGTACACTTCCTCCACACCCTAAAATCTTACCAGAAGGTCAACTACATCTATTTTATCCAAAACTTCTGATGATGGGTATCCCTGATATGAAATACATTCCACCTCCACCATCTGCTCATATTGGAAAAGGAAAAGAAATATATGATGATGATTATCCAAACAGAGCTTTAGGACATCACATGGTAAACAAGATTAATCATGTCAGAGCAGAAAAGCAATCCAGATGGAGAATTAAACACAGAAAATTTTTGGAGAAAGTGGAAATGTATCAAGCTTTAGTAGAAAAGAAAAAGAAAGTTCAAAGTGCAACTCCTGTTCAAATACCTGCTCAAATCAAAGATGTTCAGATAGAAGCCCAAGAAGCAGAATTCAAAAGGCTCAGAAAAGTAGAAGAAGAACATCTAAACTGTCTTGAAGATCTGGTAGCTGAATGTAAAAGAACAAAAGGTGATCTACCAGATGATATCTTTGAACAAAAGACACTTATGATAGACTTTCTCAAAACAAAAGGGCACAGTGCAAAATCTTTTGGAAGAATGAAAATGATAACTATAATTGAAAAATACTGCACTGCAAAGAAGAAAGACTTGGCTGAACAAGAAGCTGAAGAAACAAAGAAAGCCAAAACTCTTATCCCAATCAGTCCAAACTTAATCAAAGCTGGTAGTGTTTCAACTATTGGTGATACTTCAACTCCCCAATCAAAGAAAAGAAAACCTGTTGATCAAGAACAAAGCTCAAAGAAGAAATCAAAACAAATTGTACCAGTTCTTGAAATGCATATTGCTCCATTGCAGAACAATCCAATTATTAACTGGAGAGTGATACAGAACAATGTTATAGAGGTCATAAGGGAAGACAAAGTTGTACAAAGATTCACAGGATGGTTACCATTAATCAGATCATGTTCTAGAAGCGATGTAATCAAGCTTCTGATTATTTGAAAACCTAGAATGACAAAGAAATCATGGGAAGAATCTGGAGCTGGATACCTAACTAGAATGATAGATGCTGCATTTTATCCAGATAATTATCCAGAACAATTTACAGATCCAGGTAATGTGTATGCTTGGAATGTCATTCCTACTGCCAATATGTACTTCTTTGAGAAATCAGGCAAAGTGTGTGAATTGTACTTATATGAAAAAGAATATCCACATTCTGAGAAGACTATGTATCAGATATTCATAAACACTTTGATGAAACCTTATGATGCTGTTATGTTCCAAAACAAACTGAATTACTTTACAAAGAGGAACATCAAATATATTATTGAACAAAGGCTTCAACAGAATCAAAGAACTCTTGAGAAGAGAAGGAGAGAACAAGAGGAACAAAAGAAACTTAATTGATTAAAATCAATAAGTTTAGGGGGAGATTGTTAGAGCAAAACACAGATCAACTTGATACTGATGCTGCAGTTAGTACTGACAATAATTAGTACTGATGGGGCAGAACATATTACTACTGATGAAGTTGATACTGGTGATACTATAACTTAGTTACTACTGATCATGCAAAGATTGAAGATACTACTGATCTTAGTAGTTACTACTGACGATGGTTTCTGGACTTACTACTGATCACCAGACTTACTACTGATGTTACATATTTACTACTGGTGATGAGTTTTACTACTGATACGCGTTTTTGAAGAATATCAAGTCCGAGATCTTCGTAGAGATAGTTATAGAATGTAAATCAATGTATATTTTTATTATTCGATGTAAATCAAATTCCTAGAATAACTAGGGTAAATAGTTTAGCTTCAAGGACTATTATAAATAGTTCCTTACGAATTGTAAACGTACGTGTGTATTGTTAACTCAATAATATACATTGAAGCTTTTTGTGAAACTGTGTTCTTAATACTTTCGCATATTATTTACAGTTCATTGTTCTTAATTACATTGATATAGTGTTGATCCGCTGCAACTTCTATATTCAATTAGATCTAAAATATTTATTAACTTCTCTATAGTTAATCGATCCTGATAAGTGGTATCAGAGCTTATTGGTTCTAGATCTACTATTTGTTAAGAACAACAAAAAGTTTTAATCTTTAAAACACACACATTGTTAATCATGTCGGATAACAATGAAAGCACTCAGGCCAATAAAATCCCTATACTCACTCCCAATAACTTTGGGATGTGGAAAAATCGTATTAAGCAATACATGCTTATTACAGATTATTCCATGTGGGAAGTTGTCCTTGAAGGAAACAAAACTGGTCCTGGTCATGCAAGCAGCTCTGCAACTGAGGCAGACAAACTTAAGTGTGAGAAGGAAAAGAAGGACAAGGGCATCGAACTCAAAGCTCTAAGCACTCTCCTACTGGCCATTCCTAACGATTATCAACATCTCTTTGTTGAGTATGATGATGCTAAGGTACTAAGGGAAGCACTGGAAAAGAGATTCGTTGGGACCAAAAGCACCAAGAGGAACATGAAGTCTGTTCTCAAACAAGATTTTGAAAACTTCAAAGGAAAACCCAATAAAACACTCACTCAAGTGTTTGACAGATTCAACAAGCTTATTGGTGAACTTAACCAGGTTGGGGTTAAGATGGATCAAGAAGATGTCAACATGAAGTTCCTATGATCTCTTAGTGAAGAATGGGCCATGTATACTGTGGTATATAGACAAAGAGATGCTTTAGAAGAAAAAGAGTTGGATGAACTCTACAATGATCTCAGAGTATTTGAAACTGAGGTAAACCAAAAGAACCCTTCTATTTCTTCTAATAATGCTGCATTTGTCTCTAGTACAGGTCAAGGTCAGGAAACCTCTATAGGAAAGGCTGCAGATTCTGAAGATGCTGCAAGAGAATCCTTCTTCACTAGTCATGTGCATACTGCATTGATTAGTGATGACTTGGAACAATTGAACCCAGATGATCTTGAGGAGATGGATCTTAAATGGCAGATGGCTATGCTGAGCCTAAGGACAAAAAGATTCTTAAAGAGAACTGGTAGGACAAGCCTCAACTTCAACAAAGGTGACAAAGCTGGATTTGACAAAACTAAAGTCAAATGTTACAACTGTAACAACCTTGGTCACTTTGCAAAAGAATGTCCTCAGCCAGACAAAAGATCAAAATCAACTGCCCTTGTATCACAACAAGGACAAGGCTATGACTGGAGCTTCCAAGCAGAAGAGCATGCTCAAAATCAAGCTCTCATGGCCTTTACTGACAACAAAACTGAGGTAAAACCTAAACCTTGTACTTCTGAATGTGCTAAAATTGTTAAAAACTTAGAAAAAGAAAACACTAAATTGAATGAAGATTTAGCAAAAGCAGTCAGAAGAAATCAGGAATTTGATGGTGTGATTACTGATCAAGAACATCAAATAAAGGTGTACCAGATGATTGATCAAAGGATAAAGGAAGAACTGCTTCAGGCTGTGGATGAGAAAGAATTTTATGAAATAAAAAATAAAGAACTAACAAGTAAATTAGAAGAATGTCAGCTTGAAATTGAACAAAATAAATTAACAATTAAAAAGTTTGAAAGAAGCACCAAAATTCTTGATGAATTAACTAATAATCAAACTACAGAAAAAGTTGTTCATGGGGTGGGATATCAAGCTGTACCACCTCCATATAAAATCATTCCACCACTTAAAAACAGTTCAGAAAGAATCATTAATGAATTAAAAACTGAAAATCAAACTGAATCACATAATGAAACATCTGAATCAAATGATTCTTCTGATGATGATCAATCAATTGAATTTACAATCTCTCACACTGAATCACCAAAATCAATTGATACAAGTTTTCACACAGCTCAAAGTCCAAATGAATCTCCTAAATATAATGCAGAAAATGTACCAAAAATTTTAACAAGGGGAAATGAAAGAAATAAAAAACAACTCTTAGATCAAAGAATACCTGAAGGTGCTAAAAATAAGAAATTAAGATGTGTTATATGCAACAAAATGAACCATTTAGCAAAGGATTGTCACTTCAATCCAATAAACTGCAAAGAGTTAAAGGAATTTAAAATTTTTAAAGAAAATGCAAAAACTCAAAAGTTAAAAGATACTACTGGTCCTTCAGTAGTAAATAAAAGAAAAACTCCAATTGCTGAAACTCCAAGATTTGGAAGAAGTGCACCAAGATTTGTGCAAAACAGAAGAGTTGGAAGCCCAAAGAACAACAATTACTTCAAGAACAATGGAAAATCCAATCAAAATAAACAATATTTTAAATTTTCCAACACCAGTAAAAACTTTAACAACTTTACTACTGGTGTTAACCCTAATTATAATGCTGTATGGTACCAGTACAAGAATACTACTAGTAAAAACCCTAATTACAAAAATACTACTGCTCCCAAAACAACTTTCAAAAATACTACTGGTGTCAACCCTAAAAACACTACTGGTCATTCTAAACATGGTAAGTACCCAAATACTACTGGTCCATCAGTAGCAAAGCATTCAAAAGCAAAAATTCACGGGTACAAACCAAGATCAGTAGGAAATTCTCACACCAGTAATACTTTCAAAAGGGCAGTAATAAAACAAAACACCAGTAATAAACAAGTATGGGTACCAAAAGTGTTTAAAGTTAAATCTCCCAAAGCTTATTTCTCAAAGGATGAACCCAAGACATATAAAGCTTGGGTTCCCAAACTTAACTAATCCTTTACTCACTTGTGCAGAGCATTCAGATCCCAGAAGAAGGAAGAACATGGCATATTAACAGTGGATGCTCAAGGCACATGACTGGAAATCTGCAAATTCTTAAAGATTTCAAGTCATTTGATGGAGGATATGTGGCTTTTGGTGAGAATCCCCAAGGAGGTAAGATTACAAGTAAAGGTACTGCTACTAATGGCAAAATTACCTTTGATGATGTATTTTATGTAGCTGAACTAAAATACAATCTTGTCAGTGCGTCTCAAGTTTGTGAAAAAAAGAACAAAATTCTTTTCACAGACATTGAGTGCATCATTCTTTCTCCTGATTTTATTTTAGATGAAAAATATGTTGTTTTAAGAACTCCAAGGAGAAACAATGTGTATTGCCTAGATATAGGGGGAGAACTCATTTCTACAAATGAGGTCAACTGTTTTATATCCAAGGCAAACACCACTGAATCAGAACTATGGCATAGAAGGATGTGTCACACAAATTTTAAAAACATGAACAATTTAGTAAAAAGAAATCTGGTCATTGGACTACCTCAAAAACAATTCATGTGTGATCATCACTGTGTTGCATGCCTAAAAGGTAAACAACACAAGACTTCTCATAAGTCCAAAACTGTGAACTCTATTTCGGTTCCTTTGCAGCTCTTACATATGGACCTATTTGGACCTACAAATGTAATGAGTATTGGAAAGAAACAATATTGTCTTGTTATTACTGATGACTTTTCCAGATATACATGGGTTTTCTTTCTCAGGACAAAAGATGAAACAAGTGAACTCATAAAGAACTTAATTGTCAAACTGGAGAACACATCTGATCAAAAAGTTAAAGCCATAAGATGTGATAATGGCACAGAATTTAAAAATGCTAACTTAATTAACTTTTGTGATCTTAAAGGGATTGACAGGCAATACAGATCACCTAGAACTCCACAACAAAATGGTGTAGCTGAAAGAAGAAATAGAACCATCATTGAAGCAGCAAGATCAATGCTTGCAGACTCAAAATTACCAATTACTTTTTGGGCAGAAGCTGTTAATACTGCTTGTTATGTTCAAAACAGAGTATTAATAGTGAAGCCACATTTTAAAACACCATATGAACTTTTTAATAAAAGAAAACCTTCCATAAGCTTTCTAAAATCATTTGGTTGTCCTTGTACTATTTTGATTACAAGAGAACAAATTGGTAAGTTTGACTGCAAATCTGATGATGGAATCTTTGTGGGATATTCTACTCAAAGCAAATCATATAGAGTATTCAACAAAAGACTAAGGATAATTGAAGAAAGCATCAATGTATCCTTTAATGAAAATATACCTAATGAACAAGGAAATGGTCCAGATTGGCTATTTGACATAGACAATCTAACCAAATCCTTTAATTCTAACATGAATTTCAATGCAGGTAATTCAAATTGTCACAATCAAAAGGAAGGAACATCATCAGTTAATACTGGTCAAGAGGAAATGAGATACATTGTAGTTAATACTGCTCCAATAGTTAATACTGATGTCAGTAATAACTCAAGTTCTGGAACCAGTAGTAACTCTGAGAATGAGGACAGTAGTAATTCAAATACTACTGATACCAGTAATAGTACTCAAAATACTACTGGTCCCAACATTAACCTAGATTCTCAAGATACTACTGATACCAGTAACAACAATAATACTACTGATCTCAATGAAGACAATAGCAGTAGTAACTCTGACCAAGATGATGATGAACCAAACTTCAATGACAATGAAGGATCACCAAAAGAACAATTGCCTGAGACAAATGAGTCCAATCTTGAAAATCAACTAGTAGTTGATAAAACTACAACCACAAGGACTCAAAAAAACCATCCATTAGACCTTGTTCTAAGTGATGTTAACTCACCACTTCAAACAAGAAGCAAATTAAATAAAAGCCTAACTGCAAACATGTGTAATATAAGTCTTATTGCTAATGAGTGTATGTTTGAATGCTTTTTGTCTCAGGATGAACCAAAGAAGATCCAACAAGAAATGAAGGACTCAAACTGGATTGAGGCAATGCAAGAAGAACTCCTTCAATTCAAGTTACAAGCTGTTTGGACACTTGTACCTCTACCCAAAGGAAAAAGAGCCATTGGAACAAGATGGATCTTCAGAAACAAGAAAGATGAAAGAGGTATAGTGATCAAAAACAAAGCCAGACTTGTAGCACAAGGATACACTCAAGAAGAAGGAATAGACTATGCTGAAGTATATGCTCCTGTTGCTAGAATTGAAGCTATAAGAATATTTCTAGCATATGCTTCATTCAAAAAGTTCAAAGTCTATCAAATGGATGTGAAGAGTGCATTCCTATATGGGAAGATTGAAGAAGAGGTCTATGTTTGCCAACCTCCAGGTTTTGAAGATCCAAAATATGGTGATTATGTGTTCAAATTGGATAAAGCTCTGTATGGCCTACATCAGGCACCAAGAGCATGGTATGACACATTATCATCATACCTATTAAATAACAACTTTAAAAGAGGAGCCATTGATAAAACTTTGTTTACAAAGAAAGTCAAAGATGATATACTACTGGTACAAATATATGTAGATGATATCATCTTTGGCTCAACCAATGATTTATTATGCAAAGAATTTGAAGAACTGATGCAGATTAAATTCAAGATGAGCTCTATGGGTCCAATGAACTTTTTCCTTGGACTCCAAGTCAATCAAAGAACTGATGGTATTTTAATAAATCAATCAAAATATGTCAAAGACATCTTGGAAAAGTTTGATCTGAAAGACAGTAAAAGTGCAAGTACACCAATGGAAACACACAAACACCTACATCCTGATGTTGAGGGGGAGGATGTAGATGAACACTTATATAGATCAATGATAGGTTCTTTGATGTACTTAACTGCATCAAGACCCGACATTATGTATAGTGTTTGTGTGTGTGCAAGATATCAAGCAAGACCCAAAGAACTACACTTGCAGGCTGTTAAAAGAATATTCAGATACTTGAAAGGCAAACCATCACTAGGTCTATGGTATCCACATGATTCACCCTTTGAACTTATAGCCTACACAGATAGTGACTATGGAGGTGAATGTCAAGATAGAAAGTCCACTACTGGTGGATGTCAATTCTTTGGATCAAGACTGGTGTCATGGCAATGTAAGAAGCAAACAAATGTATCAACATCAACTGCTGAAGCAGAATATGTAGCTGCATCTGCTTGTTGTGCTCAAGTACTCTGGATTCAAAACCAGCTTCTAGACTTTGGTATCTCTATCCTTAAAACTCCTATTTTTATTGATAATCAAAGTGCTATTAGTATTGTGAATAATCCAGTAAAACACTCAAAAACTAAACACATTGAAATAAGATTTCACTTTATAAGAGATTGTAATGAAAAGAAATTAATCAAAGTAGTTAAAATCCATACTGATGAGCAATTAGCAGATCTTTTTACAAAAGCATTTGATGTAGGAAGATTCAACTTCTTGGTTAGCAGTATTGGAATGATTTTGATAACTTAAAATCTCACTTAAAATCATGTGTAAAGTTATTGTTATAAAATATTATTTATTTACTTAAGTGTTTTACTACTGGTATATCTATACTACTGGTGTGTAGGCATGTGCACAAAATACTACTGGTAGTTAAATACTACTGGTGTGTATTAGGTATACATGAATACTACTGGTGTTCAGTACTACTGGTATTCACATATACTACTGGTCTTGTGTGTTAGTGGTTACTACTGATGTCCATAGTTACTACTGATGTCAAAATACTTAGGCACTACTGATGTTGGTAGATACTACTGACGTTTTACTACTGATATCTTATTTACTACTGGTCTTTCAGAAACACAATTACCAAACTAACCCCCATGAAAATAACTGTTATGTTATGATTAGAAGGGCATTTTAGTAGTTTTGCAGGTTAAATCGAAAGATATAAAAGGCGGCAGTCGATTAGTTTAGCATTATCTTCACTTCGATTTGCTAAATCCTCTCGATAAACCCTAGCTTGCGATCAAAAACCCTTTATCAATAACAAAATTCATTCATGTTCTTCACAAAATTCAACAAAAATGGCAACTCTAAAATCTTTGAATGTTCAAACCGATCTTAAATATTCAGAATTTCACAACATGTGTGCCTTCCTAAAGAATCCCGACGGCACTAAAGATTTTCGACCGATCGTCAAGTTCTTTAGAAATTCCTATATACAGTTTGCCTTAACTGTAAAACCAACATCATATCAACAGCACTTGGTGGATTTCTGGACCAATGCTGAGCAAACGGAAGGAACAACCGTATCAATGATCAAATCACAAGTAGATGGAAAGCATATCACAGTAACAGAACAATCAATCAGACACCATCTACAACTTCACGATGATTCAGGTATGTCTACTCTTCCTAAGGAATACATTGCTGAAATTTTACAAAAAATGGGTTATGAGGGAAGACTCTATATAGTAACATTTCAAAAGGGTCTTCTCTCCCCACAATGGAAATTCTTAGTTCACACTATTCAGCATTGTATTTCTCCAAAAAGAAGTACTTGGAATGAGTTTAATAAGGCAATAGCCTCTGCTGTTGTCTGTTTATCCACAGACCAAGTATTTAATTTTTCTCAAATGATTTTTGAAGGTATGTTGGGAAATCTTAGTTCTTCTAAATTTTTAATGTATCCCCGATTTCTACAACATATCATCAATTGTGAATTACAAAACTTGTCAACTCCTAAAAACATTTTCATACTTCCAGAGTTGACCAAGAAAGTTTTCTCAAATATGAGAAAACAATTTAAATTTTCGGGCAAGGAAACCCCTTTGTTTCCTAACATGATCAATGATCAAACTCAAATTGGAGAGGGTTCAACCATTGCTACAACCCAAGTTGAACCTCAACCCACTCCATCACCCCCAAATACAGCCCAAACACCACCCCAACTAGCCACTCAATCACCAGCCCAAACAGAAGTCCTGAATGTGTCCCAGGAACTTGATTTATATCTGCAGAGTGCTACTCTTCACTCTGTGGAAGACCTACCAGATAAAACCAAAAATATTTCCACAATTTATCAAAGAAAGAAAATTTCTACAAAGGACACCAGGGGACAAATTGAGTCAAACCACAGGCTCCAAGAGTTGTCCTCCAAGGAGGAGAGAGGACATGAGGCGAGGGCTTTCACTACTGATGCCCCAAAGGTGGGTGCACAGGACAGTGAAAACATAATTAGGACCCAGACCTCGGCAACTTCGAGTGATGACTCATTTGAGGAGTTACTCAAAGGACCCCGGTGCCAAGAAACCACAAGGGGGGGGGGGGCATCTCTGCTTCTTCTAGGAAGAAGAGGATGTCTAAAAGACCCATTTCATCACCAAGAAGTGATGAGGGCAGACCTATGGATTTGACGGATAGGATGGAAAACCTTCAAACCAATGTACCTGTTAGTGAGCCCGATGATCTTGCTAGATGGAGTGAGGGCAGTATTAAAATCCAACAATTGACGGAAAAAGTTGATTCTCTTGAATCCACAGTACAAAATTGTCTTGAATATCTCACAAATCAAGGAAAAACGATGGCTGCAATGAAAAGGCATGTCAATACCATCAACAAAAGAATGAGATTATATGAACACAGGCTTCATCAACAAACCAAAATCATCAGAAAATTGAAGAAAAAGATTGATGATAGTGAGGCTCCACCAGTTGAGCTCACTAAGGGGGAGAAGGATAACATACAGACCATGATTGATGAATCTATTGCAGCAGCAGCATCCTCTCTCTTAAATTTTAAAGAAACAGAAGTTGATGAAGGCCCAGAAATGATGGTTACTGAAGATGAGCCTGTTACTACTGCTACAATGGAAGAACAAGTTGAAAAGGAAATACCAGTAGTAACTCCTACTACTGATATAATAGCAGTAGTAAGTCAAGAAGAGGAATTGAAAGCACCAAATACTACTGATGCCCTATCAGTAGTAACTCCTGAAGTCACACCAGTAGTAACTACTCTGGTTACTACTGAAGAGGAAGAACTGCAATTCCCAGAGCTACTTGAAAGAGAAAGACATGTCATTATCTCCAAACCACCAACACATGATCAACCACTTATCATACCTGACATTGATGATAATGTGAATTGGTTTGAGGTAGATGAATGTACACTTCCTCCACACCCTAAAATCTTACCAGAAGGTCAACTACATCTATTTTATCCAAAACTTCTGATGATGGGTATCCCTGATATGAAATACATTCCACCTCCACCATCTGCTCATATTGGAAAAGGAAAAGAAATATATGATGATGATTATCCAAACAGAGCTTTAGGACATCACATGGTAAACAAGATTAATCATGTCAGAGCAGAAAAGCAATCCAGATGGAGAATTAAACACAGAAAATTTTTGGAGAAAGTGGAAATGTATCAAGCTTTAGTAGAAAAGAAAAAGAAAGTTCAAAGTGCAACTCCTGTTCAAATACCTGCTCAAATCAAAGATGTTCAGATAGAAGCCCAAGAAGCAGAATTCAAAAGGCTCAGAAAAGTAGAAGAAGAACATCTAAACTGTCTTGAAGATCTGGTAGCTGAATGTAAAAGAACAAAAGGTGATCTACCAGATGATATCTTTGAACAAAAGACACTTATGATAGACTTTCTCAAAACAAAAGGGCACAGTGCAAAATCTTTTGGAAGAATGAAAATGATAACTATAATTGAAAAATACTGCACTGCAAAGAAGAAAGACTTGGCTGAACAAGAAGCTGAAGAAACAAAGAAAGCCAAAACTCTTATCCCAATCAGTCCAAACTTAATCAAAGCTGGTAGTGTTTCAACTATTGGTGATACTTCAACTCCCCAATCAAAGAAAAGAAAACCTGTTGATCAAGAACAAAGCTCAAAGAAGAAATCAAAACAAATTGTACCAGTTCTTGAAATGCATATTGCTCCATTGCAGAACAATCCAATTATTAACTGGAGAGTGATACAGAACAATGTTATAGAGGTCATAAGGGAAGACAAAGTTGTACAAAGATTCACAGGATGGTTACCATTAATCAGATCATGTTCTAGAAGCGATGTAATCAAGCTTCTGATTATTTGAAAACCTAGAATGACAAAGAAATCATGGGAAGAATCTGGAGCTGGATACCTAACTAGAATGATAGATGCTGCATTTTATCCAGATAATTATCCAGAACAATTTACAGATCCAGGTAATGTGTATGCTTGGAATGTCATTCCTACTGCCAATATGTACTTCTTTGAGAAATCAGGCAAAGTGTGTGAATTGTACTTATATGAAAAAGAATATCCACATTCTGAGAAGACTATGTATCAGATATTCATAAACACTTTGATGAAACCTTATGATGCTGTTATGTTCCAAAACAAACTGAATTACTTTACAAAGAGGAACATCAAATATATTATTGAACAAAGGCTTCAACAGAATCAAAGAACTCTTGAGAAGAGAAGGAGAGAACAAGAGGAACAAAAGAAACTTAATTGATTAAAATCAATAAGTTTAGGGGGAGATTGTTAGAGTAAAACACAGATCAACTTGATACTGATGCTGCAGTTAGTACTGACAATAATTAGTACTGATGGGGCAGAACATATTACTACTGATGAAGTTGATACTGGTGATACTATAACTTAGTTACTACTGATCATGCAAAGATTGAAGATACTACTGATCTTAGTAGTTACTACTGACGATGGTTTCTGGACTTACTACTGATCACCAGACTTACTACTGATGTTACATATTTACTACTGGTGATGAGTTTTACTACTGATACGCGTTTTTGAAGAATATCAAGTCCGAGATCTTCGTAGAGATAGTTATAGAATGTAAATCAATGTATATTTTTATTATTCGATGTAAATCAAAGTCCTAGAATAACTAGGGTAAATAGTTTAGCTTCAAGGACTATTATAAATAGTTCCTTACGAATTGTAAACGTACGTGTGAAATTTGTATCGATTAAATAATACTATTTTAATCACGTTTTATCTTAATTATAATAAATTTTATATTAATTGGTCATTTTTAATTAAGTAGTTAAAACGTCTCGTATTATTAGACGGTTCATAGACTCTTTAATTAGTTGGACATTTAATGATATAATAGACGTTCTTGTATTATTATTATTAAATAGTTAAATAGTTCGTCTTGAGTTTTATCCCGGTTAGTTAGTCGTATAGGTCGGGTTCAGTCTAGTCGATATAATCTTTTGAGCCGGGCCAAGGCTTGGGATCGGGCTTTTGGGCCAATGAGAGCTTAGAAGGGTAATTAATTTCAAGGCTTTAAGGAACGTGTTAAATCCCTAAATCACATAGCATGAACGGGCGAATATCCCTAGAAACCCAGCCGTATTGGTTCCTTCCCCTCTCAAATCTTGAGCGCTGATGGCCGTCGTGGGAGCAAGAGAAAACATCCAACCAATCTTTGTGTTGTTGGCAAAAAGAACTTGATCAGGTGATATTTATTTAGATGACTGTGGAAGTTGGTGATTTGCATTTGCGATTTGAATTTTGGGATGGAAGGGTAGGTGGCGATGGTTATTTTGTGTGGCCATTTAAATTGACAATCCACCAACTCAATTTTATTTGAGTTGGTGTAATGTTTATTATTGACCGAGCAGAAGAAAGAAACCAGTGTTGATCGAGATGAGCTCGCCCCTGGTGTGTTATGTATGGTGAATTTTGGGCAGCAAAAGACCACAAGAGGTGATCGATCAGTGATCTTAGAAGCGAGCAGGAGTGTTCAGTGGGGTTCCAATCTGTGATTGATCGAGTGGTGACTACCGAGCCGCAGCCGGTTGATTTCGGTAGTTTTTCTATTCTTTTTATTCCTTTAACTCGTGCAATATGAAACTTGTTTCATCAGGTTATGGTGCAGGGCTGAGATCGAGAGGGTCCCGACTTCCGAGTGGCTTAATGAGTCTTTGTCTAACCAAAGTTTTGAATCTGTTTATTGTCTTCTATGTTTATACCATCGCGAGAGCTGTTTTATTGAGTTTTATAGTAGGTTAGGGACTGCAGTTGGTAAATGTCGGGTTTCGTTGAATTGTTGTCTGTGATATTCGGGATCTAATCTGCGGTCAAAGTTTAATCACAATTAAGTGGTTCCGGGTTTTTGGGGTTGGGCTCGATTTATTGTTTAGATTAAACTGTCTTGTGAAAACCGAAGGTGAAACCAAACCCGTAGGGTTCTCGGTTTCCCAATCGGAAAACTTTTTACCATCAAGTTTTAAGAATTAATTATGAGTTGAGAAAACTGATATTTTAAACTGTCGGGTGCCTCGGGAATATACGGGTTGATGTCGGGTTTTAAAAAGAGTTTTAAACACCAAACTGAAATTGTGACAGATTCTGTTCGCCACATTTAAGTCCCTTTTTAACACATTTAGAATACGTTTCTGGGTTTTTGGCCCATGCTGACCTCTAGTTTTCTGAGTCCTCTTTCCGTTGCCGCGGACGGCTCGTCGATCTGAGTTACCATTTAAAAGTTATAACCATTCTAATATGCTGCTGTTAGGAAAATGACCTGTGCAGCTATGCTGTTTTGTGAGCCTGTTTTGAGGCCCTTAGAGTCCGATTTTGGGAAGAAGCCACTTGAGAGTGTTTTGTAGTGTTCTGAGTCTAGTTTCTGTGGTAAAAAGATGGGAAAAATCTAATGAGCCGTTTAGGAGGTACGGCAGTTTCCGTGAGACTGACGGATGCTGCCAGCTTTCTGAAATAAGCCCTCGGGTAGAATTTTAATTCAGAGTTTCGTTTTTGGTTTTAGGATCGTCTAGGAGACAACGTGCTGTACCTTTGACTGTCGGGAATCCTTTGGGGCTTACGTTTCTCGAGGTGAGTATTCTCACCGTGTATTCAGTTTTAACGTTATACATGCATGACTTACGTGTTATATTACTTGCACCTTAATTGTTATCTGAGCTTGATCTGTTATCTGAGTTTGATCTGTTATCTGAGTATCTGAGCAGCTGTTTACTTATTCATGATCTGAGACATTGTTCCTGGGTAACTGAGCTCGGCACAGAGTCATTCTGTGCTATTACTTGCTAGGGCAATCTGAGATAATTATGTTAAAGAGATAATAAAACATAATAACACACATCTGAGTTTTGGGATCACCTCCCGTCTGAGTTTTTGGGATTATTCCCGTCTGAGTTTTGGGATCACTCCCGTCTGAGTTTTTGGCTTACGCCTATCTGAGGTGTGAGGAGGGGCGAGGTTGATCTCTCGTCCCAAATCACACAAGCGCGCTATATAAATTAAAATCTGAGTAATAAAATCCGAGAAATAAATCTGAGTAATTAATCGAGTAGATTCTGAGTAGGAGTACACCGATGTGCCCTCATGTGTTGTATGTTATAATTGTTTACATTTTGAGATTATTCACTCAGCTTCCCAGCTGACCCAAACTCTCCCCCACATTGTTTCAGGTACCAGCAAAGGAAAGGAGAAGGGGACGGTTGACCGCTGTATCTTATCAATACTGATGTGGACATCAATTAATATTTTAAAACACTTTATTTTATTTTAACTATTTCCGCATTAAATACGTTTTAAATGTTAAATATTTATATCTGAGATTTATTAATGGGACCCTTTGATTATAACTTTGTTTTCAAAAATTTTAAAAATCTTGTAAATTTTAGGGTGTTACATTAGTACTGATGGGGCAGAACATATTACTACTGATGAAGTTGATACTGGTGATACTATAACTTAGTTACTACTGATCATGCAAAGATTGAAGATACTACTGATCTTAGTAGTTACTACTGACGATGGTTTCTGGACTTACTACTGATCACCAGACTTACTACTGATGTTACATATTTACTACTGGTGATGAGTTTTGTTACTGATACACGTTTTTGAAGAATATCAAGTCCGAGATCTTCGTAGAGATAGTTATAGAATGTAAATCAATGTATATTTTTATTATTCGATGTAAATCAAAGTCCTAGAATAACTAGGGTAAATAGTTTAGCTTCAAGGACTATTATAAATAGTTCCTTACGAATTGTAAACGTACGTGTGTATTGTTAACTCAATAATATACATTGAAGCTTTTTGTGAAACTGTGTTCTTAATACTTTCGCATATTATTTACAGTTCATTGTTCTTAATTACATTGATATAGTGTTGATCCGCTGCAACTTCTATATTCAATTAGATCTAAAATATTTATTAACTTCTCTATAGTTAATCGATCCTGACAGTATACATATGTAGTGGCTGGGAATGCAAATAATATCTCCTGTAACAGGTTTAAAATGTATAATGCTAAGTATCTTATTTATCCATGTATTGTAAGTTGTCATTATGTATGATAATTATTGTATTGATCCATATGTAAATATAAAAATGATCATCTTAATTACAATATTTATAATTTTGATGTCCAAACGACATAATAGATCGATGATTATGGTACATACACAACCGAACTTCAAATGATAGCTATGTGTATCGGCCACATATCAAATTCACTATCCATATGTAGCTTCATGTAATAAAAAAAATGATGTATCAATGTATCATTGATTGAAATAAAAATGGGAAATTAATAGGTGTTTTTATAAGAACACATTAATGATGTTCAAAATTACTTAAATTAATTTAAACAAAATTTATTTTTAGTTCTCAAACTTTTGCAAAATAGTCATCATTATCCCAAAAATATGTTACCTAAAGCAAAAACCTATGTTAATTCATTTCAAATTAATCTTTTCTCATAGTAAATAAGAATTAGTTAATGTTTTTCGTTTTAAATATCATGCAAGTTACATAAAAATAAAATACTTTAATTTTTTTGCTATAAAAGTTGAGATATTTACTAAAGAGGAAACAAACAAAATATATGTTTTCATATTTAAACTCAACTCCTTATTAATACAATTTGCACTTTTAATAAATGTTATATTCCCAAAATAAAAATAAAAAATACAAAAGCACATCATCATGTATTATTAAAAGGATTTTGTTAATAACAGCCATTAGGACTGCCATTAAGAGGTAGTTACGTGCATAAATCGTTTTGTACTTTGATTAGGTGGGAGTTGATTCCTAAAATGTAGTGGTGATTATTGATTATTGTACAAGTTTTTTTATGTGTGTCTTGACGTCTTATTGACAGTCTTAAGGGAAAATGGATCCGTCCAAGCCCTAAGGTCATGTTTGGTTGACTGACATAGAGAAAGGAATGGAATGAGGTATTCTTGAGGAATAAAAAATAACATGTTTGGTTGCAGTTGAGAATAGGAATGGATAATTCCACATGGAAACTCATTCCTTTGATAACTGCTATTTTCAATCCTTGCTAGGGGCGAGTTTTGTTTCATTCCATTTAGAAAGTGAATGATAATTTATAAAATTAATTCAAAATAAGAAAAAACAAAATCATACGTATTAGTATAATAATATCTCCAATTCTTTTTTGCTGTGTTCATTATACATATAAACCTACCATTCGTATTTATAAAAGAACTAGGTTATAATCCGTGAAAAATCACGGGTTGTAGATAATTTTACTGAACGTAAGTTTGAACGAATAGAAATATGATTCCTTAATTGTATGATTTAATATTTTAATATACGATTTGTGTTTATATAAGGTTTCTATATTCATAAATTATGGAATTCGAGTTACTGATGATATAAAATAGATTTTGTTTCTTCAGCTTTAAATCATGTATAAATACAAATATGACAACAATATTGTCATTGACTAACATAAATTTAAAAACTCGAAGAAAAGGTGTAAATAGTTGACTCTTATAGTCAACATATAGTATTAAAAATAAAACAAATAATAAAAAAAAAGATACAATGAAGTTATTTAAATACTAAACCATGTATCATACACCTTGACTTTTAAATTTTGTAAGTTGACTACAACAGTCAACATAAGAGATAGGCATGTATAAATAAGAGGTAGTGAACATAAATAATGTGGTGGACTATTAACATTTTGACCCGTAGAGATAAATCGACCCAATTTGACCTGTTTTTCAGAATACGATAAGTAAATGAGTTACAGATCAAAATTGACACCTATACTCTTATCATCTTACGGACAACTTGTCAATGTCCTTGGGTGGTTGCAGGTGAACGAAGCCGTACTTAGAATCAATCGGGATCAAAAAGCCCTTATGCTTGCTGCCATTCCCAAATCTTGTATCTTTTTAGAAAAATAGATTTTGCATCATTACACCAATTTTATGTCCATCAACACTCATCATAATTCAGGGTTGTTGTCCTTTTGTTTGGCTTACCTGGTGCATTTTAATATTAGTATGTCAAATATGTGTATATTTTTCTAATTAATAATGAGATATCTACTGCTTTCTACATGGTAGGCCATAATTCACAGATTTGACTCGATTCACTTGGACCAAGAAAACAAATTCTTTGTAAAATGTAAACAAAATAATGTATATACCTGAAATGAGATGCAAAATAACCTCGGAAAAAACCAAAGATTTTGTGGGGTTCATATTAGCATCAACCCATATTCCCCATGTTGTCATAACTTTACAAAAGGCGTCAAACATTAAGCTCACTATACACATGTCCACCTTCTTGATAATAATCTTGCCTGAAATTTTCTTAACGATCAACGCTAAAACAAAGACGATATCTTTTATAGTTTGACTTTAAAAAATATTTACCAAGATTACCCTTTGGAAGACTGATGATAGAAGCCTCACCTACACCAACTAACCTGAAATTAGAAATCAAAATTAAGTAAGTCAGTTGACTAACATCCTGCAGATTGTGTTGTACCAAAAGTCAATTAAAAACCCGCAAGTGACAACCAGCTGCTGCCAGTAAGCCTAAAGGGATCGATTTTGTACATATAAAAAGGTGTTTAATTAGTAGTTAAATGTCTAAAATACCCTTCATGGACAAAAGGTGGAAGCTTTGTGTATATTGATAATTGATGAATAAATTATTTTAACTTAAAAGTAGAAAACATTCCAAAATGGTAATTATAGGTGACAACTTTGTCCATTTAGTAAAACAATTACTGAAACAGGTCAAATGAATTCATAATGAATACATTAGCATATAACCTTTTGGCTAATGATGTAAATACAGGAGACGCCACAATTAGTCCAACCATAAAAGCAGATGAAATCACACCATATTTGAAATTGATTAAGGTCAAAACTTATATTTCAATTCATAGAGTATCATCCCCGATTTTAAGACTCAAATTTAAATATCAGAGCAACCAAATTGTTTATTCTTGTAAAACAAAACTTACATCACAGCAACCAAATAATCTCCTGTTTAAATATAGTTTTCCAACTGCTGCTGCAATGCAAACGAAATAATATCAAGATTATTTAAACTTGCCATGTACTTTTAACTGAATAAATTAATTCAGAGCAAGTGTTGATATTTCTTTCAAAAAAATCATGGGGTGTTGCTTCCTCGTTCTAGAAAATATTAACCTTTTATTTTCCATACATTTTATCAAACAGTTGGTGTGCGCCAAATTTAGAAAGCTCGTCAAAGAAATACATACCTTATGATCGAACAGCAACTATAACTCTGCACCATTTAAGACAAGAAAATCGAATTTAAAAAAAATCACAAATGAGAGGAAAAGCTATTTAAACTTGATGAATAATTCAATTGTATATAGCGGTAACCTCAATTGCAGCGTTAATCAGTGAATCCTAAATTGAGTCACTGTAGAGAGATAGGGAGTTGAAATGTATGAAATCTCAGATACAGGAAGCAGGAGCAGGAAAATGAAACGTATGAGGGTTGAGGAGGTTAAACGTGGTGGTATAAGAAGCGGTTATAAGGAGGAGACGATTAAACGTATCTTCGTGTTTCACTTGGATTTCAAAGTGAGACCCCTTCATTTTCAATCAGTCGTCTACACAATAGCGCAATACGGGTTCATAGGTGGTGACGATAGAATGGGGATGGCTATGGCGGTGGATGATAAAAGAGGAAGGTTGATTGGGTTGTAATAGAGATAGGGTTTCATTTTGGGGGAGAAGGTGAAATTAATGATTCTTCAATTTGTATCGTCGATGAAAGTGGCTGGCAGGGGAGCGGTTAATTTGATGAGGTTATGCAGATTTTCTATGGGCGGGAAAATGAACTGGGCTTTAAGAATGGCACACTTAAAAATCTTTGTTTATATACTACCTCCATATCAAAATAAGTGATACATTTGGGAAATTGCGGTTTTTAAGGCAAAATATTGGAAAGTGATTTAAAATAGTATAAAGTGGATAGTTAGTGGATAATGGGACCCACTTCTTTTGGATGTAGTGAAATTAATGATGTTTAAAAGTAAAAGTAAGGGTAAAAGAGTAATTTTACTTTATTAAAGTAGATAATTAGTGGAGAATGGGTCCCACTTTTTTGCCAAATAAGGAAAGATTTTGAAGTGTATCACTTATTTTGTTCCACCCCTTTTAGGAAAGTGTATCACTTATTTTGATACGGAGGTAGTATATACTATAGATAGATAGATATGGGTTTTTCTAACTCATGCCCTAAGTGCATGAGATTAGAAGCATTGAATGAGCTCGATATTTCCTTTTATAATGAATAAATATATTTATTACATATTAATGATGTTTATTTTTTGCATGTATTAAATGATTTTTGGGCAAAATGCATAGAAGGGTAACCTACTTTCCATCAAAATTCATTTAAGGGTATGTACTTTTGTTTTGATCACTAAAGGGTAACATACTTTCATAAAGGTTGATCAAAGGGTAACCTACTTTCATAAATGTTGATCAAAGGTTAACCTACTTTCATAAAAGTATATGAAAAGGGGAAAATGACTCACTCAACAAGTTTAATTTACTTGTTCCAACCAAAATGAACTGTTACAAAAAACGTAGTTCAAACTTCAAAGTGTACATGCTTCTTTGTTTCTAAATCATTTTACTCAAACAATAAATTCAAAAAAGAGTCATGTGTTGGTTCTTAAAGTTGAGCTTTTTCATGAGATGAGTCTTGAACTTGATTAACTTGGATCAATAGATTTGTTTTCTTTCCATACCTTAACCATTAGTTCAAGGAAATATGGAATTTTGGAATTTGAACGAAGAATTGATCGACTTTATTTTGACCTACTTTGAAAGCTGTGAAACAAAACTAATCATATAAGCATTAAATAGTCACATGGGAGACAAATGGAAGAATTGATTACCGGTAACCGGTTTCACAAGTCACATTTTACCATTTTATATACTTTTATAAAAGTAGGTTACCCTTTAGTGATCAAAATAAAAGTACATAGCCTTAAATAAACTTTGATGGAAACTAGGTTACCCTTTAGTGATCAAAACAAAAGTACATACCCTTAAATAAACTTTGATGAAAAGTAGGTTACCCTTCTATGCATTTTGCCCATGATTTTTTAACTAATAACGGTAAGTTTGAGTTCATTAAATCTGCTTATCTTATGCCCTTAGGGCATGAGTTAGCCAAAGCCTATATATATAGATATAGATTCTCTTTAATTATTGTATTTTTTTTTATTTTTTAGTATGTGACTTGGGTTAACATAATTTTTAAATAAAAACGTATAAACATTATTTTATTAGAATAAAAAATTCACTAATATATTATTTAACTTTCAGTATTAATTATAAAATACAAATTTTGAATTATTAACTAACAAGAATTATCTATATAATCTTCATACTCAACAATATTTTGATGATAATTTTCATTCCTTCATGTTAAACAAACATGATAATGGAATGCAATTTACCATTCCATTCTACCTCTTATTCCATTACCACGTCAATTCCATTCCTTTTGTTATTTCATTCTATATAACCAAACAGACCCTAAATAGTAAGATCGTATCGCCATTTCTGTTGTTATCGAAAACCGCCCAATGCGCTCTCTCGTTTTTTAGTTTTGAAGTTGTTTGGAGAGGTTATGTAAGTGGTTTGTCAGCTTAATAAACTTATAAATGTACATTTATAAACTAATAAACCCATTAAATAAGTTTTATCAAACAACCCCTTTATTAAGCAACCCGGTATAGGTGGAGTTGAGGTGCCCCACGGTGAAATGGACAAGAACACCGTCCCTCACGCCACGGGCCGTGAAAACCATTTCTAGGGATATTCGATGGACCTTCCTTTGCATGTAACTGGGTTAGATGGTGTGATGAGTATTTTATGTAAAGTGGTTTAGTGTGATTTTCTTGGATGGAATCTAATTAAAAAAAATTGTATGATCAGTAATACTTATACAGTTATACCCATAAGCCTCAGAGCCATCCTTAATCTTTTCATTTGAAGGTACTCTCCAGTATAAGGGCATGTTTGGCTAAACTTTTTAAAATAACTTATTGACTTATTAGGTTTTTGAAAAGCCAAAATCAAGACGTAAGGGGCTCCTTACTTCTTGATTTTGACTTCTCAAAAAGCTAATAAATTAATAAATTGTTTTGAAAAGCATATCCAAACACCATCTAACCATACTCTATCACTCTTTTATAATTGGAGGGATTTATAAATTCATTTATATTTGAAGTGAGGGTTCTCCTTTGTCAGTGTACCACACAAATTAAAGAGTATGATTGTTAATGTAATATGAGTGTATGAGTTATGAAGAATAGGATGTATGGTTATTATGTTATCAGAGAATATTTATACAATGTATGATTAGAGTTGGAGATGCTACACTTTAGGTCAAGATGCTAACCTTCTCCATTTGAGTTCTTCGTATCTTTACTAGTAATTCCAATTCCATTTCATTCCCAAACGTATTAATCACAATTGGCTTACAATTTTTTACGCCAACCATTTTGCCTCTAATTTGTTAGCAAAAACCAAAACCCCAATTTCCCCTCTTTGTTTGTATCCGTGGGGAATTGGGCGCGGTGGTGGGAGTTATCATGGAAATCCTAATCCTAATTTCTAGCAACAGAAGAATTAGAATTACCATCAACAGTTTCAACGACAACAGTTTCAACGACAACAGCAACAACAACAACAACAACAACAACAACATCATGGTTGAGAAGAAACCCTGTGGTAAATGATTCTAGTGGGGTTGATGAAGTTGAAAAGACTATAAAATCACAATCTGTTGACCCAAGGTACATCGTGCCCAAAATTATGTTTGGATTTTTTGTAAGTATGATCTGTTTAGTTATTATGTTATGATCATGATGTTGTGATGGACTTTTTGGTGATAATTTGTATGAGAATTAACGAATGGAACTCAGTTGTCATAACTTTGTGCTGTGAAACTGTGTGAAATATAAAGTGGATATTTTGTGATGTGAAACTGTGTGAAATATAAAGTGGATATTTTTTTAGTACATTGTGTGTTTTGTCATATGTTATTAATATCATGGATGAACTTACACTTAAGGGAACAACACAGTTTTATGATTTTGCCTCAACACTCTCTTTTCAAAGGCTTTTGCTTTTTAATTGAATTGTATTTTTCTGCTATGTGTATTTATCTCTTCTTAAACGCACATCCAAACACCTCCTAGTTGCTTCCGTATCAAACTATCAATCGGAAATATCACATGTTTTTATTTATTTTATTTTATTTTATATACAACTTCAAATCAACTAACCAATCATTTTTTTGCAATTCTGTGAATCGAATGGAACTACTAGCCTAGAAAATTACAGAGCTTGGTTACTCTTGTTTATACATTCATGCAAATATTCTCCAAGATCATCGTAATCAAGTGTTTCATGATTTTCAAAATGGTGCTTGCATGAATCTTGTCTGTAATGGTATTGTGGTCTTTATCAATTTTGACTTACCAAAAATCTCAGAAACATATTTGCACCCGGATGTTAGATTTTGGAATATTATGATTTATGCATGCTTTACTTATCATTCTTGCATTTATTTAATTTATTTATTTTTCAAATAATTCATAGGCAGGTTGGTCGATCATGGAGATTTGGACACCTTGGATTGGTCGATCATGGAGATTTGGACACCTTGGATTGGTCGATCATGGAGATGTGGACACCTTGGATTAGCAGTAAACCTGATCACTTATGAAGACCGCTTTAATCTGTATGCATTTTAGGTAAAACACAATTATTTTGTGATTGAAACTGAGCCGTTGTATAAGATGTTCTAATTTTTATGTTTCGAACTGATTTGAGAACTAAGAAATGCAGCTTGAAGACGTGTTTAATTTTGTGTTGTGAGAAAAAGTTTAACGTGTTTTTAGTTTAACGGGTTGGTCTCTTGAAGACGTGTTTCATTTTCTGTTTTGTATATTTTTCTGTGGTTGTTCCCAACATGCAAACACAAACTCTGTGGCAAATCGACGGTTTGGGGTTTAGAATGGTTTGGGTCAAAACAACGCCACCCAAAACATTTCTTTATCCAAAATATGAAAGATAAAAATATATATATATACTTCCTCCGATTCAAAATAAGTGATACAATTTCCTTTTCGGGGTAATACAAAATAAGTGATACATTTTAAAAAATTACTTTATTTGGCAAAATATAGTGGGACCCAAACCCACTAGCTATCTAATTTAACAAAGTAAAATAACCTCTTTACCCTTATTTTTTACTTTTAAACATCATTAACCTCACTTTATTCATAATGTGTGGGACTCATTATCCACTAACCATCAGTTAATCTAATTTAACTATCATTATAATTTTTTGCTTCAAAAACCGTGAAACCCAAATTATATCACTTATTTTGAATCGGAGGAAGTATATTGTTACCAAGTAAAATTTAATTACAAAAATTTCATTAATTATGTATCATATCATTAACTAATTTCCCTAATGATTGGGATAATATTGTTCTAAGTATGTCGAATGTCATCTGCAATAACAATATTAGAAGTATTTTGAGAAGGATTGGTGTAGCTACAATTGTTTACAGTATTTTGAGAGAAAGAAACAACAGATTATTCTCTAACAGGGAAGAAAAAGTAGACCAGGTCATTACATGTATTAAGGAGAGTATCAAACTGCAATTATCTAGCTTGACAGTGAAAGCTTCTTTAAATGTGGATAAAGTTGCTGATATATGGGAAGTCAAGTTGAATGTTAGATAGTTTTTCTGTGTTGTGGTTTCTGTTTGTATGTAGGGTTGTTTTGAGTAAGCTTGGTTGGTTTGATCGTAAAAAAAACCATGTAATTTGTTTGGATTTTCATATATTTTCATGGGTCCTTTTAGTGGGGTGGTGACAATTCTGAAGCTCTACTTTTAGGATTTCCATTTTCTTTTAAAAAAAATTAAAAAAATCATTAACTAAAATCATATAGAAGATTCTATGCCCCAGAATCAACTTAAAACAAATTACTTCCGTTTGTGCTCACTATGGACACTACGCGGCATAACCATTGTTGTAATCATTTTCAAACACTTATGTGTTCATCTGGTAAATGTTTACCTAGAGAAGGGATCAGACTCCTGATCTCTCGAAGATCATTTCAGTCATCTTTATCCACCAAATTTTGGTAACTTTTTACTCAGACATCGCTTATAAGTTTTCGTAACTTTTTACTCTGTTTTTAACTTGTTTCTAACATAAATTACATGAGATCTGGAATATTCGTTCCATCTTATAAATATAAAAGAAGGTGATTAAAGATTGTATCAACACATAAAAATATTATACTCCGTATTAATTCGATTGATATGACCAACACATGTTTAAAGTTTCAAACTGCCAAGAAATGATAGAAAAGTAATTTCACACGAAAGTTTTATCACTGTGTATATATATCAGTATGTATACGTATATGTGTAATGTATATATGTGTATCTTTCAAGTAGTAAAATGTAATAATTGAAGTGTCTGCGAATTAATAATGCAGGGAAAGCCTGGAAAAAGGAAACATAGCATTAAATTCAGTCTCCCCTGCCTTTTCTTTTCTTACTTGGTAAACCTTCTATTTTTGTTTTTAAAATATAAAGTGGACCAAATTAGCGAGTCACTAGTTCACTACTCTCAATTTCATTTTTAGTATTTACAAGTTTTGATTATATACATTGATTTAGAACTAACAACATACTAATGGAAGATAGAAAAACCATAAAAGAGGTGTGGTTGACGACAACTACGCACGGGCTGGTCCAACAATGAAGACGTAGAACAAGGGGTGACAACGGGCCGGCCGATGATGATGTTGATGCTCGGGGTTATACAATAGTTACAAATGGTTGTTTATGAATTATGATACACAAAACAAGTAGTAGAAACATTTATATGTTGTACTCAGTACACGAACTCTATTTCACGAGTGTTGGCGCTCAATGGAACATCAATATCGAGTTCCAAATCATTTTTTCTCTTTCAAAAGAGGATGTTTGTTGCTATTCGAAAATGTCAACAAAAGATCTAACACGGTTATATCTAGAACTTCTTCTGCCAATAAAAATTACACAAAAGAGGTATAAAAGCCATTAGGTGATGAAATACTTTAAATCACTTTTTAAAGGTTATTGGATAAATATTTACTAAAAGTGAGAAATTAAAAAACGCTAACAATAACAATTAGATAACTCAAATGTATAAATTCGGCCCATACATAATACGTTATGAGCGGTCCTTTAAAATAAACAAAAGAGAGAAATAACATTTCTTCTTATATATTATTATATCCATATTTCTTTTTATCCGTATTCATACTCACTTTTAAATTTGATATGAATAATCCACGAATTAACTTTTTTCATATCATATTTATCTTAATTTAGTGAGTAGGAAGATAAAAATAAATAAATAGTAGGGAGTAATAACAGTTTTGAACAAAAGATGTATAGAATAAGTTGTCCACAAAATCAATGGATACATCAATCGCTATATTTTGGTGTAATCAATAAATGCACGTAGACTCCAGAGTCCAGTCCAGCTTGCAATTCGCCGATCTCCGGTACACACACATTTCTTCTACTGACATGTCTTTTCAATTTCAGAATCACAATCTCTCTCCATGATTAATGCTCCTCATTCTTCACTTACATTGTTCTGCTAGGTTTTTTCTTACTAAATAGAGAGAGCAAAAAACATCAGAATTGAACAAGAGAAATGGTGAGAGCGCCGTGTTGCGAGAAAACAGGATTGAAACGAGGACCCTGGGCGCAGGAAGAAGACGACCTTCTCGTCGATTACATTAACAAAAACGGCCATGGAAGCTGGCGATCTCTCCCTAAGCTCGCTGGTACGCATCTCCATAGCATTCTGTTTTTTTAATTTTTGTCTTCATTTGGTTTACGCGATGAATTTTACAAAAATCGCAAGTTTACTTGAATCATAAAAAGTGCAAAAGGATATTTCAAAAATCATTCATGATGAACGTGTTAGGGTTTCATACAAATACTTAGCTTGTTCAAGAACAAATGGGTGAAAGTTGTATTTGAGCTCACTTTTGAATTTGATAAAATTTTAAACGGTCTAGCTTAAGTTTAAGCTAAAATTATTGGATAAAAGGCCTACTCGGTTATATTTTGTTGTTAACCCATGTAATGAGGATACTTTAACCCCTAAATGGCCAATACATGACTTAATTGAGAATTCACTGACTTTTTCCTGGAATCCCAGATAATATTTTACATACCAACATCGTCAAAATCCATATAATTCCTTTACATATTAATCACTTATTAGTTAGAATTATATTTATTATAACGACGTATAATTCTGTCTGGTAGTTAATATTTTTAAGCATAATGTGGTTAATGTCTTTTATGTAGTTGATTATTAGTGGTTATGATGCAACAATTTAAGCATAAAGAAGTTGGCTATGTTTAACAAACCCTTACCTTAATGGGCTTTCTAAAATGTGCCAAAGAGCAGTTAGTGTTAAGGAACTTTTATATAATTAATTTCAAATTTCCTAATATAACTTAACAAAACTTAAGTTGATTAATTACACTTGTTAGATGGAAGTTTTAAGCTTATTAAAACACTAGTTTAGTACTAGAGTTTTGTGAAATCGCATTTAATACATTAATTATTGATAAAGAGTAAGGAGAGCCCAGTTTGACAGGTGTTTATAATTTGATAATTCACCCATTCATATGCAACCCAACATAACTGACGGGTCTAGTTTATTGCCTCCAATGGGGAACACAATAATTCATTATTTTTTACCAAACAATGAACTAAATCTACCCTCCCCACATGTTCTTGTCTTTTTCCAAGTAAATTTTGGTGAATTAAAGACTATACATTATCTTGTATATTACATTTAATGAAGAGTACTACAATTTGAAGAGTCTCTTCTTATGACAAACATGTAGCTGTAGGACTTGTCACTAGTAGGTCCCGCTATCCTCACTTACATGTCGTATGCCACATATTTGTTCCCTTACTTCCAAATATTTTATTTTTTTTAACATGAAGAAACACTTTATACCGATAGGTTACAAGTATTTTGGTATTTAAATCACTTGTATGTTGATATCTCTTTCAACATTTTTTTTTCATTAGCTGTGCCAAGTGAATTCCATATATATAAGCACTTTCTAAGTTGATACACAAACTGACACACTCTTTCATTAATTTATTTTATACATACATACATGTATATACACACACATGTCACCCTTTTGTCTCGTCCCTTAATCAAACAAACAGACAAGCCAAGGTGAATCGAAGAGACCAACGAGCAACCGAAGAGGGCCCTTATAATTATAATAATTTTTTCGCTCTTCAAAACAAAATCAAAAAAACATTTTTGTATCTGAATACCTATTTAGAGAATGTGTTTGCGATGCCAGTGATTATGTAATATTAGATAATCAAAACCAGAAAATTAGTTGTAATAAAGATCTATGTTAACAATATTCGGATTATTGCACGAGATAATGAATTGTTTAGAAAGATAACTTTCCACACTTCCCTAAATGACATTTATACCCTTCATCCCGTTAAATGCATTGTTGGATGTTGGCAGGTCTGCTTCGTTGCGGGAAGAGTTGTCGGCTGAGGTGGACAAACTACCTCCGACCAGACATCAAACGTGGTCCCTTCACCCCGGAAGAAGAAAAGCTCGTTATCCAATTACATGCCATTCTTGGCAACAGGTACATTTACATACAAAATCAGGCTCTTTTAGTTGCATAATGTTTTCTCTAGTTTCTTATCTCTATTTTCATAGAAAATGCCAAGTGTTTTCATTTTCCAACTTAGAAATCATAAGCTCTTTTATCTAAGGAAAGAACAATAACTGAAACTAAAAATCTGATTTAGAAATTTGAACCAATAAGTACCGATTTCAGGTGGGCTGCAATTGCTGCGCAGCTACCCGGAAGAACAGATAACGAGATCAAAAACTTATGGAACACTCACTTAAGAAAACGCCTCACTTCCATGGGTATCGACCCAAACACCCACCAGCCATCTTGTTTAGAGGGGTCCACAAAACGACTCCCCGCCTCTTCTTCCACCCGCCACATGGCGCAATGGGAGAGTGCCAGGCTGGAAGCCGAGGCCCGACTCTCAATGGAATCATCAGTATCGTTACTATTCCATTCACCAAACAAGATAATAACCAACACCGACTATTTCCTGCGTGTTTGGCACTCAGAAGTCGGTGAATCTTTCAGAAAAGGGAAACCGGGTTGCTTTAGCCCCTCGGTCTCTGGGACCACCATTGAAATGGGCCCAAAACTACCACATGAACCAAACACAGAACACGAACACTCGGGTTTGACCATCTACAATGGGTTTACAAATCCTTCGAGCCCAAGTGAAACGGAAGATTCATCAGATACTGCACTGCAGCTGTTCTTTGATTTCCATGGCCACAATGACATGAGTTTCTTAGAAGATGAATCAAATTAATTAAAAGCGCGTGCTTCATGGGTATATACGAAGACTCAAGTTTCTTTTTCCCCAAGTCTTCCGTGTATTTTAATTTTAATTTAGTCGTAATCGAAATGTTGCAGGCAATATATATATGATTATATTAATATCCTTTTAGCTATGTTCTTCCTATACAACATAACAAACAAACAAACAAACAACCAAACTTGAAATGACTGATAAAACAAAAGTAACTCACAAAATAGTTGTAGGATTTAGGTTGTTCATAATGTTTTGAGATTTTGAATGATATAATTAACCACCGAAACAACCGATGAACTTTTTAGGAAGGGATCCAGTGGCGCGATATTTGGCAGCTAATTCCTCTGCTTTCAATTTATCTTCTCCTTTCTTGGCTTCAACCATGGCTCGTTTTTCTTCGGCTTGTTTGTGAATTAAACCTGCTTTGTTCTTCATCTTTTCTCCATATTCTGCTTTCTTCTTGTCAAATTTCTCCTGCATATGTAAATATGTGTGAGTAAATTATGAAAATTTGGTTTTGTGTGTGTTTATCGTATGTGGATTGAAGTAGGGTACCTCGATTTGTTTCAACTTGGCTTCGATATCTGCTTTCTTTGTGTTCTCCCATGAAGTTATGGCGGATAGCTCCTTTTGTGCCCTGTTTATTCATTTACAAACAAATTACCAATATAAATAACTATATGATCATTCAGAATGTTAAAATCGAAATTTTCTATCATTCTAAGTGTGAACTATTCAAAACTTACTTGTTTTCCGCCTTAGACTTTTCAGTTTCCTCCCAAGCCTTGATGAAAGACATTCTCTTCTCCTTGTCAACCTCAGCCAAAGCGACATCTAAATTGAAACACAAATAATTATGAAATAATCATAATTAACATCAATTAGAACAAGCACTACAAGAAAATAATCACAAACTTACCTCTATCGAGGGAGCTCTTTTCTTTCTTCACAGGAGTCTCTGAGATAACAATTACAAATTTCAAATTAATAAAAAAACAAATGTATTACAAGAATCTCGATACCCAAAAATAGAAAAAATGTGAATTAGTTACAAACAAAACACATGATTATGTTCTTTTTTGGTGTATACCTTTAATCACAAGAGCCATGTTAAGATTGAAATGGTGATACTAATGCTAGAATGAACTAAAATCTCAGTTGCTTAATATGATGAAGGATTATTCCTCTATTTGTATGGGCCACATATTATTTCCTTCCTGATTTATTGTCATTTTTTAATGTAATAAAAACTAATTTGTGGGGCAACAACCACCTTTTTAATTGTTCCATTATTGACGAAAATATTAAATCGAATCATTTTAAAACATAGAATTAATCCTTTTCAAAAAGTTAGCCATCAAATATACAGGAAGGTAGCATCTTATTTGTCGAGAATATATCACAGAAAAGCACCTTATAGTTGCCATCAACATATGAGAAAGTTAGGGTTTATAAAATTCAATCTCAAATATTTTTTTTTCAAAAATCAAAATTATAAAATTCTATAAAAGAACCGTTCAATAACTCATATTCGACAATTTGGCAAAAATAATAAGCGGATTGAAGTTCTCAACTACTTAAATCAATAATCACCAACTTAACTCAACTATAGATACTAAACCTGATTGCTAATTCGTAATTAATCAGCATAAAAACGTGATTTCAGATTCAATTATCTTAGGGAACAAATATCGAATTTTAAGTTCAACAATTTTACGAATTAATTATCGAATGAAAATAATCAACAAAAAAGGCGGGAACTAGAGTATACTTTCAGCAACGGTGAGTGACTTGGAATCATCGGCTTTAGTTTCAGGTACAGTTGGCGGATCCACATGTTTCTCCGGTGCAACATCAACAGCCGCTGGTACCGTTTCTGGTGCCGGTGCTGGTGTTTCTACTAACTTTGCAGGTAGCTCAGTTGCCATAATAATTAAGCAAAATTTATGGCTGAATCCGTTAGTAGCGAGTGTATATATTTACCGGCGGCGATTACGAAATGTGGTGTGTTGGCGGAGTATTATAGGGGATGCACAGGCAATGTGTGAGCCACTGAAAAGGATAACGACGATCGGAGTTGGCATGTGTCTCATTGTACACTCTGTCTTGTTGCCGACAGCTAGGTAAAACGGCTACATCACGCGAATTAACACGGTCGACTAAACGACACGTCGTCGTATTGCTTGATTGTGTTATTTTTGCATATTTATTTCAGGTTCAAATTAAGGGAAATGATTTTGACACGACGTAAATGACTTCACTCACCATACTGTATAATATTTAAAGCATATTGTACTGAAGTATTATAAAGTAGTGGTTGTGGTGTATAAAAATACTTTATGTAATCCTAAAATCATCTCCCTAAAACTAAAAACATGCAAATTGTAGCATATTTGTATATATGGTACTAGACGGGTACCCGCGCAATGCGGGCGGCGTGTACCTACCAACTATATTTTGCGGCGGCGTGTACCTACCAACTATATTTTGCGGCAAAACAAATGTCGTTCGATTACATGTTTTGTTTTTTCTAACAAAAACTGTATAAATGAATTTGGTAATCCTAAAAATGTTACAATTGTATGCAAAGGAAAAAGAAAAGCCAAGTTAAATCAAAAATAGATAAAATTCCAATGTTGACAGCTCCTCAAATCAAGTCTTATAAGGTCGTTGGCATGCCTAAAAGAATTTAAATCAAATAAATGATGACAAAGTTAACAACCGCAACAAAAAAAAAAACAATAGATAATTAAACTTAAAATATCGATCTTCGAAGGCTACATAAAGAGAATAATATAATCAATTGATTAACTTTATATTTTTTTAATAATCATATTTACCCAAACACTATATTACAAAACCAGTTAAATATAAAAATTAAAAAAAATCAAAATACTAAATACTAAATTACAGATCCACAATTTGAATTACACATCTCGTCTGTTGGGTTAATAACCCTTATAGATTGAACAAAACTCGAACCGACACGTTTAACATTAAATGGCCCAAAAACAAACCAACTGTAATTTTTTGTAATTTTGTTTGTGGCCACAGACATTGCATTGCTTGAGCCTGGTATACTTCTCTTTATCTTTGGAATAATTGTATTTGTGTCGATGGTTTTCATTTTCTTCACAGTACCATAAATGAAAGGGCTCAATTTGGAGGAAATTGAAGCTAATGTATGTGCTGCCCGTAAAGAATGGTAACCCTGCAAAAGTGAAATGAGTTTTAATTTCAGAAACACCTACATCGTCAGTATCCTTGACTTCTTCGTTCAAATCAAACATGTTAAATAATTTCATCTAGAATCATATCAAACCTTCTTTGATGCGAGCTGCAGCTGCATGCATCTTCTGATGTAGCCATGTAATGTTGACCTTAAGAGAGTACGTCATTTTTCTTGACTTGTTCACAAGTACTTCCTGTTTTGCCAAGTGAACACAAAAATACACATGTGTTAGTACCTTTATTTTTCTCATTTCCACTTCAAATTTGGCCTTCTGCTGACTCTACCATACTTGAATCTTAATTACTTCACCTATGAATTCAAAACATAATTTTTTTGACTAAAAGTATATAACATAGATAAAATAAAACATAACTTTAGTAAAAAAAATAATACCTTGCATTATGTTTATAGTTTTCACCAACTTCCCAAAGAAGTTGTCGCATCTCAAATTCAATCTCTTTTGGGGTTTTAAGTTTGTATTGTTCAAATTCATTATTTAAATTCAATCGCTTCTCAAAGTCTTTTGAATTTTGTGATTCATAATTAAACTGCCAAGATTATAATTCACTATTGCTCACCCATTGATCAATTAAGACTCAACATCAAGATTTTATTACTTTACCTACAAAAAAGATAAATTCCAAAAAAAATATTAAAACTTATATAAATCCTATTAAATAATAATATTGTTATTTATAGTTACAGTAAAATTTTAGTAATTTAACAAAGATGAATGTTCCTTTCACCACATTATGCAAAGGAGTTGAAGGTATTTTAGTTTCTGGTCAGTTTTTCTTCTTCTTCATTTGATCTCTGTTTTTCAAAGATGACAAAAATGGCAGTGAAAAAGATAAATTTAGAACATATAATCATAACCCGGTTGTAATATTCCAAAATTCAAGATACAAACCCTAGATCAAAAATCAAGAACTTTCATTAGTCATAATCACGTTTCTAAAAAATCAAGAATAACATTATATAGATTTTTATACACATAGAACAGATAATCAAAATCTATAATTTGAAGTATCTACCAACAGATTTCCAATTCAAGATACATAATCAAAACCATAATCAAGAATTTTTAACCATTGGTGGCGTCTCTAGAAAACTATCGGTCCACGATGGTGGTAGCGCTGGGGAAGACAACGCCTGCAATGGTGGCACCATTAGGGAAGATGACGCATGCGATGGTTGAAGCGTTTAGGTTTGTGTCTGTTTTCAGCATTTGAATACACCGATGTTAAGGAATCGAGGTGTCTCCTAGGGTTGCGTGATAATTGAATCGTTTTGTGGCAGGTAAGAGTACAGAATCGAGGAGACGTCTAGGGTTATGACGGGGAAAGGCGTTAGAATATATATTTTGGTGCAGAAAGAAATAATGTCCTACCTTGTAGTTGAGATGGTTAGCATGCTTTTGCATTATGTCAATGGTCCTCAGTTCGATCCTTGTTTAGGGCATCATTTTTAAAAACCTAACTAAAGACAAAAAAGGAAAGTTTTTGGCTGAATTTTCAGCCGGCTATTTAGGAAAAGGTCCTAAATGCTTTATAAGTAGTAGAGATGTGTAGAAACATAAACCAGCTAGATAAATGATTCTGGAATAACGAAATCACTAAACTTCAGTTGAAGAAAATGGTTTAAAAATCATATCGTAACTCTTCATTCGACCACTGCCGAGGTTGATAGCAATCGAAACCCTGAAATTGAGACAACACCATATGTGATGTAAGATGAGTTTGGAAGAACCCATGTGAGATGAAATCGATAATGAAGATGTATGAAGAACTCATGTGAGATGAAATCAAGATCGAAGATGTATCAATGACTACTGGCAATTAAATATGAAATTAATATTTACCAAAAATAAGGGAACTCATTGATTGCTTCCATAATTATCGCAAAAGTTATTTAGCATATGAATGAGTTGGTCAAAAGAGCGGGAAAACAAATTAGATGAGGTATTAGTTGATTTATCGTGGACCAATGGTGTAATTCCACGTGGCATATTGGGCCAATCACAGAGCTTCAAACGGATGAGTTGTCATGCATAAATCAAATGTAGGCTCATATATAGGATAAGATTGCCCATGCACCTAAAGGTTATGGATCAGCCTCTATGGCGGCAAGTGAAGTTTAAAATTTTTTAGACAAAAGATTGTAATAATAATTAAATTAGATTAATTAGATAATTAATAAAAAATGAATATCACACTTTTTGAATAAAGTAGAGTTAATATTGTTTAAAAGTAAAAGTGAAGGTAACGAGTCATTTCTCAATAAAAGTAGATAATTAGTGATTATGATTGTTATTATTTTTTGTCAAATAAATCAATTATTAAAGTATATCACTTATTTTAAGATTTATTATTTCATGTTTCACCATAGAAAATATATCACTTATTTTTTAAAGTAACACTTATTTTAAATCGGAGGAAGTATCAAGTTTCACCATAGAAAATATATCTTTAAGCTTTATTATAAGATATATTATTTCTATCCGATGACTCTATTTGAAATATATAATCTGGTAAAGTTTATTATAAAACATTTTTTTTATATTAGTTTTTACATAGTGTTTTATAAAGTTATTTAAACTATCTATGTAATACATGATAACTAGCTTCATAGCCCGTCTGGATGAATGTGCATGTTTTGAAAAATAAAAAGGAAACAGCCAAAAAATGAAGAAATCATATAGTAATATATTATTGAAGTGATGATAAACGTGTTTTGATACAAATTAAAATGGCACACAAAATTTAAAGACGCAATGAAACTTCTTTGTATACGATATGAATGAGAGGTTTGAATTCGAAAGTTTACAGCTACAAATTAGGAATCCGATATGATAAAGGAGGAAAATTGATTTTCCTTTTAATTCGGTAAATTAGCCTATTTACTATTTCTATTTTCGATTCATTAACTTTGAATTCATTTTAATTCAGAAATATCATGAAGAAGGAAATCTTGAATTTCCTTTAAATTCCAGAAATATTAACTTTATGATTGTCATTTGATATTTATTAGAAACTTTAATATTATTCTATATTTTAGATAAATTATTAAAATCTTTATTATATTTTAGGAAAACAAATCATTTTAATTTGATTCTATTCAAATTTAAATAAATTTAAAATTCTGTATTTTAAAAGTTTCTCAAAATATACTTCTTCCGATTCAAAATAGGTGATACATTTTGGGTTTCACGGTTTTTGAGGTAAAATATTATAATAATAATGGCTAAATTAGATTAATTGAATGGTTAGTGAGGAATAAGTCTCACACTTTTTGAATAAAGTGAGATTAATGATGTTTAAAAGTAAAAAGTAAGGATAAAAGAGTCATTTCACTTTGTTAAAGTAGATAGTTAATGAGTGTGCGTCTCACTATTTTTTGTCATATAAGTTAATTTTCCAAATTGTATCATTTATTTTGAATCATCCCCAAAAGAAAAGTGTATTACTTATTTTGAATAGGTGGAAGTAGTAAAGATTTTAATAGGAATTCAAAGCATATATTTTAAGAATTCTTTTCAAATTTAAATTCATTTGACCAAATCAAATTTAAATTCAGATTTATATTTTAGGAATTCAAATTTATATTTTAAAGAGTAAATTGCATAAAATAGCAACATACTATTAAGTGATTTCTAATTCTAGCTACTAACTATTAAAGTTTTCAAAAGTAGCAATAAACTTTTAAATTTTTGCAATTTGGGTAATATTTCACCTTAAATGATGATAATCAGTATTTTCTAGTGACGTGGTCGGTTATTTATTTTTTCTCCTTTTTCCACTTGTTGGTCCATGTAATAAATATTAATATATTTATAATAACTCGTGTCACTAGAAAATTCCGACTACTCTCGTCCCCGGTAAAACGTTTCCCAAATTGCAAAAATTTAAAAGTTAGTTACTATTTTTGAAAATATTTATAATTTGTTGCTAGAATTAGGAATCACCTAATAGTTCATTCCAATTTTATGCAATTTGCCCTATTTTAAATTCAAATATCTGGAAATACTATTTGATCAAATCGTTTGACTAAATTTAAATTTTGAAATCGCCCAAGTGACTAAAAAACCATTTGAGTCAGCATTACATGTCATAAAAAAGGACCAATCAGACAATGGGAAATGGACATGTCATCATAAAATTATCATACTTAGCTCCATATATAGATGGTAGATCTATTAATTTTAATAATCCAGGAAATCATTTTCGTACATATTTTCACATTCACATATATTTACTTTTGTAATTTATTTATAGCTATTCACAAACATCTCATATTCATGCATATTCTCTCACTCGCGTTTTTATTATTTTTTTAGAAGTAGTATATCTACCTTTTAGAAGATGTATGGACATTTATATCCTATATCTGTATACCATTTCTTTAAAAAGATTATGTATTATTATCATTCTCGTTATTATCCTATGACGTCATGAGCCATTTGACTGTTTCAATAAAGCTTGGCATACTTACCCTAAATAGAGAGAAAAAGAAAATCGTTAACTTTAATATGAATATCGTTTAAAGAAAACACTGATTTAGTTGGCCGGTGAATGGGGCCAGGCACGTCCTTAGTTGGCCTACAGCCCTAAACGCTCGAAGCACGTCTAATGATCTTTGAGAAAATTGTATGGGTCCCGATGCCAGCGAATCCAATGCGTCTTATTTAATACCAACAAATTAACTCCACAATTATCTCTCTTTTTGGACCCATTGCTGTGATTATACTTTATTTTTCCTAATATCTTAAAAGAGCTGCACATGTAGGTAACAAACACATAGCATAAAATATTTAGCTCACAACTAGTGTTTTAAAATCCGATTCAATCCGGCTGGACGGGGAAACCGGTATGCCACTGGTTCGTTTGACTTGGTCAAACCGGACAAAGTTTGACTGAACTTGTCCGGTTCACCGGTTGAATCAGGAAATCGGTATCAACATGTCTGTTTGGTATGGTAAAACCGGACGGAGCTCGATCGGTCAAAATCGGCCGATTTGGTCAACAACTGCCTAGAACCGTGTTAACAGTTTATTGGTGTTTCGATTGTATATTAACAATATTTGGTACTTTGATTACATCATAAGGTTGGACAGGTCGGAGTGAGTTTTGGGTTGTAGCTGGTTCAATGTAAAAATTAGTTTTAAAAACATTGCTCACAACTCACAACAACATTCGACAAACTTACAATAGCTTTTTTTAATGGCAACAAGAAGAGAAAGAGGAAGATTCGACGATAAACCATGATTCCTATGTGCAATATATGCTATTATGCTTGGGAGAGCGTACAAACTACTACTTCATAGGTCAAGGAATAGGAGAAAACGTTGTTTGGTCTTGAGTTATTACATACTTGAATCTTGATACTAGTTTATGAATTGGTATTATTTTTTGAAGTCAGTAGTTTTTATTTTGGCCCATGAAATGTGTTTGACCTTTTTTAATAAATAACAATGCTAGTATGCTACGATATCTTTTATTTTGGCCCATGAAATGTGTTTGACCTTGTATACGTGTTTCAAACAAAATGTGAATAACATTAGTGATGTTTACTAAAAAAAATACGGAATTAAACAACGAGAAATGATATCGTTATTTACTATTTATGTCTATTTTATGTGTCTACTCACCGTAAAATGTCACGTGTAATCTACTAAATTCACTTTCCTTATATATAACCCTTAATTCTAACACAAGTTTTAAACACCAATACATTTCTTATTAAACAATATAGATAATAAATTATCAATTAAAAATAAAAGAGACTTGGCCCAATAGAGAGCCCAAAAATATTTGGTCATGGTTCATAGTGCCACCTAAACCAGCTACCGAGTTAATTTTTTCATCAATTTTTTAATCATATTTTATTTTCACATTAAATGCACTGCATACTACATGCTTATTGTTAGGATAAAATAATTAAATCTTAGGTAAGACATCTTTTTAATCAACAAAGTATACTTAAGGATGTTTGGAAAACTTATTAAAAAAAACTAATACTTATTAGCTTATAAAATTATTTAAATTATTAAATTTTTAATAAATAAAGTGTTTGATTTAGTTTATATAAAGAGATTATAAAATTACAGAAAGAATATTGTGGAGAAAAATAAGTTGTAAAGAAAAGAATGAACGATAAAGTTTCAAACCTTAAGGTCATTGATATTTAGTTGTGCTTTCTTAAATATCGGGTTGCCAAAGGTTAAAATATGTGTAAAAATGTAAAAGACTATAATCCCTTCCAAATATTTAAATAAGCTTATTTATAAAAAAAAAAAAGACAACCAAGTATCCCTTCATATTATATAAAATAATTACCCAATTGGGCAATTTACATGGATATTTTACTTGTAACTCAATTAGTAAATATATATTTTCTTCTCATGTTGTGTTGCCTTTTGTGGTGGTAACTGATGATTAAACAACACTTTGAAATTGATTTTAGAAGGTACGTCGAAATTGTTTCTGCATCTAGATATATTGACACCCTATGACTATATATTCATTTGGGATGAAAGATATTGGATCGGAGGGTTTTGATGCCAAAATTATTTTTTATTTTTAAGTTCTTGTGTAATTTAGCTTATATGATACTTCCTCTGTCCCACAAAAAACTTCTCATTTGATTTGGGCACATGTGTTTTAGGAGATTGTTGGTGGTGGGGTATTTGGTAATAAATTTGATTAAAATATAGGATTAGTTTAGAGATTGACATAAAGTTAGTGAGAGAAACTTTAAAAAACAGATAAAAATGACATAAAGTTAATGAGATAATATTAATTTATTAAGTGGGTCCCTCCAATTCTCAAATGGGAAGTTTTTTGTGGGACAAAATTTTTGTGTGAAATGGGAAGTGTTTTGTGGGACGGATGGAGTACTTAATATGACACCTGGGTATATAAGCTTGGTCAAAAATTACGGTTTAAAAATTTCAAAGTGTTCTTAAGGAAGTAAGGGTATGTTTGGCTAACCTTTTCAAAAGAGGCTTATTGTCTTATTAACTTATTAGTTTTTTGAAAAGTTAAAATTAAGAAGTAAGGAATAAGTCAATAAGCCTTTTTAAAAAATTTAACCAAACATGCCTTATAAGCTAATATTGTAGTATGAAGTTGTATGAAATCCGAATAATAGAGGGACTATTTCTGTAACTTGCATCCTAATATATCAGATTCTTCTAACTTTATCAACAATTATCCACTCCATTGCCCTTCATTTCCCTCCATCTCACCGGAGCACCAATGAGTTCCCCGTCGCCGGAGAAGAAACAATGGGGAGAGAAGGTATCTCAGACGGTTTTCTCAGCATACAACCGTCTCCCGAAGAAAGGAAAACCCCAAGGTCGTGAAGTCACCGTTCTGGCCGCATTCCTCACTTCTTCCCCTTCCCAAGGTCTTAATTCTACTCCCTGATTCTATCGAAAACTCACAATTCTTACAGTTGTTTAAAAAAAATTCATTATATTATCAATCAGAGTGTTATACGAGTGATTTTAGTTGAAAATTCACTTAAATAATGGAAATTTTGGGGGAATTGGTTGAATTGATTGATGTTGTGAATTTGCAGAAATGAAAGTGGTCGCGTTGGGGACGGGAACTAAGTGCATTGGACGTTCGCGTCTTAGTGTTAGCGGTGATGTTTTGAATGATTCTCATGCTGAGATTGTAGCTAGAAGAGCTTTACTAAGGTGTGTACTAAATTTGTTGTGATTCTTACAAAAAAAGAAATCAATAGCATAAAAGTTGTGAATAATATCGTTCATATAGTACACAGCTCAATGCATTATTCCCCTCTAAATTGGATTCGTGATTATTGATGTGTTTTAATTTCTTACGCCAGATAGGTTACAACTATATTAATTTGTATTACAATTACTGCAAATAGCTGCCTAAAGTTTGTTAAAAAATTCGTTATCGAGTCAGACTTCACTAAGTACTAGTGTTGACTATAAAAGTCAAAATCTAATGATTTGAGTAGCATCAACCATATAATTATGATCTTTACAGGCACTTCTATTCAGAAATTCAAAAGGGTAGCACACAGTTTCCAGGTGCTGCTGCTGCAGACTCCCTTTTCTATCAGGAGGCTGGTGGTTTTGGCAGTGGCAAATACAAGATGAGACCGGGTTGGCAGTTACATTTATACATATCACAGTTGCCTTGTAAGATTGCCAGCTGTCTCTTTTTACTAATTTTAAAATTGAAATCATTATTTAAATTCAGTGAAAATCATTTGTTCAGTCATTCTCATGATTATTTAATTTCGTGTAGGTGGAGATGCCTCCCTGAATTCGCAGCTTTTTCCTTGCTTGAATAGTTCGATAAAAGAAGGTTGTTCGATATCCTCAACAAGCAAATTGAATGATCTTATGGAGGAATTCTTGGAGTCATCCATGAAGAACAATGGTAACTAATTCTTCATTAAAATTAAAATAATTTTTTTTTATGATATTCAGTTATTACTAAACAAATTCTGTTTTAGGTGATTGTTCACAGGTAATTGGTAGTGTTCAAAGGAAACCTGGTCGTGGTGATGCAACTTTGTCAGTGAGCTGTTCTGACAAAATTTCTCGTTGGAACGTTGTTGGCGTTCAAGGTTCATTATTTAACCTTATTTTACCCAAGACTGTAGAAAAGTATAACTTAAATGAGAGCTATTTATATATTTGGTTGCAGGGGCATTACTGTCTCACATTTTAGAGCCAGTTTACATTTCATCAATAACTGTGGGGCAATCTCGTAATTGTTCAGACAAGGAAGTAGAAGAGCAGTTGACAAGAGCTTTGAGTGATAGAGTTTTACCATTATCAAAGAAACTAACAGCTCCTTTTAAAGTGAATAAGGTTGTAAGGTGCTTAGATTAACCTTTTCTTGTATTATTTTTTTATTTTCTTATTTCTCACTACTATTTATTTACTATTTTTTATTTGGCAGCCATTATTTTGTGTAGCTTCAGTACCTCTTGAGGTATTTCGTCATGCTGAAACTGCTGCATCCACTTTAACTTGTGGATATTCGGTAAGCTGGAATAAATCTGGTCTGCATGAAGTTATTCTTGGAACCACTGGTAGAAAACAGGGGACCTCTGCTAAAGGTGCCATGCACCCTTCATCAGAGTCAACTTTATGCAAGTAAGCTACCCCCCCCCCCCCCCCCCCCACACACACACACAAAAACTATATAGTGCTCTTTTTGTGATTTGAAATTACTTGTGTTTCTTTTTTTATTATTTTTATTATCCAGGAAGAGAATGTTGGAGTCATTCGTGACACTGAGTCGATCTTTACCCAATTTTCCATTGACTGAAACTTCATACCAGAGATTAAAGGCAACAACACGTTTTATTGTTCACTTTAGCATAATACTTCGTATAAAATTCATTAGTTGACAATTATTATCTCATTTTGCTATTCTTTTGTAGGAGAAGGCCGAACAATATAATTCAGCCTTGAAAGTATTTAAAAAGAGCCCGCAGTTTAGCAATTGGCTCGTGAAGCCACTACAATTTGAGCCCGTTCTTATGGGATAATGACTTCAACTCAGGTATTTCATTTTCTACACACACACGTGTATACATACATATATGAGGCTGTTTTTGTGAATTGTGAAGACTTAAAGCAAAAGCATGTTCAAATTAAATGGTCATAAAATAATTTTGACCATGGAAAATTCCACATTTTGTAGATGGTTGTGCTCTCATTGGGCATGTTGAGATGACTTCTTTTCCAAGGCTTGCATCTTCTTTGCTATTTTCTCGCTTAGCTTATTCTTTTTGTAATTTCATGTTACGTGTAATTTAAAGTTGTTGTAACATCTATACTTTGTCAAAAGAATACGTTGCAATTAAATTTAGATTTTTGTTTCCGGCCTTAACATTTTTTGTTTAATCCTTATAAAAACATTCATCACAATTATCTTACAAGATATGATACAATGTTAGTCTAGATGGGCATTTGGAGCCCGAATTGCCCTTTAAGCTCAGACTAGGAACCAGTCAATGGTCCTATGATGACTAGATCGAAGAAGTGGATTTGACTAGATTTTGGGATTTGCTTTTTCGTGCATCTTTATAACATTTAGTATAATCTTGTGTTTTGTGGAAGAAGCAAGCATGCGACATTTAGGAGTATGATGTTATGTGCATTACGCACTTTTAAATCATGTTGTCATTTACGTGCAAGAAAACTACGATGTGAAGATGGAGTTGGAGATGGGTTATTGAGTTTTCAGTTCTGGTCCAAAGTCAACAAACTCAAAGTCAAAATCACTATTTGTGCCATAATATCACATAAACAAAAATACACGAAACGGAATTAGGGTGAAATCGAAATTCGAATTCGAGTTCGTGTCGTGCGAGACAAACACGATGTCGTGTCGTGTTCGGGTTCAGAAATTGACACGAAATATACAATTTGTCTTGTTTTTAAGCATGCATTTTATGTTATATTTTGTTGTGTTTATGTGTTTGTTGGTTTATGTGCGAACCTCTATTTTAAAGGTTTTCTCAAACTCAACTAGTTGAAAACTGAGAAAAGCTACCATTTTTATTGCTTTCATCTCATTCTCTGTTTTAAAACCTTAAAACCAAACACGTACATTTAACATTTTGTTTAATAATATATTCAGTTGATATATCGTAAACTTAGTATTCTCTTTTATTCTTTTTAAAAACATTCTACCAACATACTTCATCTGTCCCTGAAAAATTCAGCAATATTCCTTTTAAGTTGTATGAAAAACTTTAACTTTCCAATAAGTTTTTAATCCATTTTTACTTCTTTTATTTAACAATAAATACTATAAAAACTATAGTAACTCTAATTATGCCCCAAATATTTCCTTTCTCTTTTTGTCATCTTTATAGTAAATTCTATACACCTGATGGTTTTTATTATTCATATCAAATAACATTTGACGAGACATGAAAGTGACTGAATTTCTTGTTTTTAAAGTCATAGACTTTGAAGTCTTGAGGTAGGTCGAACTAGCCTCGACTTGAGGCAATTTCACCTCCGGCCAATCAAAAGTACGTTTCTGCCCAACTAACATGCTTAGAATATTCATAACTTTGGTGCCGAATGAGAACTAATGCATTACATAAATTTTTTGTTTTCAGATCAAATAACATCAAACCCTCATAGTAATGAACAAATCCATTACAAAATCTGAAAATTGATTTTATAAATATATATAGGGATTTTCTAATATGTGTCTCAGGGCACACATAATAGTGAATGTTAAATATCATTATCTTTTATGTCCTTGCATTCAATACATAAAAAAACTTCATTTTAAATTATAGTAAGGGTAAAATCAGTATAACATAAAAGATTAATGACTCATTAATAACATTTTACTTTAATTAGCAAAACCCATATATGTATACCACTAATTATGCATAGTGTACAACCAAACAAACTCACAACCAAAAGTTGTCGCACAAGTAAATCGAAGGAAAAATGAGCCTGGTCGCGGTTCTCAAATGGTCGTGTAATGAGGGGATGGGGCCATGACCATCGATTGCAACCGCGTCCATTAGAGATATAGTCTTAGCACGATTGTATCCTTTCATTAATTAATTAATGAGTTTTTCTATTGTGTGCATTAGGGACACATATTAACATGTATTAAATCACTTAAAATTTCCTAAATACATAGCAAAATGCATTTAAAAAGTTCAACGTTTCTATAGTTTAGATACATATTAAATGATTATTTTAATTTAAATGGAAAGTTAATGATCATTAACACGTGTTAACATGTACCCATATGGCACATGTTAAAAAAATCCTTAATAGAAATTAACCCAGATATGGTGGGCAAAATGGTAAAGAAAATACAAGGATGTATAATATTGTATAAAAATGGTAATTCCTACTCCATAAAAATGGTTTATACACAAAGCGGAAAAAAGTTGTATTGATGGTTTCACATTTTGGAGCAGTTTATTACCATATAGCAGGATCATGTCACATTTTATACCTAATTTAAGAACAAACTATTATGCCTAACATTAACAAAATTAATACGTAATTACAAATCACTAATTGTCAAAGAACAATACCTAGTTTTATAACAAACTATTATATAATATTCTTTTCTTGTTAAAAGGATATAATGCGTTTCTTTTTGGTGACATGTTCAAGAAAACACAACATTTTCTCTTCTCGTAAGATAATTAGTTTTTTTTTCCCACCTGAGTAATTGATATTTTAAGAATACCCTTTAGTAATTTTTTTAACGGCAAGTTAGTAAGTTAGTAGTTCGAGTCTAAATATTGACATCTACAAATGCAGTATGTCTTCTTTCGAACCCTCCGTATATGGGGAATAAACCTCACGACTTTTTAATCTCCAAGTTTGAGCTTCAACAAGGCTTGAACTCAGGACCTCTTGAAGGAAAACCTCAAAGTTATCTTTGGTGGCCAATTAATCTAGACCAATTGGTTACATGGAATTAAGTGGAATTCCACCGAGAATCTTGCCGAATATTCGAACATCTATACCTACAAATGTCATGCATATGCTATCGAGGAGGTGATATCACTGATAATTATTAAAAGTAATTAAATAACTTCAAATATGGTCCTTTATTAATTATTATTATTATACCCTCATTAAGTGTATTTTAGGACTTTACTTGATAGTTAAAAAAAAAACTATTGAACTATGCATAAATGTAAACTTATATGTAGTCCTTAACGTAAAAAGTGAATATATGTAGTACTTGAATTGGGCTTTTTAAGATAATGTTTTCACAACTAAATACCATAAAATATCTTCTATAACGTTAAAAAATAATACATATACCTGGGCTTTTTAAGATAATTTTTTCACAACTAAATACCATAAAATATCTTCTAACAATATTTGAACCTACAATTCCTTGTTTGATAAGCAATTTATATACTATTATGTTATAAGTCTTTTTAGTTTTACTTCGCCATTTTACTACAATTTAAATAAAGGGAATGATATTAACACCATACAAATAAATTCATATACAACATATTACGTTTTGCAAAATTATACAATTTACTTTAAATATTATATATTGTGGTGTAAGAAATAATTTTTAAGATATAAATATCAATTCTCTTTACATAATTGAAGCTAAAATGTAGACAATAAACTAAACAATGTATGCCACACTGACTGATGTTAATGATGGCTTTATCATGTTAGTAGCTTCACTTTGATCAGTTTTGGCTTTTAAATGACTAAAAATTGTACATTTGTTTCTCAGGGGTGTAACATATATTAGTAATAAAAATTTAAAAAAATTTAGTACTATTTTAACACTATTAAAAAAAATCAGGGATTCACGGGCAATCCCGTGAACCATACTAAATTCTCCCATGACCCTACTATGAGTATTACTTAATATTAATTTATTGTAGAAAAAATGTTGTTTTCTATTAAATATTCATATTTTATCATTTTGCTCACAAAATGATTGACCTGTGAAGACTGAAATACACAAATTTTCTTTTATAATCTTATCATTTGATTTGGATATTTATATTAATCAAATGAGTAGAAACATAATTAGGAAGACTTAGTAGAAAACAATAACATCTCACCTTATTTATAAAAATTCAACTTCAGTGGCGAACTTAAGATGATCTAAAGAGTTCTTACCAAACAATATGCCTGTTTATATGAAATTAAAGAGTTGTAGCCAAACTTATACCAAATAGCTTAATCATGTTATTCTATCAAATCTATTATTGGTATAAAGAAAATATGATGTGGCCTAAAGAAATCAAATATTATCTCAAAAAAATATAATATCAAAACAAACAATTGATTAACCTTATACTTGATGAAAAACTAGTATAATTATTTCATAGGGTCGTCTTTGAAAATGTGTGCCTACATTCTATGAAATCTATATCTATCTATATTACTCTTAATGCATTTATGTCTTTTAATATTATAAGGTCTTAATCTTAAATTTCTACTTTGCGAAAAGTCTTAAACAACACAAAAAATATAAAAGCAGTTTAGGGGATTCGAACCCAACACCATTTTGAGAGTTAGGAGTGTATGTTAACCACTTCATCTACTTGATACTTAGTTTTATCCCAACAACTAATACATATAACCTTTAACTTCAACACATCCCAACACAATATTGTGAGTTTTAGTGTAGACACAATATTGTTAAAGTTATATTTGATTTGTTTCGACCGGTAATTTTACGACGTCAACATGAGCGAGGCTGCGGGTCAAGTAACATGTCAAATGGGTAATTTTAACACGAATCAAAATGGATAATTATAATTATCTTTATCAATCACCCGCCAACCATGACCACCACCATCAATTGGTCGACGCAAAATATAGTCACATGGTATCTGCCGCCGCATTGCGCGGGTACCCTGATAGTAATTAGTTAAATTCCTAAAATTATTGTGCTTGATTAAGTTCTCATTTTTTTTATTTCATTCAAAATAATACTTCCTCCGTATCAAAATAAGTGAATCACTTTGAAAGTTCACGTTTCTTGAGACAAAATAAAGTAATACGGAGTAAAATATTAGTGAAATTAAATGGGTAATTAGAATGGATAGACCCCAAATATAGGAAGATGACAAAAATGAATGAGATCTCACACCTTTAATGATGTTTAAAGAGGGATAAGTAAAGGTCAAGGAATAATTATAAATATAAAAACTTATCAAATAAGGAAAGTGATTCACTTATTTTGATACACCCCAAATAAGAAAGTGAATCACTTATTTTGATATGAAGGAAGTATATGTTTTTTACCAACTATTTGCGCATGTAAGAGCATCTCCAATGAGAGCTTTTTCTAAAGCTTTTTACCTTTTCATTAGGTCATTTGAAGGTAAATGACCTTTTAGGAAAACACTTTTGCTTCAAAAGCTTTTTCATCCATAAGTCATTGCTTAGACACAAAAAAAACTTTTTCTACATTTACATGCATCGGGGCAAATGCTTTTTTAATAGCTTTTTATGAAAGTTAAGTGAAAAGTCTATATGACAATTCTAACAAGTCATTGTAATGATTTAACCATGGGAGATACTCTAATATTAGTTATTTGCTGACATGACAATTCATAAATCTCATTGTATTACTTTTTGAAAAAACCATGCATGCTACTATATGCATTTTATGATGCACACGTAATTTTTTTTAAATAATAATAAATACATCGCAAAAGGGTATGGACTATCATGCATTTTACAAACATATAATTATATAGATGCGATTTTAATTTTGGAGATCACCACGTTCCAACATATTATTTTTATCAGACGTATTTCAAACTTTTAAACTTTTTATCAGATGTATTGTAATTGTATAAATTACAACAAGCTGATATAAAACTGATATAGGAAGTTAAACAAAGATCTAATATGACCGTTCTTTAAGTAAAATAGTAATTTTGTTATAATGGTCTCTCCTTATGTGTCTTAATCTTGATTGTGATGTACGCAATCCATTAACCTTTCTCTGATTATATTATAAATGTTTATATAGTAAGAAATTGAAAACATGACCTTTAAAAATTACCACTAGTCCACCCAATGATTACTTAATATGACCATATGAGAAGACAAAATAATACGGAGTAATAATAAAAGCGATCTTTACTTAATTTGCTGAAAAATATGAAAATTTAAAAAAATAGTAAAAATAGATATGAATTAATTATTTCCTAAGAAAAAAGAATGTGAGTCAAAATTACGAAAACGTAATTAAAGGCGCAACTAAAATATTTTTGTTATGATTTATCTTAATTTATATCATTATTCATTAATACCAAATAAGGTCAGATCTGGACCGGAAAAAATAACAGCAACGCATACAATATTAGTGAAAACAATTTAAATATGTAAAATATGAAATTTGATACAATTTTATTTTATTTTTTAAATTGACGTACTTTTTATTTTCAAATTAATACGGCAATTTTTTTCTTTTTAAATTGATATTAATTGATTGTTGACTTCTTGTAACGAATGGAAAAAGTGTGTTACGAAAATTGTCGTAAAATTTTTATTTTATTTAATACATTTTTAATATGTTAGAAAACCTTTTATTCAATTAATATTTTTATCTTATGTTTTTAAAATATGAGTTAGACAAACACTTTTCTTAATATTTAAAAAATGTATACTATATATTTTTCTTATTCAAAAACAACTTAACCATGTAATTAATCGGATACCAAAAAATCCTCAGTACTTTCTAGTTGTGTTAACTTGTTTCGTTTGAAAGTCGAAATTAAATATGTACACATAGATGTATCTAATCCGTTATTAAAATAAATTACAGAAAAGAAAGAAAAATATATATAGATCAAAGTAGTTAATCAATTATAAAATCAAAGATAAATGATATTTGTGTCAGTTATTCGTTTCAACCTATGTGATCAAGATAAATGAAATGAGTACACAGAATTAATGGATTATATATGTCATTTTGTGGAGGGCAACAACATGAAATAAACATAGATACTTCTGCAACAAAACCACTCATCCCGGTAATGCAAGGGAAGCCATGGAAAAGCTACTGAACATAGTAAATATTCTCTTTCTGCTAAGCGAAGATATATTTCTAACCCCTCAGTACCCTGTCGAAGTAAGGAACCATGGCATATATGTTTCAGATTTTTTGCTTATATGAGTTTTTTCAGTACTTCCATGCTGGAATAAAACATAGACATTTCGCCTATGATTAGAATTTTCTGAAAGGTTGAATTGAATCGTACCAGTCCCTACCGGGGGTTATTACTCATTTTTGTACTTGCCGTTTTATTTTCCAATTATTTCTTCAATTAAGAAAAACAGAGAGAACTAAAATAATACCGATTTTCCAATAAAAATGTTGGCTACTTCCACACCGGATAGATCGTATAATATGTTAAAAAAACCTCAAATATGAATAATATGTTAAAAAATAATAATTAGTTACATTATATACCATTAACTGATTATTAATTCACTAAATGACTTATTGCCTAGCGATATCAAGGTGATTAGGTGTCCCACAAGGTTGTTGATTCAAAAATGATATAAATTAGGGAGTGTGTTTGTTTGCCGTTAAAAAAAACTCATTGTTAACTCCATTAGTCAATTTGTAATCCGAACATTTAAAACCTCCTTCAATCAAAATTAAAATTGCTTCTCTTTTTTTATCCATTCTCATTTACACATTATCAGAACATTTTCTCTAAAATCTAAGAATCCCACTTTTTTTTTTAAAAACGGCAAATATATTAAAAAAGGACCAAGCTTAGCAAGGAACTAAGAGGCCAAAATTTACAAAAGAGACGAAAAAAGAGAGACACCTCAATCAAACCAATTACAAGAAAATTTATTCCTATATTTCAACCACAAGAAGAAAGTTGAAATAATATCTCCTGCTATATTTGTATAGGTCATATATTTATCATTGGGATAATTGCTTTTATATCCTTGTAAAACTTATAAATTATTTCTATATCCTTCTCAAATTTATAAATTATTTATATGTCCTTATAAACTTTATAATTACCCTCATATCCTTCTAAATTTTTTAAACTCTTTTATGTCCAAAAACCTATTTTATTTACTCATTAAGTTGTGATAATATCAATAATACAAATAAATAAACATGATTTCTAATATATAATCAACACATATATTGCATACTTATTTGATAATTATTGATATTTTAATGATTTTAATAAATATTAAAATAGGTTTTTGGACATAAAAGAGAGTTTTACAGATTTACAAGATATAAAGACAATTATAAAATTTAGAAGGATATAAAGATAATTTATGAATTTGAGAAGGATATAAAAATAATTTATGAAGTTTACAAGGATATAAAAGCAATTAACCCTTTATCATTAAACACCACCTAATTTCTTGCCTTCCAAATGCCCCAAATAGTAGGGGTGAGTATGAGGTGGTTTTTAACTAAAACCAAACCTCGCCCCGAAAGTTCGGGTTTTAAAAATTACACCCCGTTCGGTTTCGGGTTTTTTGATTTCGGTTTTTCGGGGTTTTCGGGTTTTTCGGTTCGGTTTCGAGGGTTTTTTCGGTTTTTTATTTTCCTTCAAAATTTACCAATTTGTTTCACCTTAAAAATTAATATCATGATCCAAACTCCCAAACCGTAACACATTTCGTTATAAATAAAAACAACTAGTAAGTTTAATATTATATAATAATAAATTCAATTAACATAACTTGAATAAGATTAATAATATAATAACATCCAACAATCTTTTGCAACGATCTAAGTCCATGTCTTCATCCATACAATAACATCAAACAATGTTTTCATATTCCCACATAAAGAAATACGTAATTAAATATACTCAAAAATCTTTTATTTAAAACCTAAAAATATAGGAATAAATCACCTACAAAATTCAATCATATCTTTTATTTAAAAGATAATTAAATGTCAAATATTTTATAAATATAAGAATATTTTTAAAAAATTTGGAAGATATATAATGGCGGGGCGGGGTGGGGTTTTCGATCGTGTTTTTCATATGCCCCCGAAAACCGTCATAAACATTCGGGTTTTCCAAAAATCAAAACCGTTGACATCGGCTTTTCAAATGGTTCGATTTTTTCGGGGTGGTTTTCCAGTTTTTTGGTTTCAGTTCAATTTTTATGCTCACCCCTACCAAATAGTGCTTTGAATTATCATTGATAGTAGCTTTTTATTCTTAAGGTAATTGCCCCATGAAGAACCAAACTCAAGAATCCCACTTCTCACGCCAAATTTCTATTTAAACTTCTTTTGTTTTCTCTCTCTTGTATTTATTGCATTAACTGAAAAATATATTCCCACTTCTTTAAAACCATGTTTTTTTTCTTGACTTAGTCAAAGCTTCAATGGGAGAAGTGGGTGGTTCTCCGGCTTTCATATCCCGGAAACAAACTTACATCTCCGGCATGCTTTTGAAGAATCCCGGTGTAACCATATTTCTTTCTGTGTTTTTAGTCTCCCTTTTCGTCACTGCAGCTTTCTTCACTCGTTGCGTTAACGTTGTAAGTATGCTTATAAATTGGCACATATGTACTCGTTAATTTCTGATGATATTTATATATTCAATCAAATTGGTGAGTTTTTTAATTGATTAAATTCGTTAGACGTCTTAGATTTGGTGTTTAACTAGATAAAATTTGGATAATAATTAATATATATTGCATTAGTTTGGCAGTCATCTTTTTTGAAGAGAAACACTCGTCGTTAAGATCGATCAATATAAGTTGTAGTGGAAAATATATTCATATAATCGATCATGAAATCACTTCCAATTATTGTATATATAGTTCATGCTTGATACGTGCTTTTAAATACATACAAATATCCTTCAAATAATGGAAGTTGTCCAAATACAGGTGTTAATATTCCATGTTCTTTAAATAATTAATGTTCCATATCAATATGCACTACAATGAAAAAAACTAATTTTGCAACAAGTTTTGATGATTCTTTTGAGGAAGTTCGGACTATTAGTGATATTCACATGCACTTGATTTTCTTTTGATAAGCCACATTCAAACTTGATTAAGTTACGTACATATATAAAAATTAAATAAAGGGGCAGACCTACCATGTATTAGCATAAAAATTAGTGTAGACGATACATCTAAAAAAAATGTACAACCACGGTAACCCCTTAACATTTTTACCTGATAGTATAAAAGGTACATTAATAAATATAAGCACACTCTCTTAACATAAAATTAAAGGTTTTAAACTTATTTAAAAACCATTAAATGAACTACACACTACCATTTACATTGAAAAATCTATTTAATACATGTTAAAAAAATACTAAGGGGCCTTTGTCCTAGCGGTATGATGTTTGTCTTTCAACCTTAAGATCAGGAGTTCGAGTCTTGTCGTGGACAAAGATGATAATTAGGACTTTTAGAGGTAAATTAGATTTGCCGTTTCAAAAATAGAACTCATTAATAAGTAATAAATATATAATTTAATATGAATGGTAGGTTTACTTCATTTAATATATTTTAACATGTGCTAAAAGATATGTTATTCAAACTATACTTATAAAATCAATTTGTAACGGAGTTTGACTAAAATATAATTTAATTATATAGAGTAACGGTCGTTTGTAATTAAAATTAGGAAAATCATAATAATAAGAAGCTAAAACTAAAGTAAAAACCCGCCCTTAAATTTTAGGATCACTACTCTATCAATGAATTTACAAACATTTTATGCATGTTAGAGACAGCCTTAAGGGCTGTCATTAACAAAACCCTTAAAATTATCATACTTTTTGAAATAACAAAAGAAGAAATTATATAATTTGCATTTTACATACAATAAAATCTATTTAAATTACTACTGTAAGGACCGGATAAATTTATTAATTTAGAGAGTTATTAATTTATTGATAAATTAATAATTATTAATTTTAAAAACTTTTAAGTAATATACAGTACATATCAAACAAAAATGCAAATTATTTTATGCCTCTTAGAATTACGTTGCAGTGAACTTTGGGACTCAACGTAAATTAGTTACTACTGTGATCATATGCATTGGAAATCAATAATGATTTTTGAAGTACAGTAATGTAAACCAGAGTCTAATATTTTTTTTCTCAGTTTTTCTATGAAATTATTAATTTATGATCTTCTTGGGACCGAAACTTATAAAAGGAATCTTCCAAAAAATATTATCTTATAACTTTATTGTATTTTTCAATTTTTTACATTGGCACAAGTCGAAACCGGACAAATTTATTATTTTAGTGAGATTATTAATTTACTGAATATTAATTTAAAGAGATTTTACCAGTATCGTGCATATATCCTAAATAAATAAATTAATTTAATTCGATGTTTTTAGTGGTTTCTATTGTTTAGTGCATATAAATTAAATGACATCTAATGAATCTGACTGAAAATATAACTTCGCCACTCTTATTTATATACGAAATAAAAACAAGAGTGAGATGCAAAGTTAAGCACTATCGTATAAAATAAACTCTGGTAATTACAGATAAAGGTTAATTATTGCACCAGTTTATATTATTTAAGGATGATCTACTTTTTCTGTTTGTTAAAATGATTGCATGTAATTTCTTATTAAGTGTAAACTTGCCTGAAAATATAAATGTGTATTCCGATGTCAAAACTAAAAGCTTGTCGAAATATATAAAATGGTAGCCATATTGATAAATTATGTATTCATACATAGAGTAACAAATAAGTACTACACTTCATTTACATTATAGGTGGTTAAAGTTAATTCGTAAATGTTAATCGGTTTGGATTAGTTAACATTTTTCGGATTTATCAGTTTGTGTTATATGCAATTTTACAACATTTAAAAAGTCGTCTTTAATTATACATGTTCATTTGTAGATTTGTTTGTGGAATATGTAAATAATAAATAATATATTAGAGAATTAATCATTTCCAGAAAGAAAAATGGTTGGATGGCCTAATTCATATCCTAATTATCAATCTAAGTATGAAATTAATACTAAGTGTTAGAATTAAAATTGGTTATGAGGTGATAGAAAATAACTAAGCCAGGTAACAAATTTTGAATTAATTAGTTTGAGTAGTAAAGCGACTTTATTAAGAATTTGAACCACATACATTAGTTATAATAGTAAGTACCAACAATCTGAAAACGGGTACCATATGTAACTATATTTTGTCGCGAGCAAAAGTTGATTGATTGAATATTTTTTTAACGATTATTGTAAAAATAAATAATTTAAATTATGATAAACATAATATATCCAAATGATGATCTGAAACTCCATGCGGAAAGTGTATTGTTAGGTTATTCATTAAGGTGGAAAACTAGTGTGGATGGGTGGTATATAGTAAGTAATAACATACTATCTCTGTAATATTTTGAAAATGAGAGAGAGTGAGTGTGTGAGAGAGAAAGTCGCGGAAGACGGATGGACGCATGTCCAAAGGAGGAAGCCAGTCACCGGCCATGAAGATTCAAGCAAGATCACTTCCTTCTACATCACCAACTTCCCGGAAGGTTAGGATTATCTGCAGATCAGGAAAACTTTTGGAGGGTTCGGTAAGTTGGTGGACGTCTTTGTATCAAGACGTAAAAGTATGAATGTCAATGTATTTGGTTTCATCAGGTTTGAAGGCGTGGCCAACCCTTTGTCCTTTGAAAAGCTCCTTAACGGTGTTCCTGTGGGACACCTCAAGGCAAGGATCAATATTGCTAAGTTCCAGAGAGTGCGACCCAAGCCTCCTGACAGGCCTCGCCGCCCTCCTACGTACCAGTTCCATGGGAAATCTACTCCTCTTAACCCTGGGAGGACTTTCGCCGATACTCTCAGAGGTGTATCTCCTCCACCTAAGCCAGCCGACCCGATTCTCAAGCTGGAAACATCTTCGGTTTCTAGGAAATGGATGAAACCCACTCTCATTGGCGTTGCTTCATCCATTCAAAAATTGTGGAGCGTTCGTAACCTTAAGGGTTTCGATGGATGTGAGGACTTCACCATTAGTTATCTGGGTGGACTCCACATCCTCCTCGAGTTCAACAGTATGGAGCTTGCCCAGGGGTTCTTAGAAAATGCAAAAGAATTATGGAGTAACTGGTTTAACTCTTTATCATTTTGGGTTGACAAGTTTGTGGTCCCTAAGAGGTTGGCCAGTATTGTTATTTTTGGGGTTCCTCCCCACGCTTGGTCCTCGGATACTTACTCCACTGTTGCTGAAAAATGGGGAGAGGTCATTATTCCCGAAGAATGTGGTTTAGACAACCTCAACATGGCAACGGGAAGGGTCACTATTCTCACCTCCACCATGAGCAGAATCGACGCTATCCTTCCTGTTCTCATTGATGATCACCAATACTCGCTAAGCATTATGGACGATATTGGAGACTCACTAAAAATCTTCCCATCTCTTGTGGAGGATAACTCTTCTGTTGATTCCGATTCTCTTAGCTCCGGTTCTTGTGCCTCATCCCTCCCGGATTCTGATCACCCAGACAAAGCGTTTGAGTTTGAAGACGCTCAATCATAAGGGAACATTCCACGCGTGAGGATAATTCAGTCTTTATTGGCCCAGACAATTTCTTGGGCCCCTAGGCGGAGCAGCCCACTATGGCTTTTATTTCTGAGCCCATCTTCCCAATCATTGGTGATATAGCTTCGGAAGCCCACCATCCCGGCGTGGCTAACTCATCTGCACCACAATGTGGAGTCCAGATCCCAATCCGGCCCAAACCTAAAATGACAAAATTACCTTTTCCTCTCAAACCTTTTTCAACCCTGTCAAGGAACTCAGTCAGAAGATCCCGTTCTTCTATTTCCTCTCCTTCAGGTAATAATCGCGTGCTTAATCCCATTGATCTAAATGTTCGTCTGACGAGTGGCGGCGCTCAGCCTGCTGATTCCTCTAGGAATGGGTCTTCCAACAAGGTTCAAAATACTATGGATGTTGGGAAACTGGTGGGGTTCGATATGGAAGGCTGCGACTTGGAAATTAGAAACATTATTTCCAGGAATGGTGATGCTCAAGTCTCCCAATGAGGGCTCTCTCAATCAATGCCAGAGGAGTTGCCACAGATTCGAAACTTAACTGGATTCGTGATCTGCGGTTTAATAATCATATCCAATTTTTAGGTATCCAAGAATCTCACATTGCAGATGATATAGATGTAAGGCTGATCCATGGCCTTTGGGGCAACAACAACTGCGACTTTGTTTTTTCCAAATCGGTAGGCAGATCTGGAGGCATTCTGTCTATTTGGGACACTTGCTTCTTTTCAAAATCAGGGTGCATAATTGAACTTGGTTTCGTTGCTGTCTGGGGTGTTTGGGCTGGCATTCACTCTTGCGGGTTTATCAATGTGTACGCGCCGCAAGCCCCCAATGCGAAAAGGAATCTCTGGAATTCTTTGTCTGGCTTCCTCAATCTTCACCTCCAGACGCATTGGGTTATTCTTGGTGACTTCAATGAAGTCCGTGTTCCCGATGATAGGAAAGGTACAATTTTTTCTAATTATGGAGCTTCAATTTTTAACGATTTCATCCACAGATCAGACCTGGCTGAGATTAAAAGTGGTGGTAGACGCTTCACTCGAATGAGCACCGACGGGGCCAAACATAGCAAACTGGATCGTTTCTTTGTCACCAGGAATTTTCTCTCTCTCTGGCCAAACCCAAACGCTCTAATCCTTCCCAGACTATATTCGGATCACTGTCCGGTTATGTTAAGCACTGAAGTCATGGATTACGGGCCCTCTTATTTCAAAATTTTCAACTCGTGGATTAGTGATCAAAGTTTTGGGCCAGTGGTTAGCAATTCTTGGGCCGTTATCCCTCCAGCCCGTTTGTCCCCTATCCAGTCTTTTATGTTCAAATTGAAACACCTAAAATCAAACATTAAAATCTGGCGGCACAACACTAAATCAAAACAGAAAGAGCAGTCCGATTCTCTTCTCAAAACTATGAATGATATTGATATCAAGGCTGAAAATTCATCTCTGCAGCCTTGTGATATCACCACTCGAAGTGATTGTTCTATCAAATTTAAAGAACTCTAACGCTCCAGATTGCTTGATCTTAAGCAGAAATCGCGCATCAAATGGGCAATCGAGGGGGACGAGAATTCGAGTTTCTTCCATGGCATAATCAATCACAACAAAAGATCAAACCATATTCACGGCATTAATTTAAATGGTTCCTGGATTTGTGAGCCCAATTTAGTCAAAGAGGCCGCCCTTAATTTCTTCTCTGGAAAATTTATTGGGCCTTCGGAGGCTAGGCCCACTTTTTATAGCAATAACTTCAGATCCATGTGTCCGGCCCAAGCCCGCACCATCGAATCATGCATCGGCCTGGATGAAATCAAAAACTCTGTTTGGGCCTGTGGGTCATCCAAGGCTCCGGGCCCGGATGGGTTTTCTTTTCTTTTCTTCAAATCTTACTGGGATGTTATTAATCTCGATCTGTTTAATGCCGTCAAGTCGTTTGAGGTTTCTGGGTCCATTGATATTGGCTGCAACGCCTCTTTCATAGCCTTAATCCCTAAAGTAGTTGACCCAGTTTCTCTCTCTGAATTCCGGCCGATTAGCCTAATTAACAGTTTGTACAAGGTGATAGCCAAGATTCTGGCTAATCGTCTAAGCCGGGTAATTGATTCTGTTATTGGCCCAGAACAGCATACGTTTATCAAGAACATGAATATCCTAGACGGTCCTCTTATCATTAGCGAGATCGTCTCTTGGGCCAAGAAATCTAAAAGAAAATGCATGTTTATGAAGATTGATTTCGAGAAAGCTTTTGATTCAATATTATGGGATTTTCTAGACGAGGTTTTTGTCCACATGCGTTTCGGTCCCAAATGGCGTCAATGGATTAAGGGATGCCTCAAATCCAACACTGTTTCTATCCTTATAAACGGGTCTCCAACCGCTCAATTTTCCATGGGCAAGGGTATTCGGCAAGGCGATCCGCTCGCTCCGTTTTTGTTTATTCTCGCTGCCGAAGCCCTTAACGTTGTGATGTTCGAAGCAAACAGCAAAGGGGTTTTCAATGGAATCCTCCTTCCAAATGAAGGTCCAACCGTCACCCACCTTCAATTCGCCGATGACGTTATTTTTGCATGTGACTGGTCCTTCTCTAATGCTTATAACCTCATTAGAATATTTAGGTGTTTTCAGCTAGCTTCAGCTCTCAAAATTAACCTGAGGAGGAGCTGTGTTATGGGGATCGCGGTTGAGGATGATGACATTGAAGATTTAGCGAGGAAAATCCACTGCAAACATGGAAGATTTCCATTCTCTTACCTTGGTATTCTTATCGGGGCTTCTATGAATAAAATTGAACACTGGGCTCCTTTAATCAACAAATTTAACTCCAAGCTATCGGCTTGGAAATCAAGATCTCTTTCTTATGGGGGGTGGCTCACTCTCATTAAGACTGTTCTTGGCAGTCTTGGGCTTTACTATTTCTCTATCTTCAAAGCTCCTAAGAAAATCATCAAACAACTAGAGAGCTGCAGATCGAAATTCTTTTGGGGTTTCTCGAATGACAAAAGAAAAATTTCATGGATAAATTGGGATTCGGTCTGCTGCGATAAAGGAAAAGGCGGGCTCAGGATAGGCAGCCTTCGGGCCCAGAATTTGGCCCTTTTAGCCAGGTGGTGGTGGCGGTTCAAAACTGAATCTGGGGCCCTTTGGAAGAAAGTTATTATTTCTCTTCATGGCGCGGATGGTGGCTTCAACAACATCTCCAAATGTGGAAAGTTCCCCGGAATTTGGAGAAGCATTCTCAAAGGCCAAATCGACTTCAACAAGCTGAACTTACCAGTTATTTTGTGGATCCAATCAAACCCATCAAACATTGGGGACGCTAATTCGTGGTCATGGGCCCTCGACCACAACGGGTTCTCAGTTGCATCCCTCCGGTATGCTTTTGATGATCTTTCCCTCCAATCCAGAGTTGATAAAGGCATTCTTTGGTGTAACTGGGTTCCGACCAAGGTTAACATCCTTGCATGGCGTATTTTTCACGGCCGTCTCCCCACAAAAACGAATCTCCTCAAGAGGAATATTACATGCTTATCTCAATTGTGTCCCCTGAGCTTTCCGATGAAGATGAAGATCATCTCTTTATTAATTGCCCGTTTTCCAGGAATCTTCTCACTGATATTTGCTCCTGGTGGAGCATTGACTCCTCGCATTTTCACTCCATTGCAGACGTTTTTGGTTGGTTCGCAGCTTCTAGCTTGGGTTCGCTCATGAAAAAGGCTCTTTCAGGGGTTTTTTACTCTTACTTTTGGGTCATATGGAACTTAAGGAACAACAAGGTATTCCCGGACCCAAAAAGGGACCGGTTATGTCTTTCTAATGGGCAAGTTCAGGCTCTTTCGCTTTTTTGGTTCAAGGCCCGTTACAGTAAGTTCGGGTTTGGTATTAGTCTCTCCGATTGGTGTACCTCGCCCTCTTCCTGTATTCTTTAGGAGTTTTTTCTTTTCTTTTGTTCGGCTTGTTTGTTGTTTGTTTGCTTTGCTCCTTTTTGTTTGTTGTTGTCTAGCTCCTTGCTAGCCTTTAATAAAATTTTGCCGTTCAAAAAAAAAAAAAACATACTACCTCTGTATCAAAATAAGTGATACATTAGAAGTTTCGCGGTTTTTTAGGTAAAAGATTGAATTGTGTGTTAAGATAGATTAAAGTTGCTAATTAGTGGATAATATGTCTCACTTTTTTTTTTGAATAAAGTGATATTAATGATGTTTAAAAGTAAAAGTAAGGGTAAGACTGTAATTTCATTTTATTAAAGTAGATGGTAGTGGAGATTGGGTCCCACTTTTTTACCAAATAAAGTAAGATGTTGAAGTGTATCACTTATTTTGTTCCACCCCTAAATAGACAGTGTATCACTTATTTTGATACGAAGATAGTATTAAAAGTCATCTAACCAAGTAGATCAATTATTTATTTTTCTTGTCTCTCTTCAAAAAGGTTCAATGTTCGAGTTCCACATATGACAAGGCTATATAACAAAGAAAACGTATTACACATGACTAAGTGCATATACACTTTTACCAAATATATGGATTGAGATATTTCAAACTCTTACTAACACACAACTTTATTGTTGCAAAGTCTACTATAACGGCCCAATTCCGTCGAAAAGATATTATTCCATTTGAAGATAGTAAAATCACCAATAATTCAATGTTTGAAACATGTCCTGAATACTTTCGATGGATTCACGAAGATCTAAGACCATGGAAAGACAATGGAATCACTAAAGAAATGGTGGAAAAAGCCAGAGAAAATGCACATTTTAGATTAATTATAGTCGATGGAAGAGTTTACATGGAGAAATATGATTATGCTTTCCAAACTCGAGACGTATTCACAATTTGGGGGATCCTACAACTCCTCGAACTGTACCCTGGGAAGGTCCCAGACCTTGATTTGATGTTCATGTGTCATGATTGGCCGTTGATCCTTTATCCCGACAACGCCAGTTTCATACCTCCACTCTTTCATTACTGCGGTGATGATTTGACTTATGATATCGTTTTTCCTGATTGGTCCTTTTGGGGTTGGTAATATTCACGTTTCTATCGTTATTAGAGTCAAATAAGATGGTTCAAAAGCGGTTATATGTTTATGATGGAATTTTGATTTTGTAGGCCAGAAGTGAATATAATGCCATGGGTGAAATTGAGCAAGGAATTGGAACAAGGGAATCATAGACAAAAATGGATGGAAAGGGAACCCAATGCTTATTGGAAAGGGAATACACGCACCGGAAGGGCTCGGGAAGATCTTGCAAGGTGTAATCCTGATGCTAAACAGCAATGGAATGCAAGAATCCATCATTTGGTAAATATCCAACTACACACTTTTTTTGTTTCATATCTAATGTGTTCTATAATAAAAAATATAAGATAATCTTATTAATTAATTAGATCTAGACGTGATGAAGTGGACATGTTAAGTAATTTAAAAGTTTTTAGGATTTATCAAACGCGACCTAATCATTGTCGTTACCATGATCCATGGTTGTTATCGAATTTTCCCCTGGTCGGGAGCGAACTCGTGTCGGACAATATCTTCATTGCTAACTGAATATGTTAAATTATATATGGGCACAACTTAATATGATTTTGTATGATAAAATGTTGCAGGATTGGCGAAAAGGGTTTAAAGATACAGATTTAGCAAGCCAATGTACACATAGGTAGGCAACGAATACATTTGTAGAGAAATGAAATATAACACGTCAATTGACATTCATCCATGACATTTTTTTCTAAAACATATGAATGGATATCAAGTGACATTACACATATTTTTAGGCACACTTCTCGTCGTACAAGAACAAATTAAGAAATTCCTTTCTTACAACCAAATTATCATGTACATATAGGTACAAAATATATGTCGAAGGAAACGCTTGGTCTGTTAGCGAGAAATATATTTTGGCATGCGACTCGATGGGTCTAGTGATAACTCCCCATTACTATGATTTCTTCTCAAGAGGTTTAACTCCAATGGTTCATTATTGGCCTATAAACGAGAACAAAAAGTGTAGCTCGATCAAGTTTGCGGTTGATTGGGGAAACAATAATACCGCAAAGGTAATCATGTGACCAATTCTTTTAAGTACTTTTAATCAAGTATTCAAGAGAGTTTTAACAATAAATCTTGAATTTAAATGATTTACAGGCGCAAGAAATTGGAAGAAGAGGAAGCGAATTCATCAAAAATGAATTACAAATGAAGTATGTGTACGATTACATGCTCCATGTTTTAACAGAATACTCGAAGCTTTTGAAATACAGACCAACTGTCACAAAAAACACAGTTGAAGTTTGCTCGTGTTTGGGAAAAGGGAAAGTGAAAGAGTTGAAAGAAATATCAAAGGCAAACGGTCCATCAGAGGGGAGCCCATGCATTATCCAACCTCCTTTCAATGCTTATCAACTTCAGTCGTTACTCGAGAAAAAACAAAACCTCACAAGGCAAGTTGAAATGTGGGAAGAAAGAGGACACGGTTTTTAATTTAACTGTGTTGATAATAACTGTAGTTTTGGTATATAGTTGATTAGTTAATATTTGAGAACGTAAAATTGGTTGAGAGTTAAATGCTGCATGAACATTATTTAAAGCCTAAAAGGGCACCCTTTTCGGTTAAAATTCTAAAAAAGAAAGGAAATATTAATCAAAGTTATGGATTCTTTTGGCAGATAAAAGAGTGTTGGAGAGAAGCATAGCTATGGTCATGGGGCCCACACCCCCAGGAACCGGAGTTATTGCTGAAGCAACTTTGCTTGCTTCCTCATAACAAATGTCTCCCACTAACCGATATCCTCTCTTGCATTCCAAATCCTGTTCAAAAACACAATCATTTAAATAACTCAACAGCAATAACAATTATTAGTTACAACTAACCTCAACTGGATTAATCCCAACATCAATCAAAACCGCACCAGGTTTGACCCAACTACCCCTCACCATATTCGGTTGACCAACCGCTGATATGATGATGTCAGCTTGTCTAGTTATTTCCTCTGGATTCTTCGTTCTTGAATGGACAATACTAACCGTAGCATCTTCTCTCTACATAAATAATCATATAAAAGAAATTAGACACAAAGTGTTTCGGGTCAACCCGACCCGACCCGTTTGACTTACTTGAAGTAAAAGAGCAGCAGGCATTCCAACAATATTGCTTCTACCAATCACAACTGCCCGTTTCCCTTTAATTGGAATATTATATCGATGCAGTAATTCTATGCATCCTTTTGGTGTGCAAGGAACAAACAAGGGGTCTCTTCCTCTCATAGCCAAACGCCCTATATTCAGTGGATGAAATCCATCTACATCTTTCTCTAGGCAAACAGCATTCAGAATGTTCTGCTCGTTCATATGCTGATCCATTACACCATATTAATATAATTATATTATTTATCATAAATAATAAGTTGATGATAAATTTAAAAACTTACAGAAGGCAAAGGTAGTTGAACAAGTATTCCATGAACGTTGGGGTCGTTATTGAATTTTGAAATATGGTTAATGACTTCTTCTTCAGTTGAATCTTCAGGTAAGCATACTTCATATGAAGTAATTCCCACAGTGTCGCAAGCTTTTTTCTTGTTACGTACATAAGTTGCAGAATCTTTTCTATCTCCAACTAGAATAACTGCCAAACCAGGTACAATTCCTATTTCGTCCTTCATTTTGGATATTTCGACAGCAACTTCTTCTCTTATGTCTTTGGCTACACGCTTTCCATCAATAACTGTTGCAGAGGTCTCGTTGTTTACTTGTACAGCTGTCAGATAAATTATATGTGAGGTATAAAGTAAACCATATAATCAACTCTATGTAATTACTTTACGATTTAAATCACGCATCGTTCTAAGATTAGAACTTTGAGATAAAAAAGGCTAAATTTTAACTTCAAGTTTGCACTTATACTAATTTCTGAATATTTAACTTTGATGATTACATTTAACTACGTAACTCATATGAATTGAAAATTTCTGCTGTCAAATCTTTAATCGAATTCATCAGTATCAAAATACTGAAGCTCTTAGGGTTGGGCCTCAATAACACTCATCAATATATTCTTTTGACAATGGATGGTGTACCAAATCAAACGAATGGTAAGGAACTAATATCACTTATGGAGGATAATAATGAGTCAAACGTACACAAACACATGCAACCGGCAATGATACTAATTTTCAACTCCAAAAATATTGATAAGAGTAGTTTTAATTTACCAGAAAGAAACTTGAGAAACAAATCGGTGCATGAATGCTGTATCACTAACAATTTCAATTTGAAATCTAAAAAAATATACATTTGAGCTCAAAACCGTAATTGCATCACTTCTATTTAGGAGGTTATCAATTTGGAAAACGTTATCAATAAAAAGAGAAAGTTACCAGTGGCTGGTGACGATGAACAGTGAGTGATGATGGTTCTGGGAAATTTAGGATTTGAGATGCCAAATCGAAGGGGAATTGAGCGACGAATACGGCAAATACTGTTTGGAGACTTCTGAACTTTGGTGCTTGTGAAGTGGAGAAGCCGAGCTGTTGAAGAAGATGATGAACAATCGGTGAAAATCATAGTCAAGGTGGTCTCCATTAACGCCATTTTATGTAATTTACAGATTGATTGAAGCCTGAAACCTATAATTGCTCAGGAATTGGAGTCAGGGTTTAAGCTTTGTGTGAGAATTAGGGTTTTATTAAAGTAGCGCAGGACCGTGGCCATTAAAAGTTACCACTGCATCCGTGTACTTGTACAGTACTCACATTATATTCCTCTCTGTGAAGATTTCTAATTTTTCCATTTCACTTGTCAGTACTTGTCTCAATTAGTCTATGAGAGCATTCACACTCTCCTATTACTTATTATTTTTGTCATATCATCTAACCGATTACTTATTATTTTTGTCATATCATCTAATAATCTATTAATTAAAAACTCCTCCAATGGTTAACCTATTCAAAGACTTTTCTTATAAAATATTAATTTACCTTTAACTATATCAAATGTTTTATAAATACCTCTCACTTATTTAATTTAACAATTCTTATAGCATTACAAAACTTAACATTTTTAAAACATCTTTTACAAAACTATTATAATGGTAGACCTTAAAAATTATTGAAATATGATAAAACTATAATTTATAGTTATAGAAATATTAAATGATTCACATATAAATATATACATGGGTTTAAAATGTAAAATTGTTAAATATAAGGACTAAAAGAATCAAACATTGAAAATCATTCATTCCAATGGTAAAAAATCATTTTAGAGGTTATTCAAATAGTATCAACCTCTTCTTCAACCTTCCATTGGAGATGCTCTGAGTAGCGAGTTCTACAACCTGGACTCAGTAGAACACCGGGTAGCGGTTAATCGGAGAGTACTCGGCCGGGTAGATCGAGTTTTACAACACTATTCTTTGTAGATAAATATTTATGTGATAGCAAAATAAGTGTTTGTCGGCGATAATTAGGTTGTGAACATTACAAGCAAAACATGACAGCTCTAAAAGGTTTGTCTTAAACGGAAATATTATTTTCTTTAGAAAAAACTTGTGATTACTTTATACAAAAAAGTGATTCCATATAATTTTCATATTTGTGGTCATTTAACATACTTATAAGTGTTTTTTTACTCACATAGAGCAAATATGTCACACCAATAATGTGCATTAGTAAGTGCCTCTGCAATGATATGCATGAGTACATGACTCACGTACATTATATACTCGTTTTCTTCCGCAAATAACACTTCTGTTTTATTTGAAACTGTGATGTCTAGTTCGAAATAATAAAGTGTGGTTGTCTCTAATAACACACTTTTGTATGGAAAACTACTCTGTTTTAATCTATTTTCGAGAATAACTTGTGCCCTATAATAACAAGCTTTAAACGAGCCCAAAGTGTGTACTTTGCAACATCAAACCACCATGATCTCGTACAACTCTGCGAAGCACTATGAAAATAATAATATACAAATCCGTTCATTAAACCATCTTATTCTTATCCTCCACCCTATCCACCTCCTTGTCCTACGCACTAACCATTTTCAATCAAGTCACTAACCACCCTCACTCATTTCATTAATCCTCACCCACCATGGTCAACATAACCAGTTAGCTTTCTCGCTCTACAATCAAATTCTCTGTATAAAAACAATCAAACCCAATTCTTACACTTAACCATCCCATTTTAGAGCATCTGGGCCCAACCCAGTTTGGGTCAGACATGGCCAAGCCCTACATCCCATTGTATTGATCCCAATGATCACTTTGTTCAAGCTTCATTGATTAACTTTTACTCAAATGTGGGAAATCTGGTGTTTGTAGGTATCTTTTTTATTTATTTATCAGATTAGTCAACCTGGTCTGGGTTTGTGGAATTCAATGTTACCGGCTTGTAATTCTTCTGGTAATGATAGTGGTTTGTCAATGGAGGTTTTGTGTTTGTTTAGTGATATGCTGAAAGATTTAAAAGTCAAGCCTAATGAAGTTAGTTTTGTGGCATTGATTAATGCTTGTGCTGATTTAGGTGCTCTTAGTCAAGGAATTTGGGCACATTTTTATGTAGTAAGGAATCATTTGAAACTTAAACGGTTCGTTCTGATATCCTTAATCGATTTTTATGTAAATTGTGGACAAATTGCCACAAAATAGATGTCTTTTGTTATAACGCGATAATCAGAGGAGTTGATACTCAATGGGCATAAAGAATCATCAGTTTCGAGATGAGAGTTGTTCATGTTTAGATAATTGGTAGGAAATGAAATTATACCTCTTACCAATTAGAAAACTGCATGAAGTAATGAAGAATAAATTTAACTGTAAGTCATTCTTTTCAGTTATATATGTGTCTGTACAATCTGTACTGGAGGGAAAATAAAGTGTTATCCACTCCTTCAAAATCCATCACCGTTTAATAGCGGTGGTTTATATTGCGAGTGTTCCTTCGCCGAGTTGGTTATCCTCAGAAGAAGAATCTGAAGAAGATTTAGGTTTTGACATGATGCGTGAGTACCCGTAACCAAGAGAACTTCCGCTTGTTTCTGACAGCTGCACAATCCCACCAATCAAAACAATATTGTCAGAATCTATTCAACTAAGCATCATTTTTTTTGGTATAAGACTCATGAAGTTTAAATACCTCGGTAAGCTCTGACAGGTGGCGGGATCTAAATTCATTAATAGTAGCTGCTATCTCTGACATTGGCAATTTAGCCTACGAAACAATAACAAGTTAAAAACCACAACAAATTAATAAGAAAATATGATCTGAATGTACTGATAACTTACCTGTGCAAGAACAGCAGATGCTAACTGTAAACTTGGTTCTAAGGTCTCCGGCACGACCTGCAACATTATAAAGTCAAAGTCAAAGACATAGTTGCCATTCACAAAATAATAAAAATAAAAGAATTAGTAAAAATACCGCTGTTGCACCAGCTTTCTCCAAGTTGAGTCCATGATCAACATCATGGGCACGTACAAATGTCTTGACATTAGGGAAATACTTACTGAGAGCCCAAACGGTTCTATAATTTGCACCAGGTGAATCTAGAGTTATTGCTGCAGCACAAGCTCTATGAGCACCAACTTTATGCAACACCTGCAAACACAAAATTGGTTTCAATTTTAGAATGTGTGATTGTGTATTTTAATTATGATTATAAATTGTTTTACCTCTCGACTACCAGCATCTCCAAAATATACAGGAAGGTCGAGTGCACGTCCTACTGCCACTCGATCACTAAAATCATGAGAATAAAAACAATATTATTACGCCAATAATCTAAATCATTGAATAAAAACTATTCAGGAGGTTGTATACATGATAGATAGACTTTCAACCTGTTCCCCTTTTGGGTATTTATTATTTGGCCCGTTTTAGATAAATTACAACCCATATATCGACCCGTTTATAAGAAAATCAAAATGTGTATGTGTGTGAGTGGGTGATTCATACCTCCTCACATCAAGAGCAACAAATGGAATCAATCTTTCAGAAAGAAGCTGGGCGATGATCTGAAAGAAGTAAAAAGTTGGAAATATATATAAATAAATAAAAACCACTTTACATACTAAATAATACAGATAAAAGCTATGTCTGTATTCATTTTTATAGAATTTACTAATAAATGTAATTGATAATGGTGCTACACCTGGCCAACTCGTCCAAACCCACATATGATGATGTGATCTTGCAAATCATCTGTCTGAAATGAGTTCAATGAAATATAAGGAGAAATAAAAAAACAGATGTTATGAATCATTAACAGCAGAATTTACAGGTGTAATTTTTTTTTTTACCTCACTTTCATCAGGTAATAAACTACGCACATCGTGCTGTTCAAAGCGAGATGCTATTAACTGCCCTCCAGCAGCTAACCATGGTGTAAGTGCCATTGAAATCCCCACCACAAGAAACAACAAAGAAGATAACTGAGGGGTCATTATACCCTGTAAAACATACAAACTTTAATTTTTTAAATCCAAATTTTAACTACAAACGGTAGAATATAATATGGTGGAAATTGCCTGATTGACAGCTTCACCAAATGCAACAAATGCAAATTCTCCACCAGGTGCAAGTAACAGACCAACTCTAATTGCAGATATTAATGAGACGCCAAAAAGTCTACCAACAGCAGCCACCATTACAGTCTTTCCAACAATTAGAAGCCCTAATGACCCCATAATCACAGGGAAGTTTGAGACAAGAAGTTTTGGGTCGATCGACATCCCTACCTGATAAACACAATGATGTCATTTCATATTAAATAATTTTTAAATTTAGTGATTATTAGGGAATGAAAGAAGATTAAGAGACATACTGTCATGAAGAAAAGACCTAAAAGAAGTCCACGATATGGAGCAATATCTGATTCAACTTGTAGAGAGAATTCAGTTTCTGCGAGTAGTAAACCAGCTAAAAAAGCTCCAAGTGCCATTGAAAGCCCAGCCTGTTCAATTTATTTTATTATTACAAATATTTATAAAAAATAAAAAATAATAATATGCAACTCCACTTACACGTGCAGTAAGTAGACTAGTTCCCAGAATAACCAGAAGTGTATTTGCTGAAAATATTTCTGCATTTTGCATCTCTGCAATTTGCTTATAAATTGGGCGAAGCAGCTGCAAACACAAAAATGCATCAAGATTTATATTTAAGATGTATAACAATAATTTAGACACAAAAATCGACCCATTTAGAAAGCTGGTCATTAATTAAAGAAATGTGAAGAACTTACCAACCGTCCTCCAGCAATAATGGCACTGATAGCAACAAGCGCCTTTACAGCAGCCAATCCAAGAGCTTCAGCAATTGCAAAGAATCCAATCTGATAATGTAAAAAAGATGCTTCATTTATAAAATGGAATTTCAATTTATTGTGATAAAGTTACAATCTTACCCCTCCTTTAGATGAATTTGGTGAAATAAGAGGTATGAGAATCAACAAAACAACAACAGCTAGATCCTGGAACAAAAACAGACAAAGTACACTTCATATTGAAAATTTGAATGAAATAAACAAAATAAAAAAGAAAATGCATTACAAAGTAATAAAGTTACCTGGAAAAGTAAAAAAGAAAATACATTACAAAGTAATAAAGTTACCTGGAAAAGTAATACAGAAAATGTGGCTCGTCCATGACGTGAAGTGCTCTCCCCTCTCTCCTGTAATACCTGCATGATATAGATACATATACATGTAAAATTGATTAAAAAAGTCATATTAATGATAAAGTAATACCGAATATAACTGCAGTACTGATTGATGATTACCTGAAGGACAACTGCTGTAGAAGACAATGCCAAACCATTACCGATCACAATTGCTGCAGGTCCTAGCTGTCCACATACATAATGGGCAATTAAGCCTACCGTCACAGCTGTCACCAACACCTGTGTCACAAACAAAGGTTATAAATATGTGGTAATACAAACAAAAAATGTATAAATAATTTTGCAGTTACCTGAGCAGAACCCAATCCAAAAACATATTTCTTCATGGAACTCAGTCTTTCAACAGAAAGCTGTAACAACATACAGTTTTAAGTTTCAATTCTATTCTGATATTGATATGAATGTAATACATAAACATAAATAAAATATTATGTTATATATTTTTATTCAAACCTCAAGGCCAATATTAAAAAGAAGGAAAACAACTCCAAATTCGGCTATTGCTTTTGTTGCATGAACATTTCGTATAATTGAGAGACCATAAGGTCCAATCAAGATTCCAGCTGTCAGATATCCAAGAACAGGACTTCCTAAACACACAACCAAATGGAATCTATAAGTTTAAAAAATATTAATTAACAAGATATCAAAATCCAAGCATGTACTAATTACCTCCAGGAAGTTTTTGAAAAATAGGTACAAAGATTACACTGCCAAGTAACAGCCACAATATATCAAAAAGAGAAGCTTCTTCCTCACTAATCTGCAGAGATTAAGATTAAACACGCAATTTAAAATACCAGAAATTTAATTTAATGTTTTCAGAATAATTACAAACCTCTTGGTGTGGAAGCATATCAATTAGCTTTTTAGCTCTTTCAGGTAATTTTTTAATTTGTCTGACTAAGGGTGCAGTATTTGATGAAACTTCATCGATACTGGTGCTGATTATGTTTGGCTGCTGAAATAATTTACTAAACCGATCTCCTCGTTTAGCAAAAAAGGCAAAACTGTTGTATACAATACAAACGTTACATTATTAGTCACTAATATTCTACTAGTACCTGACAAGTTTTCTATAACCAGAATTTAGATTATTTTTTACAGGAGAATGTCAAAAAATAGTAATGTACTAAAGGTGGTAGTCCAATTCGTTAATTATAACTTTTTAAGGTCCGTTTTGGTAATTACAAGTTTTAAGTAGTCTTTTTTGGTAGTTATAGCGTAAAAAACGTAGTAATAATAATTATCACATAGGGACGGAAAAAACTTTAATTACCAAAAAAATGCCAGCTTCAAACTTGTAATTACCAATACAAACCATTAAACTTAAAAGGTTATAATTACCAAAAAAATGCCAGCTTCAAACTTGTAATTACCAATACAAACCATTAAAACTTAAAAGGTTATAATTACCAAAACACACCACCACCAAAAGTATATTGCTATACTATGACATTTACCTTCTTCTAATTAGCCAGTAATGTAATATAGGCATGCTTCTATTTTTCATTTATTTTTTATAACAATAAAGTGAGCTAGAAAAAATGTATAAACATATACCTTGTGGCAAGAAGCAAAACTCCAACTAACAATTTAGGCAACTGATTTCTTGCTGATTCACTAAGCCCCTGAAAAACTGCTGCTGGTGTAAACTCGGTACCATCTTCCAACGAGAAAAAAGAAGCAGAAAAGAAACGAGATGATTTCTTTAAAACTGGTTTTGGTTGTGAACTATCTTTATTCAAATCCTTCTGTGTTTCCGCCTTTTTCACATTTTTCGTCTTTTCTGCATCAATTTCAGTGTCTTTTTTTGATGTTTGTACATTCTCATTGTCACTATCATCAGAAGAAAATCTAGTTTCTTCAGACAACTCAATATCTTGTACAGGCTCGATTAAAGAACCGTCAGTAGTTGCATCACTGTCTAAATCAACAACTGTTTCAACTGAATTCTTTTCAGTTACATTTTCATCAATAACTGTCTCAACATCTGAAGATGTTGTAGTTTCAGAAACTTCCACAACAGATGTTGCAAGAATTTTCTCAGCTTTTTTCAGTGCAATTTCAGCATCACTAACACGTTTAGTTGCTTCAAGTTCAAAAGCAACAGCTTCTTCTGCTAAAAGCATTATGTTAGCTACATCTTCTTCAGCTTTTAAAGCATCCGTTTGTGCTTTTTCTGCAACTTCATTCAGTCTAACAACTTCTGTTTGCAGCTCATCTTTTCTGTTTTGTAACCGAATCAACGCTTTTTCACAATTTTCCAAATTCGTTCGACATTCCTTCATATCCTTCTCAGCAGCTAACAAACTCAAATTTACATCTTCAATTTCATTTTCTGAACTAATATCTTTCAAGATTTTCTCTTTCACATCTGTTAATGATTCAAGAGCTACTTGATGTCTAGCTTCAGCTAAAGAAAGAGCCATTTTTGCTCTCTGAATAGTTTCTTTAGTGGGACCCTCTTCTTTCACTATCTCTTCAATAGCAATCAACACTGTGTTTACATTATCCCATGCATTTAAAGCTTCGTCTTTTAGTGCAATTGCTGCTTCTGATATTCTTTGAGCTTTATTCTCAAACATGGTACTATTAAGATGAGCTATTTCCAGTTCTTTATGTGCTTTATGTAACAAATCCTTTAATTCGTCCAAAGTAGGGCCCACTGCTGCTGTTTCTTCTCCTTTATCCTTTGAATCCTTCTTTTTTTCAGGACTAAAACTAGTTTCTTCTTTTGAATTTTCTTCATTTTTAGTCTCGATGGATTCTAAATCTCTTTCGTTCCCGTTTATAAAGGCGATTGAATCATTTCCTTGGCAAGATGTTTTTAGATTTTTCCTTGAGGTTTTTAGTATAAAAATAGAGTGCAGATCCCTTTTAGTAATTTTATTTGAATTAAGAACATGACTACTTGATGTAATCAATTTCTTACTAGAGACAACTTTGGACACAAACTTTGGATATCCAAGAAAATTATAACCAAAACTCGATTGTAAGTTCAGCTGCTCATATGTTCCACAACTAGTACCTTGATAACCATGAGTCCCGAAACTACTTGAAAGATTCATATTTTCCCTCAAATTATAACTAAGTGATTGTAGAAGAAACTCTCATTAGGCTGTAGTATCAAACACCTGCAATATAAGAATATAACATGACTCAATCATCACTACTTAGGTTACAATTACTGATTTACTGGAAGTCTTCTGAACAACTGTCTACAAGTAGTTAAAATGTATTAAAGAAATATTGCAACAATCAATTACTCCAAATGGCCATAACAAACTTTCAATCATCAATAGATTAGACTTGAAATTTGTCGGTTAAGTTTACCTTAAGGATATAATTATGGAAACCTAAAAAAGTAATCATCATAAATGCTACTTTGAACTAAACAGAAACGCATGAATCTGCAAACATTAATGTATTAAACCAAATTCCAACAATCTGAAATTAAATTCTGAACAGTTGACTTCAATGTTTGTCAAATGTACCCTAGAAACATTACAACTGTTAATTACTCAAACTTAACCATATATAAGCATGTCCTAGATATAAAATCTGACCCTCTAAAGTCTACTTGTCATCAGTATATTCCAATATCAACAAAAAGTAGCCCTAGTGTCAATTAACTTTCCCATAAGAAATCAATTTCTATAACCTATGCAAGTATTATCAAACATCTTATTCCAAAAAAGCCACACATACTAGAGATGCACATCGTACCCGGTTACCCGACCCGAACCCGAAAATGCACCCGAAACCTAACCCGATCATAACCGGTTACCACAGTAACCGGTTCGGTTATTATGTACCCGGCCGGTTAGGACCCGGTTATTGATTATAGCCGTTATACCCGATCATAACCGGTTACTAGAACCCGTACCCGATTATAGCCGTTGTACCCGGTTAGAATAACCGGTTTGTAACCGGTTTTGGACGGAAAATCAGGCGGAAAATGCAGAAACGGTCATATAGCCGTTGGAGCTCGGGACTTGCTTAAAATTTTGTTTTTTTGGACTATTTTACCCCCCTAAACATCCCTATATATATGTATGTTGTATTTGGTTGATTCACAACACTCAAGCACTCTCAAAACACTCTCAAAAATACAAAAAAGTGCTAATGGCAACCCAAAGTAGTCAAGGTAACACCAGGGTCGGTTCTACAAATGAAGCAACATTACCCACGGTTGTTGAAGTTATAGAAACGAAACGAAATCCCGAGATTTGGCAACACTTTTGGCTCGTGAAGATGAGCGATGGTTCATTGAAGGGTCAATGTAGAAAATGTTCAAAATTGATTGGTCATCAATCTAACACGACGTTGAGGCTACATTTTGAAAAACATTGCGAGTCACTCAAACACTCACAAGAAGAGGGTCAAGCTTCTATAGGACGAGACGGTGGTGTGTTTTCGTACCAAGCGGAACGTTGTCGACTAGAGATGGCAAAGTTCGTGATTCAACAAGGTTTGCCTTTCAACCACTTTGACAACCCTTGCTTGACGAGGGTCATACAAGAAACTCTTCAACCACGTTATAAACATGTAAGTCGTACTACTCTTAGGCGAGATTGTTTAAAACTTTGGAAAACGGCAAAAATGGATCTAGTAAACGGTTTTTTAGATCTGAAAACAAGTGTAAACCTAACAACGGACGTTTGGTCGGCTCCTCATGGTTTGCCCGGTTCGTACCTTTGTGTTACCGCACATTGGATTGATCCAAACTCATGGCAAATGGTGAAGCGTACGATAGCGTTTGAAGAATTTCCATATCCCCATACGGGTCAAAATTTATTTCATATGCTTCAATATGTAATAAATTACTTTCAATTAAGTGAAAAAGTTTTTACAATCTCGTTTGATAACGCCTCTAATAATACAAATGCGGTTGCAAAACTAATACTAGCTTACAAACCTCCTATGAATGGTGTTTTCTACCATAGTCGTTGTATCGCACACATTATAAATTTAGTTGTGCGAGACGGACTAGCGGTGCCGCAAATTTATGAAATAACGAATGGTTTTGTTAAAATGTTAGAGGATGTTTTTAGAAAAGGTAAAAGACGATATAAAAAATATATGAGATTGTGTAAGCAAACAAATTCACTTTTTTTATCACCAAATTGGGATGTTACTACTCGATGGAACTCTACATATGACATGTTCGTATGTGGTCTTCGTCAACGTGGTACTTTACAATTTTTTCACGATGCCCTTGTTACAAAGAGGCGTGTTCGAAACCCAAAATATGATGACACTAAATGGGAGGTTATTCGAAAGCTAACCGATTTGCTCAAAGTTTTTAAAGACGCTACGGTTTTATTATCGGGCGTTTACTATCCAACAAGTCATTTGGTACTAAAACAACTTTTTTTAATGTGTAACAAAATTGGGGCTATTGAATTAGAAGGTGGTCGGTTTTTATTTATGGTCGAACCAATGAAAGAAAAGATTAGAAAACATTTCAAACATATACCTTTGGCAATTACGTGTGCCGCCATGTTAAACCCTTGTTTAAATAAAATTGGGGTCGAAACCCTTATTGAAAGAATTTGTCTTGATTTGGATTTACATGTGGGAAAACCTACATATGTTTCTAGACAACAAACTAAGTTTTGGGAAAATTTTACATCTTTGTTTAGGGTTTATTTTGAAAAACATGGTTCGCCTAATGCATCTTCAAGTTCATTTGCCCCAATTTTTGGTTCCTATGAAATTTCTCAAGACCCATTAGCCAATTTATATAACACTATAAGACAAGAAACGACTAAACGGGCTAGGGGTGAGAGTAGTGAACAATCCGCGAATAGTGAATTGGCGAGATATGCAGGAACCAACTTTTTGGGCAATATGACCCCTCAAGAAGTCGAAAAGTTTGATATATTGGCTTGGTGGAAAGAACGGGAACCTCAATTTCCCATTCTAAGCGCCATAGCCAGAGATTTACTAAGTGTCCAAGCTTCTACGGTAGCTTCGGAATCGGCTTTTTCTCTTAGTGGCAGGATATTATCTATTCGGAGAACAAGACTCACACCGGCGTCTTTGGAGATGTGCATTTGCTTGAAGGATCACTTGGATGCAGCGGAGCGTATTCAAAACATACAAACACTAGAGAAGGAATTTGACGTTGAAGAACAACTTCACGATATGGAAGTGCAAGAAGGTCTTGCAATATCACTTTCGGAAGAAGAAATCGGTGAAGATGAATCCTCCCGTGCATCTAGCTCCGATGGTTATGAATATGAAGATAACGATCCACAACAAGAGGAAGAGGAATCGGGTGAAGAGTAATGGTTGTGCACTTCATGTCTTCAAGTATTTGTGTTTGATTTCGTATTTCCGCAAAAAAACGATGATTTGTACTTTTAATTTTATTGTTTCAACTTTCGAACTTTCGTATTTCATGTTTAATGGTTTGTATTTGAATGTTTTAATGTTTAATGAATGTTTGTGTTTTTATAAAACGTTAGTTGTTTGTGTTTGATATCGAAATAATCGAATTGCGGCAAAAAATAATAGCCATTATAAATTACCCGGTCATAACCGGTTTTTCTCGAATACCCGACCCGAACCGGTTACTAACCGGTCGTAAACGGTTACCACCGGTTAAGGTTTTCCAGCAACCAAATCGGGTACTACCCGAACCGGTTTTTGTAGTAACCGGTTTCCCCATCTTTGACCATAACCGGTTTCGGTTACGTTGACCGGTTAGGGTACGGTCAAACCCGACTTTGTGCATCTCTAACACATACTGTCATCTCAAACTCCAGTAATCTAAGTCCACTTCAATGTTAGTCAAATTTTACCTAAAAACGTTACAACAGATGATTATTCAAACTCAACCATAGATATACATCTCCTAACAATATAATTGGAATCATCTAACTTCAAAATTTTATAATTAGAGACCACTATCTACTAAATGTATATTCGGTGTCGGTCAATGTTCCTATAATAACTCAATTTCTAATATTCATCAGGCACACGACTCCAAATTAGCCAGGCACACATGAATCTGCACATATTGATACGAATCGGATTCTCAAATCAAAATTAAATCGTCTGAAATCAAGTTCTGACCAATCGACTCCCAGTATTCATCAAAATGTAACCTAGAAACATTATAGCAACCAATTACTCAAAACTTAACCTAAATTACAAATGCTACCTCAAGAGAAACATAAAATATATATCGTATACAGGCAAACGCATAATTGTGCACACCTATGTGATACTACAGGTGTATGACTGAGTGTTGATGAAGTGATGGAGGATAAAACTTACCTGGTTGATTGTAACAGATGAGAATTACAATCTGAAGCTCGAAGAACAGTCAATGGCGGACTATTACGCGAAAAATTAGGTTAGGAGATAACTATTGACGAAGACGAGCGGTTGATGACGTAAGAGCGAGAGAACCAAAATATGTTGCTTGTCTGAATAACTAACCAGTTTCTACTCTCTACTGTTTTGATATTTATAGAAACCCAAAATATGTTGATTGGGTGATGGAACGAGTAACAAAACGGGAAGAAATTTTTTTGGGTGGTGGAAAAGCGAGAAAAGAAGTGGATATTCCTAACTGTCCAAAAGGTATTCTTGTACTTCCTCAATTTCAAAATAAATTACTTCCTCCGTATCAAAATAAGTGACACACTTTAAATTTTGGTGTGTATCAAAATAAGTGACACACTTTGAAAACTTTGCTTTTTTGGTAAAAATAGTGGGACCCATACCCACTAACTATCCACTTTAATAAAGTGAAATTACTCTTATACCCTTACTTTTAACACTCATTAATATCACTTTATTCAAGAAAAGTGGGACCCATTCTCCACTACCTATGTACTTTAATCTATTTTAACCTCTATTTTAATCTTTTACCTCAAAAAACGTGTAAGCCAATTTGTGTCACTTATTTTGATACGGAGGAAGTATATAATTTGAAATTTTCCTTTTTCTATAAAAATTAATACTCCGTCCGTCCCACAAAAAATTCTCATTTTCCTTTAGCGCGGGTTTTAGGTGATAGTTAGTGATGGAGTAATTAGTAATAAGTTTGATTAAAATATAAGGTTGGTTTGGAGAGAGAAAGATAATTAGTGGATATAAATGGTTGGAACCTTAGTAATAATAATATTTTATTATGTGGGACCCATCAAATATGAGAAATGAGAACTCTTTTTGTGGGACTAAAGTTTTGGGACAAATGGGAACTTTTTTGTGGGATGGAGGGAGTAGAATTTATACGGTTAGACTAACTATCTTCTTTAATAAATGAAATAACTCATTTACTCTTATTTTTACTTTTAAACATCATTAAACTCATTTTAATAATAATATGTGGGACACATTACACACTATTATCTAATTTAATCTTCATTACAATCTTTTGCATCAAAAAATGTGAAATCTAAAGTGTATCACTTATTTTGAAACAGAGGAAGCATATCAAAACTTTACGGTTGATCGAGGTTATGATCGATATGCACGACTTATTCATGTTAATCAGTTAATCTTCAAATCTTCATCTAGTCATCCGATGAGGTCGAAACATATAATTTTATCTTATGCTGAAATGTATAGCTCTTTCTTTCACATAATATTATAATTTCCCGCTAGTGGTTTTTCAAGAAACAATTAGAATAAACTGATAAAAAAAATTATATTATTTTCTATTATATATTTTAATTAATTTTCATATTTATAAATGATTGACATGTGGAATTTATAAATTCTCTTTCCTAATCTTATTATCTTTTAATTAGAATATTTGTATCGATCAAATGAGTTAGGATATATAAATTTAGTAGGAAACGATCTAAAAATAATCATATTGTCAAGTAGGTCATTCAGTACTGCTAAATGTTTATATATAAAGAAATAAAACTCATAATCTTTAGAAAATTATTTATGATGGTAACATCGGATGATTTATGCATGTGTACATATACACCATTAGTTGACCAAAAATAAGTAGGGAAATTAAGGGGGACGTCATATGACACATTATACATACCCCCAACTCTTCAAGCACTCCAAACGGCCTTTAAGAGTATGCAGACAGATTGCTTACCAAAATGAATAAATATCATTCGTAGATAAACAAACAAAATGAATAAATATCATTTCTGTATTAATTTACATAATTGCGACAATCGAATTAATCGCAATCTAAATATCGAGAAAGGATATACACTAAAGGAATCAATGTGAATTTTCTTTCCTATACATAACAATAAATTTGACACAAATTAACCAAAATGTGTATTGGTAGATGTATATTTGTATTGATGTATGATTTAATCCGTTGGCTCATCTTCTTCGGGTTTTTCATCAGCCTCCGGTGTTGGTGATTCGGGTTTGCTTTCATTGGCGGCTTCACCGCCATCTTCATCATGTTGTGATGGTGGGTGTTCTTGCGAGTGGTCTTCGGATGAGGTGGCGGTATTTTTTTTATTGGCGGCCTCGAGAACATGAGAGTAAGTTCCCTTTTCCATGAAGAGTTGAGCAAAATGGTGCCTACAATATAGGATACCATTAAGGGCAGCATATGATGAGTGTGTAAGAGGACACCCTCCATGAGCACATTTGAAGCATGACTTGTGGTATGATTCTCCTTCCATTGTCACCTATAATCACAACACCTTTCATGCTTTAACATGATGTACCTTGCATTTAAATTATGCAATGTACGGTTTATCGATCACAGATCGAGGTTATATATGTATTTATTTTTACCTAAGAGAGGTATATCATTACAACATAAATATAGTTACACAATTAAAGTGTGATAGCTGCTCAAATATAAATGAATATACTCTTTTGTTTTTGAGGCCCAAGATCATGTGAGAAAATTGATTGCACCAAAATTTGCATAACTTTTGCTATGAGCCTCCGTTTCAAGTGTGTAACCATCCAAATCGAAGCTAGAAACGAGGACTATGTCCCGGTTTACGGATCTTTTGGGGCAAAAAATGCTGTATTTTGGGAGTTATTTGCATTTTAAAGTTTTTGTTTAATTTTTTGACTTTATTTTAGGCCCGTTTGTTTTCTTGGCCCATTCTGAAACACTTCTTTTAGTTTAAATATTGATGAAAGTTTATTTTTTCCCTAAATTTTTTGTTCTTGAACAGATTTTTAAGATTAAATCCAAAACATTTTTTGAATTAACGTGGTTGTAAATAGATTGTCCCGGCTATTCTAAGAATCAACGGGTCTCATTTGTGTTCTTATATTTTACTCTCCATTAAAGTATCACTATATATGAGTTTTTAGTGACACTATATTCATGTGTAAAATGTTACTCCCTCCGTCCCAAATTTATAGTCCACTACAAAAGAGCACACAGTTTAAGAAAACAGAAAAGTACATTAATTATATAATGTCACCAATCAAATTTTTTCTCTTACCCACTTAAATGTTTTTTGATTGGTTGAAATGAGTTTTTAGTGACACTGTATTTACCACCTCCTCACAGTTCTTATGAATATCTAATTAAACATGTGGACACTTTTGGGACAAGTTTTTTTTACTTGATACTATTTCGGATTTTAGTGACAACTTTTATGTGTCACAAAAGACAATTTTCCTGTAGTATATATCTTGTAGAGTTGATATGTCCTATGTAGAATTAGTAAATTCGAAGCACGAACCTTTTCGAGAGGATAAACAGTTTTGTCACAAGCTCTACATTTGTCTTGAGTTCCACTAAACAAAGACGATAATCTGTTTGGTGCCTTTTGCTTTACAAAAAAAAAAATATATTTAATTAATTTTAAAAAAGAAAAAATATAAATAAAATTTTAGACAGAATAGAGTAGATGAGCATACCGAAGTGTCTCTTTCTGGTTTTGCTGCAAAAATGTATTAAGAGGTTAATTAATTGTTTAGACCCAAATCTTATTTTACATGTCAGCCAAACCTCCCTTTACCACCTCTATAATGTGGTTTTAATTTGTTCAATCAAGCAATAATTGTTTTTCCTTATAAATAAATATTAATAAATAAAACAACTTACATGTTTGAAAATTCTTGCTGAAATTCCCCGATTCCTTGAAAAGTTGCTCAAAATGAGTTCTACAATAGAGGACTCCATCCATAGAGGAGTAGTTGCTCATCTGCCCAACGAATTTAAAAGGAAAATAATTTAAAAAATTCAGAAAAATAATAATAAGTGTATGTTAGTCCATTTGTTTGGAAAATAACGAAATAAATTTTAAAGGAGGACCACATGAACACAAAAAAACCTGAGAAAAAAATGTAGAATCTAAAATAGACAATTTATGTAATTTACTCAAATACTTATTATAGCTTATAATTTTTTTTCTGTAATCATTTTCAAATTCCATGTTAATTTCTTCAGTTCCAACATTCAAATAAACGAAATAAATTAAGCAAATTGCATTCTGAAACAAAAAGGAGACGTTCATACGACAATGAAAGAACGAGACTAAAGACATGTACCACGAGGGGTCCTTTGCAATGGACACATCTGAAACATGATTTATGATAAATGACTCCATCTGCGGTCAATAAATCAACAAAATAAACAGTTTTATTACATGCTTTGCATTTGTCTAAAGTTCCCGTGAATGACATCTTTGCTTTCGATTTTGTTCTTTGGTTTGCTTACGAAACAATGGAATGAACTTAACAGGAGGAAAGAAACCCAACAAAAGTGGGTTGCCAAACAATTATAGACCCATGACAAATGACTCAAGTTTTTCTCTTTCCTTTTAATAGACAAAAATTAATATAAATCACATATTTGTTTTCTTTTTATTATTTGCAACGGCTTAGAGGTTCAATTGTGGATGAATTGATTAAGTACTAACACGTGATTGGAGATCTCTATTACCTTTGAGAAAAATATGGATAATATATTTGATATTAATGCAATGAAACAAAGATGAGTTTTTGTGTGTGGATGGTCCAATAACTAAATTGAACCACACAGATATGAACCAAACTAAAAACTAAGAAAATGGTTCCGGTTGGATAAATGACATCTTGAACTTGATCGAACCAGATCGAGAACTAGTGTTCTCCAATTTATTCCGACCTTTTTTAGTTTTGGATCACACCGGACCTAACATGTGCGATATAGCTTGGTTCAATTAACCGGTTCTTGTCCAATTTACACAAACCTAGTGTCTTATCTTCAAGTTAATTGCAATTTTCTTTTTTGGGGAGGCTAATTAATTAACTTATACTTTCAACCGGCCCACATTAATGAAGCTCACCAAATGATCTACTCAAATGGTGGTGCAACTAACCGATACAACCTCATCAATGGATTTTTGTGATAAATCAGGTTTCTACTTAGGTCAGTCGATGATTGAACCCAAGATACTTTCAAATACCTTCCTATAGGATGTGCTAAGGTTTTAAATATTTAGAATTTACTAAATACATTTACTCGCACTCTTAAGACATATAAATAGCATCATGTTACGTTTGGAATGTTGGATAGATATTCGATAAATATATAATTACGCGCATCATATGTCATCATATAATTTTAGTCGATTAAAAGAGTGCATTTTCCCTCAAACGTAACTTATTCACACACATCTACTGTTTAACAATCACTAGTCCAAAACAACTTGTTGACACAATATAAGATCAGATATAGTTTTCCCATGCCTATCAATTCTTCTAGAACAATTAACCCCACCATCTAGAATGTTCCGGACAACAACGTTCAATGAATGTATACCTCGCACTTCATAAACCTCCACACGAACATGTTCATCAGCCCACTTATCTCGTGCTTCAATATCACTCACGTTTGGGAAAGATGATTGGTTTAGAAGAGGTGAAATGACGGTTTTGACCCAATTGGGTGTTATGATGAGTTTGAGACTGTTGATATCTGGTGGGAAATGTGGGATGATTGAGAAATTGATGTCGTTACCTTTGTCACCAGCTCTGCTATGGGCTATGTTATAGAGACGCGCTTTTTGGCCCGATGGAGCAGGGGAGAGTTGAATATCGGGAGGTGAAAATTCTTTTAGATGATTTGATGTTGTTTCTGTGGGGACCATGTTGGTCTGATTGTTTGTGTTTGTTGGTTGGTTTTGTTTTGCTGAGATTTTCCAGTAAATGTGTTCACGCGCGACCTGTATAATTATAAAAAAAAAAAAACACTTAATTTTTGTATAGGGTACATATAAAATAACCTTAAAAGGAACCGAATTGAACGGGTTAAAAGTGGGACAGAGTTCAGTTTTAATGCATGGAATCTCAATCTGATTTTATTAAAAATCTAAAATATTATTTGAATAATATATTTATTATTTATATTAATATTAATATTTAAATAAGTATGTGTAAGAAAAGTGTTTTGGAAAGGGACCATACCAATCCTTTCTCAAGCAAGATTTCTTTCTTGTGTCCTGTGCTGCATTTTATAACAGAAGAGATGGCAATTTAGACCCATTACTTATGAGCGGGTTGTATTTTATATTAAATGGGCCAAATAATTTGTTTATCAAAAAGGGGGATCTGGTTAGATATTGCTTGAAGTCTATTCTTTTTAAGCATAAAACTTCCTAAAATCATTTTTATTCGAAGATTTAGATTATCATTCTAATAACACTGTTTATATAATCATAATTAACATAATAATTTTTTTAAAAGGTGTTTGAAGGTCAACCCAACCCGGCCAGCATTAAAAAAACACATCTCTCAAGCTGAGCCCGTTTTGACCCGTAATTTTGCAGGTCAAAATTAATATTAATAGGTAAATAATGTCCCGTTATTCAAGAAGATTTTAGTCAACTAACAAAGATTAACACAACTGATATGGGTCGAACCTGATACCACCACCGCCAGCTGGCCCGTTAGTGTACAAGGCTGTGAACTCTTTAGTGAATCCAATTGCATGTTTCTGTTGCTCAAATAATCCATCCATTCTCAACCGAATATCTTCACATCCAATTGGTGTACAAGTGATATTTTCAATGCTAATTGCCTTGAGGCTGTCTAATCCTATTATATGAGATATTATATGGATACTTGTACCAGGATGTACTTCTTCCATCCATGACCTCACCTACCAAAATTACATTTTCAAAACGGGTCAATTTGGGTTGTATTGTTTAGTATCAGGTCAAACAGGTAAAACATATATTTAAAAAAACAAAAAAAAGTAGATAAAAATGGAAACAGGTTCGTCTAGCTTGTATCAAATGCTTACACCTTCCAAAATTATTTCTTAAATGAAACTTTGTTCTTATTTTCACAATGTGGTTTCCTAATCATATATCTAATAATTGTTAACAATGTACAAAAATGGATTAAAAAAAAGTATTTAAATATGATTACCAAAAATTCAGCAGCTTTAGCGCGTTCCACACATTTATATCCCCCATAGGATATCTCACCCCATCCTTTCCATCCAGCGTCCTGAAATTTAATGAGATAAATAGAATCTAGTTAATAAAAGAATTAAATACTATTTAAAATAAAAATAATATATCTTCATTAAGTTGGAATCCCATAACTTGGTTATAATGTTATTTAAAGAGTCTTAAGAGGTTAACTACATACATGTATTGCAATTCAGTAGTTAAAAATAAGCTTTTAACCAAATTTTAAAAAGAAACAAGAAAATACATTTTTAATAAAATCGATAAATACCTTTGAAGCTAGAGCTAAAAGATTATGAGGTACAGATGCTGCAGCTGGTTTAGCTCCAGTACAGACAACTTTATTGGCTGATAATGATTGAAATGAAACGTCTTGGAAATCTATCACCTGCTTCCAGAAGGTCCTAATTAGTTATTATTATTATTATTTTTAATTAATTCGTAAGGAAATGAATTTAGAGATACAACTCACGACATCTGGAGTAATATAAGCACTCGGATCTCCAACCTCATAAAGAAGTTGTTGAGCACAAGTACTAAAGTTTAACATCCCACCACTATTATCCGCTTTTGCTACACACACTTTCCCATCATAACTAATTTCAGCAAATGGAAGAGAAACTTCTAGAAGATTCTCAAAAGGGATGTCTCTATATTGGTCTCCTGAAAGCAAAAATGACATATGGGGCTACAACTTAACCAAAATCTATATTGTTTTTAGATGAAAAAGGACAATAGGTTTGACCTCAAAAGTCAAAGTGTATACCTGGATGCATAAAATATCCTCCAGTAAGTTGACAGCCACATTCTAGCAGGTGTCCAGCCAAAGAGCCCTGTGCTAAAAGCAGATTTTCATCCCAGTTCCAACCTAGTTCATAAACCTTCAAAATACCAACAAAACATCGATACTTACTTTTAATTTAAACTATTATCGTATTAAAAGAAAGATTATTAATATCATATACCATTGGAGCTAGAAATAAGGCAGCATCAGCAACACGAGAAGTGATGACAACATTGGGACTGTACTTCTCAAGACACTCCACAATAGGAGCAGCCCCTAGATATATGCTAATACCCTGTTTTTAAAAAAGTGGAAATTATTGTTAATAACTGTTCTAATAAAGCAATTTACGAGATTTTATGCATTTTGGATGGGTTTCGACCAGTCATTTTCTTGTTAGTTACATCTTTGGATTAACCCATTTGGGCTGAAACATAACCAAAAATCAACCCATTTACATATAAATGGGTCGAAATTACTACGTCTACCTGAAATATGTGTAATGTGTGATTCAAAAATTGTGCTTACATCAAATTAGCCTATATGCTCAATATATGATGCTCAGTGCATATATAATATAAGAAAGTACATCAAGAGTACCGAAATCTTACATCATTCACATTTCTCAGGTGAGGATCAAGACCTGAATATGTACAAAAAACAAAATATATGGTCAACAGTAATAAAACTAAATAACAGCTAAAACTTACACAAATGTAGTTATGAGAATGACATAAAAGTATAAAACCTGCTTTTGCAATATTAAACTGGTGAGCCACACCCACTGTGATCCTAATACCCAGTCTGCTTGCAATTTCAAGAACCTTCTCTTGAGCAGCCAATGCATTTGCTGCCACAAAATTAAAAATTAAAAATTAAAATCATTTAAACAAGACGGCAAATTTTATTAAAGAACATGATTATGTTGCTTACTTGCACCCATGTTGGTAATTATGCAGACTCCTCTTTCAACTGCCAAAGGAAGGAGCAACTCCATCCATTCTGAAACTGCATAATTATACACCAGTAACACAAAATGGTCAACGGTCAATGGTCACCAGTAACACATAATTTAATTGAGTTTATGAAAACGTACTACGAGGGTCATAACCATAACCGCCTGATTTGACTGCTTGGTAACGGTCAGCAAGTGTGCGTTCTGCTAAACATTCAAGTACAAGGTAGTTGAGATCTTTGACTTTTTGAAGTAATTTAAGAGCTGCCAATGGTCTATCACCACCAAAACCAGCACCACAACCAACAATAACTTTCTCCCTTCTCTTCTTAGGGCTTACTCTCTGCACTTCAATACAATTCATGTAAGATCTTTTGTTGTTGAACAGAGCTTATTCCATCATATCATAATTAAGATGATCTTTGACCTAAAACACCATGAAAAAAGGTAGAATAACAAGCAAATGATTTGTTAAAAGTATACTAACCAGCTTGATTTCACAGTTACAAGTCTCGGGCTCACCAATAGCAATGTATTCCTCTGACACCTGCAATTCCCAGGTGAATTTGTATCACTTAAATGGAGGTAACAAACAGATTTTGCTGCTTAAATTGATTACTATATTGCTAAATAACTAGATAATTATATGCTGAAGTATAATCGCTTTTAGAACACACATCCAAACATCCCCTTAATGATATAAATTTACATAGAAGTGCAAATTATGTAGCAACTGTTTCCAAACAAAAGTGTTCTTACTCGATCACAATTTGTTTAATTCCGCAAACATGCAGAAGGACTTCGACAGAGATTCTTAAACCCTAAAAAGTTCTCATCTAAAAGGCACGTACATATAAACAATCATATGATCAACACAAAAACACCTTCAGCTATCGATTCGGCCTAATTTTTTCAAATTCATTTAGGATTTAATAAAAAATAAAAAAATTGGAATCCATTTCTGACAAGTATAATTACTGGTTTACGCACAAAGTTAAGATACTGAGGGATTCTAGCAGAAGGAAACTGATTAAACTCAAAATTAAGGAAATCGTTGAGAAAATTTACTGGATTATAATCTTCACCCATGGATTTCGCTTGTAAATGCAGTGAGAGTATGCTTTCTACTTCATGGTCTCACACGGATGAATGGATGATCAAGCTGAATGAAGATTATGCTAACAATAAATTATAAACTGCATGAAAGCCCCCCAGACTAATTGCTAACCACCGATTGCAGTCCCTACTAAGGGGTGTTTGGATTGCTTATTTAAAATAGATTATGTGTTTTGAAAATGAATAATCAGATAATCAGCGGTCATAAAACGTGATTCTAAGAAGTAGTGTTTGGATTTGATTATGCTGTTTGAAATCGCAATAATCAGATAATCTGTCTTTTAGTGTTTGGCAAACCTGATTATTTGTTTAGTTAATAGGTAATATTCAAAACTTCATTTTCAAAACGCAAATAAGAGGGTGTTTGGGATTGCGTTTTCAAATGAATTATCTGCTTATTGCGTTTTCAAAACGTAATAATTTACTTTTTAGTGTTTGGATAGGCAAACTAAATAATTGATTATCTGCGTTATGATCCCTTCAAAACGTGGTTTTTAAAAAGTAGACACCCACATGCTTTTTGGAAACGTGATTTCAAAAGCATAGCCTTAAATGACAAATACCCCATCTACCCTTCTCTTCTCCACGTAGTCCACCTGCAACATCTCTTTTTTCTTGAAGTTACTTTTTTCTTGTAGTTTTTGTAATGAATGATACCCAACGTTGAATATATAAATCCATTCTAGGTAAGCAATTACTGCAACATCTTTTAATTCAAAACGGGTGTTTCAAAGATGATATATGATTTTGATAGTAAAATGGATTTAATCTGATTCATTTTGAGATGTGGAAACACAAATTGTTGAGATTGGAGTCTGATTTTGGATGTTGATGAGAGCAAAAGAGAAAAGGGATATATTTGAGTCTGATATTGTAGATTGATCAACCGCCGTTTACATCTTTCACAAAGGGGGTGTTTAGGTATCTTCCATTGTAGGTAAGCCGCCATTCACTTAAATGGGGAACTAATATAAAGAAGGTCATTTTAGTCATTTTGCATAGTAACTAAACAAATAATTAGGTTTGCCAAACACTGAAAAATTGATTATCTGATTATTGCGATTTCAAACAGCATAATCAAATCCAAACACTCTTTTTCAGAACCACGTTTTGTAAACGATGATTATCTGATTATTCATTTTCAAAACGAATAATCTATTTTTGATAAGCAATCCCAAACACCCACTAAGTAGCTACCAACTTACTTTTTCAAAACTCCATTTTGAGATCTCCAAAACGCAAATAAGTGATTATTTCATACCTTTTGCCAAACACTAGTTTTAGATTATTTGCGTTTTCAAAACGCAATAAGCAGATAATCTACTTCAAAACGCAATCCCAAACACCCTCTAAGTTATATTCATGCAAACCGCAACATTGCAACTCTTTTGCTTTTTAACCAACTTGAAATTAGGGGTGTTCCAAATATCCGTACCATACCCGAATATCCGAAATATCCAATATGAAATTATCCAATAATTCGGATATCCGAAATATCTGAAAATATATAAATTTTTAATTTTATTAATATATTTTGAATTTATGTTACTTATTAGTAATTATGTGGTACCAAGTCAAATAACATGAACTCTTTTTCAATTAAACAACCCGTCATTATCATCAACTAAGATATATACTTGACCATACATCTCAATTTTAGATTTACAAATCCACACAGACATTATGATATTCAATATAATCCATATGTTATAGTAAAATTAGATAATTTCTTCATGAGATGTACGGTCAAGATGTAACTTAATTATAATTTAGAATTGCAAAACTCTAACATATATCATTTGTTAATTTCTTTAATTGAATTTTAGTATATTTACTTATGTTTTCGGATTCGGATATCCGAAAATTTATGTGTCACGTGACCATAACCCATAATCTAATAAATATTTAAAATTAAATCTAAATAAAAAATATTTATATATAAAGAGTGTCACAACATTATTTCTTCAAACATTTGGCTTGTAACACGTCATGTGAACCAGTGTTAATCGTGTTTAGATATAACCCATTTAACAAGTAAATTTGGGTTAAATGCTACTGTTGATAGTAAAGTGCACATTTTATATACATACTATAGTTTCTAAGCACGACCCACGTCAAAAGCGGAGCCTAGGGACGACATGATAATTGAAAGAAGTTTAAAGTACAATGTTATAATTAGGTTGATATCTCATAGTACTTAGTACATTACCTTCATAGTTAAATATCAGAAGTAAAATATCTTAATTGGAACAAATAGGCTTATCATTCATTCACCTTTATCATCTACACCAAAATTTCTTGAAGCATTCCACAATCTCCAAAATGACTGCAAAACAAGATATGTTATGGTCAAAATGGGCCGGGTTGGGTTGTATAAAACATAACCTAAAATGAACCTTAATGATTTGATTTTTATGATAAACAACATACCCTTGTAAACTGTTATTTTCATGTTTAAATCAGAAGAGTATGTTTATTTTGTTCAAAGAAACCATGATCTTTGATTACTGATTAGGATTAGGGTTTATACCTAGAAGTAATTGAGAATTAATAAAGCTTCAACATCAAAAAGAAAACAATGTAGGGAAAACAATGAGAGCAGCTTCACTTCAGCATCACAAAGAACATAAAGTTCAATTTCAGTTTCTTGTTAACTCTAATTTCCCTTTTCCCATATTCTAATTCTCACTTGTTCAATTTGAGTCTTTTTTTTATAGATTTGAAACCCTTTGACCTTTTCAAGTCAAACCCTCTCATGTGCAAGTAACTAAGTATTACAATTAAAAGTACCCGTATTCCACCATACAAAAATTTAGTCCAAACCTGTATAATCGCAACTAACAAAAAAATTTGAATGAAAAAAATAACCCAAAATGAACATTCAAAGCTTGATGGTTTGACCTACAAAAGTCAACTTTTAACATTTTTTGTTAAGCTTGATGGTTTGACCTACAAAAGTGAACTTTTGACAAGCAAAAAAAGTCAATTAACTTCAAGGTAAAGTAGCAATTTAACCCATTTACTTATAATAACGGGTCAAATTCGAGTTTTGTTCTATCAATAACAGATCAAATGGGTAAAACCGTAAAATAAAATAAATAAATAAGAAATAAGGTGAAACAGGAAGAACGGGTCAGATGTCGCACCTGAAAAATACAAAAAAAATATAATACATGCCTAAAGTAATAATTATAACGGTATGATGTGTAGCATATAAAAACTCACCCCAGATATGGAATCCCAGGCAGGGCTAAATCTCTGGTACGAATATTTCAAAATAACAGGAAGAACAAGAACAAGAGATTTTGCTAAAAATGCACCAGTTTAAATTGGAAGTATGTAATCCCCATTTGTAGTTGTCCCTTCTGCGACAACAAATTTCGATAAACAATTATGGGTTTTTTTGGCTAAAAGAATGTACTTATGTCTGTCCAATTGGTCATTAAAAGATGGTTTTGTGTATGGATTGAGTCATTCGACAACCTGCTAGCACGATGACATGGCCGAAGGACCCAAACGGGACAAAAGAAAATGACATGTCACTTGCCACACCACTGATTTATAATGTTGCCAATGCGGATCCCAAATTCCCGATCCTTTTTGAGTCTATGGTGCTCTTCTAAAGAAACATTTCATCACTGTTGTAAGAAGATGCAAACATAGCTGCATCACAATAATCACTATTAATATTTCTGCCTCTGCCTTTTTCTTTTAAATAATAAAATAAAAATAAAATAAAACAATTACTTCGGGAGACGTATCATCCTCCCATTCCTGAATGAGAGCTTCCAAAGCATAAGGATTAAGGAGCATCTTGCATGTCTTGAGCACATTCACCTAACATCCAAATAAGAGCAACCTTGGCTTTTGGATCTTGCACGTTATTGCTGCTTATGTTCCCAATAACAGCTATGCAACCATGACTCTGTTGCGGGTATTTTATCAAGAGATCTTTTACAAGAACCTAAATCCCAATCATAATAAATGTCGTGTTTTAAATAAAGGAAAATGACTTTACAGTTGCAACAAGAATCTTAAATTAATTTACCAGTGTTCTGCAGTCACATAGCCCTTGTTCATCTCCAAAAAGTGAAGCAGCCTATCAACTATGCATTTACCGAAGAGCATGTTTCCTAACTACTCTAATAGACTCCTTTGTAGTTGGAATATCACATTTGCAGCATACTCACACAATTCAGTCACTATTACCATCTTTTAAACCAAAATCCAATGGGCCCACCAAGTATTCTACTAAATTTGGCATACGAAGGGAACACAAAGTGTCAAAAAATATGGAAAATTAGACCTAACTAACCTTTTCAAAAATACATATTCAAAAGTTACAGATCTGGCAATTAAAAATCTCTAAATGCTTTCCTCATATTTCATATTTATATTTTAAACATCTAATATTATCATCTCATCATCTAAAAACAATTACATATAGACATTAAGCAAGAAATTAAAGTCTATGCTCCCGAAAACACAATAATGTATTATTTAAACATATATTAAACAAGAGTTAATTGCAAGAATGGTCATTATGGTTTGGCCAAATTGCACGTTTGGTCCTTAAATTTCATTAAGTGCATGCGCAGTACCTATGGTATGCGTTTTGTTGCACCCATGGTCCCTCCCCCTAACTCTGTTAGATTCCAGCCGTTAGTGGACGCATGTGCCCCTCATATGAGGACAATTTGGTCATTTTGCATGTGGTCCCACCTTTTCTTCTTCTTCCTCCCTCTTCTTCCCCAAATTAAACTAAACCCCCCTTCTTCTTCAATCAACACAACCAAATAATCAAAAGGACACCGATACTATTTCTAATAAACTAAACCTTAGGCCTCTCCCAACAGTGGCGCGTTACTAAACCCGTCAGTAGCGCCACATCATCACATTCTTACCGACACGCTACTGACACGGTCGTGCCAACCATAACCCATCACTAACACATCACTAAACCCATCTTTTCCACATCATCATTTCCACATCATCATTTTAATTAATAAAAAAACACATTACATTAGTTTAAAAATACATTGTTTAAATTAAATAAAAATAATAGTAAATTAAAAAAAATTACATTTATTAAAATTTAAAGAACAAAAAAAATTATTTTTTTTGAAAAAAGTTATATATTTTTATTATTAAAACAAATATATATATAAAAATATAAACTTAAAAAATAAATTAAAAGAAAACAGAGAAAAAGAAAAGATTTTTTATAAAAAAATACAAATGGTACAAATATTGATGCATTATGTACAAGTCAAAACCCCCTCTCTCCAATCTCTTCCTCCTTCTCTCTCTCCTCGCCCTCTCTCTCTCCGGACAACGGCTGCACACCACCGTCCTCACCAAGACGGAAACCCCACGACGCCTCCGTGCCAACGGCGTCGGCGGGCGACGGCCAAAAAAACCCCACGACGGATAGCGGAGACGTGCCGTTGGCACGGGTCTTATTCTTCTTCTTCAATCTCTCTCCCCTCACCATTTCTCTCTCTGCGCTATCTAACACACACATCTCTTCTCTCTCTCCACCTATCAAACCACCATCTCTTCTCTGTCTCTCCACACTAAAAACAGAAACACACACACTGAAATCACACACCATCGACGACCACCTCCGATTGTATTCCCTGACGAGGCCTGTAACCAACAAAATTTGAACCGTTTTAACCATCAAAGCCGAAACACTGTGCAAATGACGTCATCACCATTAGAGCTCTGTCCGCTGTTCGTCAACAAGTTTACGAATGGTTCGCCGGAACCCGGCCAAATCAGTCACCGAAGAAACGATTTCAGATATGGGTTTGCAAGGTCAAAGATGGGAGTATTCTGGACGTCTTTCACCGGAATTCTAGAAGGTCACCGGAGAAGAAGAAACCGATGGTGACCGGAAGAAATCGAAGGTCACCAGCTTCTTCAAATTTGAAACGATACAAGAAATCAACAATGTAAATCTATAATTTCGTGATTTTATTCATTTATTTCGTTGCATTGTTTCGATTTGTGGTGATTTAAGATTCTGGCATAATTATTAATTTGTACGTATGTCTATGAACAGACAAATTTCTCACTAATATTTGGGTGTCCTTTTGATCATTTGGAGAAGAAGAAGGCTTAGTTTTTTGTTGTTATTAGCAATAGTATCAGTGTCTTTTTGATCATTTGGGTGTGTTGATTGAAGAAGAAGAGGGAGGAAGAAGAAAAGGTGGGACCACATGCAAAATGACCAAATTGCCCTCATGTGAGGGGCACATGCGTCCACTAACGGCTGGAATCTAACATAGTTAGGGGGAGGGACCATAGGTGCAACAAAACGCATACCATAGGTACTGTGCCTGCACTTAATGAAATTTAAGGACCACACGTGCGATTTGGCCAAACCACAGGGACCATTCTTGCAATTAACTCATTAAAAAACTTACCAAGACGATGCAAAAGGAAATGCAGGTGCAGCTTGAACTCGAACTTTATGAGCCGTCTCAGTCGGTCAATTTTCAGTATTAGCAGCAATTCTCCGTCGGTCAATTTTCAGTATTAGCAGCAATTCTCCGGTTTACCTTGCTGGAGCAACAACACTGAATCTTACAATTGCTGCGGATGATAACCATCGGACCTCCGCCGGATGATAACCATCAGACAAAATTCCACAGCCGACCGCCGTAGCGGAATCCCAAGCCTTTTCAGTTATTAACATCTGGTTAATATCATCTTTTCAGTTATTAAAAGCACTGAATCTTCTAATTTGTTTAATCTGTTTAATTAATCGGGTTATATTGGTCATTTCGGCTTGATAGTAAACATCTGCTCAACTTTTGTCTTTACTCAAAAGTCAAAACGAAAAGTTTGTTAGAATCCCATATTAAGTCACTAAAACGAAAAAGAAAAGGCAGTAAAACGAAAACATCCGATATTAAGTCAAATTGTCAAATGTCACTGATGTCTCTGCTCAACAAAATTGATTGCGATGGTGACTTAAAGCCCAAAGTTGAGAATGTTAACTTAAATTTTCAAATTTGTTTCCCGGTGATAGAAATATCTCCCTCAATTTTTACTACCTCAAATTTCGATTTATAAACCCCAATGACCAATTGGTATATTGTATAGACCTAATCACAATCAAACTGATCACAAATATGAACAACAGCCTAGCAATTCAAAATTTCGCTCCAATTTCCATTGATCTACTCATAATGCTAGAAATTTGCTCCAATTTTAGCAAACAATAAGAAAATACATTCGAACAGGATACAAAACCCGATATATGAGAGTTAACTGAACATGCTAGCTATAAAACCCTAAGCTACTCTACTGGATACTTAGTTCCATAGTAGAATGGAGCTGAAAACGATACCGCACAAATTGAAGATCAATATGAATCCTCCTGTTTTGGTGATTCAGTTCTCGGAATCGAAATACAGGATGTTAAGATGTGCGTGAGGATATGAAGAGAGATAGAATGGGAGATTGCTGTAGTGAGACTCAAAGATGTACGTAATTCAGATTTGGGGTCAACAGGTAAATCTTGGAGGGAAATATGCGACCCACATGCCTACGTGGCTTATATCACATTATGAAAAATAAATACTTAATTTCTAATACTTCCTCCCCGTCTTCCTTATTCTTTTTATTTAGATTTTCTGAATTATTTAATTAATAATTAAATTTAATTATGACCTAAATGAAATGAAGTGATACACTTTGAGGTTTATGGTTTATGAGTCAAAAGATTATAATGACGGTTATATTAGATTAATTAAATGGTTAGTGGATAATGGGCCTCACATCTTTTGAATAAAGTGAGGTTAATGGTGTTTGAAAGTAAAAAGTAAGGGTAATTGAGTCATTTCACTTTGTTAAAGTAGATAGTTAGTAGGTGTGGGTCCTACTATTTTTTGTCAAATAAGTTAATTTTTCAAAGTGTAACACTTATTTTGAATCACCCATTTATAGAAAGTGTATCACTTATTTTGAATTGGAGGAAGTAGTAACAATTATTTTAATGTATATAAATATTCAATTTCTAGTATCGAATTTACTTAAACTGGTATTACTAAACTAAAGTATTTCAGTCTAAGAAAGTATTTAGCTTATGATATACTTCGTAGTACAATAAAAATTGCTCGTACTAGTCTAAAATAATAGTTACATAAGTTATAAGTAACGATAATTTTTAGATTTGTTAGATAACAACCATTTAGTTAGTTGCATACAAGTTATGTGCAGTAAAGACAAAAAAAAGACATTTTCAGCACTTTAACTTTTTAATATGGGTAATGATTTTGGGACCACACAAATTACTTTACCTACTACAATGTACAACATTTAAAGCATATTGTACAAGTATTGTAAAGCAGTAGTTATGGTGTTTGAAGTAATTTATGTGGTCCCAAAATCACTTCCCTTTTAATATACACACAAAATCCTTATCATAGAATTTTAAGATCTCGATCCAATCTGATCTATTTCTGATTTAATAACTGAATTGAAAAAATTACAGATAAATTAACTTAGTCTAAAATAAAACCAACATACTAACTAGCTAAGTGACTTGTAATAGTATGTATGATTAAGTTTCTAACTTCAACGGTTCAATACTATAAATTTTAAACTATTTTAAATCTGTATCGGTTGTATTGTGATATCGCTATCGCATTTAAACTACGAATATTTCATATAACTAGTATTTGATATAAATTACAACACATATGAAAAGGATTAGGATATTTTATTAAGATCTTCCAATCTTGATCCAATCTTACAATATCTTGTAGTAACGAAAATGATCCATAGTACAGGCTAGATATTAACAATCTTACCTAAGATTACTAGGGTTGTAAATAATTATGAACAAAATCATATGATTGTATTGACACTTAGCAACAAAGTAAATGAAATTGACTTTGGAAGGTATTTGAACCACAATCAAACCTTTCTCTCCTTATAAAACCTTTAACCAAACAACTAACAATTGGATCAAGTCTACAGTAATGGGCTTAGTGTTGGTTTGAGGCTTGATTAGGGTTGATACTCATCAAAAATCAAAATTTGGTTGAGTAAGTTATATAGCATAACAGAACATCAACAACAGACAAGCTGAGTTGCCCCAAATCTCTATTAATGCAAACTATATAACAAAACAATTCTACTATTTGCAGCCTCATTCGACCCGTTATTTATTTTTCATGAACAAGGGGACTGTAAACGGGATACCACATGTTGCTCTTTACATATTCAACCGTTCCTTCCTGCATCCATCATTATAAATTAAAATCCCAATTAATAAATTGTTATACTATAAGAAAACGGGTTCAGGTTCGGCCCGTTTGACCCGTATAGCTATTTTATAATTGGCCCGTTTGAGATAAAATATGATACGTACTTTTGACATGTGTGAGAGCTCTTTGCGTCCCACATCACCTCGTCCATCTGCTAATTTTTCAACAACTGCTTGCCGAAGCACAGCAGCTCCTACTTCAGCAGTAATATCTCTAATACTGCAATCATACAATGAAATTAGACTATAATGTTTTTCTGAAATTTTAAGAAAATGTTTTAATTCTTAAAAAATGAATTTTGAAGTGAAATAATGAGGATGGTACCTGCCGATAGATGGGTAGAATTTACCCTTCTTGATCTCTTCGTCTGTCATATACGATGCAAGACTGAATAAAAGATAAACAATTAATTAGCATTAAGAATATGTTTTCATTAATAAAAGGTATGGGAAAAAGTGTACCATTCAGATGCTGCTTGCAACATTCCATCGGATATAATCTGAGCACCAGAAAGCAGAGCTCCCAAGCCAATTCTGGACATATTAAATAATAATAAATAATTAATAAGAAATTAAACAGGATGTATTTCAAATAAGCACATACCCGGGGAAAAGATACATGTTATTTGCTTGATTTACATGACCAATTTTCCCATTTCCTGCCCATGTGTCAACAACCACAAGTAAAATCTTATGAAAACATCATGATTAGGCACTAGATTCCACTCATTTACTTATCAATGAGTCATTTCGTGTTTGTAGGGGTCAAACGGGTAAAATAAAGAAAAAACATCAATGTCATTTTTAATGCACAAAATCTCATATGTCATTTTATTAATAAAAACTAAATTATTATTGAAATATTACTTCTTCTTTTTTTTTTTGTAAAAATACTTATTTATAAAAAAAGATTAATTTTTTTTATGACATGAGGTGTTTTGGGTCAACCCCACCCGTCCATTTTGCAACCTCTAGGTTTAGCTGAACACATTCAAGATGAAAATTATACCAAGATCAACATTCTGAAAAGGGCTTCCACTTCCAAAAACTATGTTTTCTCCGGCGTATTTGAATGCATCATCAGCAGTGCATTCAGCTGTATCAAAAAATTGTATTTAGTCAATACACAACTGATAATATATACATATACATATACATACATATATATAAGGCCTTAACAGAAACAAACCATTATTTGTGGGATTTGACATGGCAAAGATAGCAGGTTTAGGGGAGTCAGAGTCTCGCATGGCTTTAAGAACCTGACGGGTAAAAGACAAGACTTAAAAGCAAATTTTAAAAAAATCTTGTGATATTTCTGGAAGTGATGAGTTTCTTGATCTTATTTTATTAATATATTACATAAAAATTAAAAAAAAAGAAAAGATAATAAACTTTACAACAAACAACAGTTAAGTACCTGCTCATTGAAAATACCTCCAACTCCAGATAAACCAAGAAGGACATGAGGTTTCACCTTTTTTACCTAAAAAAACACCCAAATTTTACGGGCTGTTTAGTTGTAGAAAACGTGTCCAATTCCTGATAATTAAATAAAATAAATAAATAAAAAAATGTACCACATCAAGGAGCTGAGATCCCTCCCGGAGTCCTATACTTTCAACTTCTTCAACACATTTGGTAAATGGTGCAGCTGATGGGTCAACACCACTTCTCTGTTTTGTGATCAAACCCTGAAACAAGGACAAAAATGCCATAATTTGTCCAAAATTCACTCAACTAAAAGATGAACGTAAAAAGCATACATCTTTATCAATCAAGTAAAACTGAGGATTTGCTGTCCTTCCTGTCATTCTTGAAACAGCCTGATATGCCATATTAAGAACACCGAGCCCTGCACTGAAAACAATATAAACAATGAGAGATTCTACGCGCCTATATATATATACATTTATATAAAAACAAATAATATATATTATAAAAAAAATTGATTTTGCACTACCTTCCAGCTCCAGCTACAACAATTTTTTGGTTTGCAAAATCTGATAATGGTCGACCCTGTGCTCTAACAGTTCCAAGCAGTCCAGCTAATGCAACACCAGCAGTTCCCTGAAAAATAAAATAACCGTTATTAAATTAATTAACAATATTATATACATAATTAAATAACATCATTATGAGGAGGCTCTAACCTGAATGTCATCATTGAACATGCAATATTTCTTTCGGTATCTTTGAAGGGTTTCAAAAGCCCACTTGAATTGAAAATCTTCAAACTGATTTAAAAAAATTATTTAATTAAGTGTTCATACAAAATAATACAATATTAAAATAATAAATAGAATTGAACCTGAATAATAGCTTTTGGCCAACGTGCATGAAGAGCTTCAACTAATTCATCCACTATTGATATATATTCGTCTCCTTCCAACCTTCGTTCTCTTAGTCCTAAATCTATTCAAGTAAATAACATCAAACGGGAAATAATTTTCAGGCAAAAAGTTCACGTGTTAAATTTCTCCATTTTGTATGTTTGACTTTGACTACTTACAGAGACGATCTTCTAGAAGCTTTTCGTTGTTGGTTCCAACATCAAGCATAATAGGAAGGACCTGGTATAGTAAGATTAGATACCATCATACCAACCATCATAATTAATGTGTTATTTGTTAAATAAAACATGTTTGACATGTTCACTTTTAGCTACATTTTGTAATTTGGCCCGTTTAAGATAAAACACAACCCAAATCGACCTATACATATGTGTATGCAAGTAAATTAGCACATAAATTCAAGTTTTGACATAACATACCCTTTGTGGATTAATACCAGCAGCAGCAACATACATATCGAGTTTCCCAATAGGAATACCAATTCCCTGAACTCCAAGATCACCTAACCCCAGTATACGACTGCCATCTGTAAGCACTATCATGTCTACCTGAATAATTTTATTTGTTTACAACTATATTTAGTCAATTGAAGTCAAAATAACTGATTCTGCTGCTTTATAATAATATGATTTACGAAGTTTTAATGTTTTATTCATTAAAAATACAATATGGATGACTTTTGACCGGTTTGGCATGTTCCACCAGTTTGACCCGATTCTTTTTAAGTAAATTTTATATTTTATCCATTTGGCCCATTAGAGATAAAACATAAAACACATTGACCTATTCATGATTAATAAGTGATATATATAAACATGCTTAAAATTCAAGCCATACCTCAGGAGCAGGCCAATTATAAACAATCGACATCATCTCTCCTTTATCTTTTGCACTGAAATACATTCCACGTGGGCGTCTGAACAATCCTGAATAGTTTTGGCATACCAAACCTACTGTAGGAGTGTAGATTATTGGAGCAAAATCTTTTATGTTATCAATCAATACCTACTCACAACATTATACATTATTACAAAATGTTTAATCATTCATATTATATACCATAACTTAAATGTTAATTAACATACTTTGTAATATAATGTCTCATTTCTGTCATGCAGTCTATTCAAAATTCTCCATTTTGCCAAAGCTACAATATCCTCTCGCTGACCTGCTGTATTCTTTTCCAATGATCGGTATGACTCCACTAGAATTAAAAATTAATGGTAATCTTGTGAGTAAACAATTAATTTATATAAAAACTTAGGGAGTAATTTTAAGAAATGTTAAACTTACTAAAACGCTCATATTGTTGTTCAAATGATATGACACGAGGCGGAAGGAGACCACGAAGCCCTAGTCGGTCTCTTTCTGTCAAAGGAAAACCGGTATCCTGTTTTTGAATATTTCACAAGGATTATCAATGGAAAACATAATTACATTAATCATAAGCATTTAATTAAGGTAAACATAAAATCATTAACTACATGATAATTGATACGTCAATCATAAGTAACGATTCAATAATACATTCCGATCACAAAAACTCTGAAGATTTAGTAACCTACAAATTGCTCGTAATCTAAAACGAATGCTACACTTACCGTAAATAAACTGTAATCCACATAGCAATTTTAGCGAAATAGGTCAAAATGTCACTCAATTTGATCACAATTACGTATAATATCACATCAACGGACCTTATTAAACCAAGGATCATGAAGAATATCAGCTCCACGCTTGTGAACAATGCAAGGACTAGGGATCGCAGACGTCGACGCCGCGATAGAAAACCGCCGTGACTGGCGGAAAGTTTCCGCCACCGCTGCAGATCTAGCCACCGTCCGTCTCCACATGTCTCCTTAAATCAAACAAAAACTCCAAACAATTCTTCTTGTGATGTCAATTTTCGCAGATAGAGTAAGATTAGCGGGCTGCATATATATACATGGTATAATATGTATGGATAGGTTGATATCATACCTCACTGTCGTCTTGCAGTTAAATGAAGCCTGTACGGAGAGAAGACTGCCCAAGATGTACGGGCAGGGGAATGCGGACGAATGTGAAAGAATAAATTCCGGGCAGGTTAGTGTATGGTTGATTTGAGCTGCCCGGATAGTCATTGTCAAGGGCTTTTTAGGGATTTCAGTTGATGGAAATGGTCTTTCGAAAGGAGGTTCACACGTTTTTGGCTGATTTGGGGGGTCGAATGTTTAGGGTTCGCCGCGTTTTCGACAAAACTTCTTATCCGTACTTGACCTTCTATTATTAGATTGTTTACATCGGTTTTAATTTTAAAAATTACAATATTTAGTTAATTAAAGAAAACCAATAACATGTTTAAAGTTTTACAGTCGAAGATTAACATATTAACTTATCTTACATGCTAACATTTATATGACATCCCTTGGAGAATCTTATGGCTTCATTCATGTCCGATATAAAGTATTCTTTTTAATTATTTATAGGAAAACGATAGAGATGTTGTTGGCGTAATCTCTAACATGTTAAATCTCGTCGAATATCAAACATTGGCTTCAAATAATAATTTTAAGGTGGTGGCATCTTCTAAAACTAGACGGATTAAAAGTGTCCCCATTAAAATAAATATTTTTGATTGGAGAGTTAGGTTGGATAACTTACATACTCGTATTAATTTTAACTAAGAGGAATTGAGATTGATGATATTCTTTGCTCTATGTGTGGAGATCAAGTAGAGTCAACAAGACATCTTTTCTCTAGTTGATTCATTGTTAGAAATGTTGTGAACAAGTTGGTAATATGACAGGAGGTTTCTATTCCGATAGTTTATTATTATACGGAATGGATGATATGGTTTAGTAATTTCCAAGGTCCTTCTAATTAACACCTAATATGTTGGAAGGTATTTTCTACATTATATGGTGGAGTGTGAAATTTCTATAATACGTTATTATTTGATTCTAGCAAATTTATAATCCGCTTTTAGCTTAAAGCCTCAAACATTTCATGCACATGATTTAGAAGGTGATTTGGACATTTGATTTTTTATATTCTGGGCTTTAAAGTACAATATCATCATAAGTGTAGCGTGTACATCAACACGAAACATTTATTTTAAGCGTTCTAATAAACAAAACTATAAGTGTATATGATTCATGGAGCTTGCTTGATAAACAACAGAAATTACAAAACACACTAACATAGAAAGTGTAAACATATCAACCATTATTGATGATTTATGCTATTTATTTGGTTATAAGTGAAAATAGTGTAATCGTCACAATTTTAACAAATAATTGAAAGCATATACAAATAAAATAATATTTATATTTATTCTACCCAACAGTTTATCATGTTGTATTGTTCCAAAATCGAATTTAATGAAGAATAAACCAACTTTAAAGCATAAAATATTGATACGAGTCTTGCGACCAATGTTGCTTCAAGCTAAGGCTTCCTCGACGGTCCAGTTGGTCAAATAGTGTGCCAGTTGAGGTATCTAATTCCATGTATGGGTGATCATCTTGGACTAACATGGAATTATTCTATATTTCCCACATCACAAAAACATGATTTAGAAAACAAAAACTATTCGCATATTGTACGGAAATTAATGATAATCTTTATTCAACATATTTTTAGGTAAGGTGATTTAAAAAAATTTTATTTGAAAAGAAGGAACTTATGTACATAAAATTTAAGGAACAAAACACCTCAAGAATACAAAGCTAATCGGCATACAGGAAAATACAAACAAACAACATCATAATATCATAACCGCAACAACAATACACAGCCATGTCATCTCATCTTCATTTTAATATTCCAGTCTTTAGCTACTTTCGATATTTGTCTTCAATTCTTGACTTCCAAATTTATCAGCCGCAACTTTTTACTTCTTTAATATCGTTCAAAATCACTTCAGCTGGTTTTACTTTTTTGGATGAAATTGATATAACATAATAAAATTTGTGAGATTTAAAACCTTTGTTAAAAGTGATATAAGTTGAATGGGAGAAAAGTCGGCCAAGTGTATTGACATGCTTATGGCTTCTTGTTGTGTATCACAAATTATATTTACACTACAAAAACTACTACCTAATTAAACTATACATGTTTTAATGCTAATACAAACTATATAAGTATATTAAAACATATGTTGTGGTGAATATAGTATATTTGTAAATATCGCATCCTTTATGTTTAAACAATGAATATAATATTGATTTAAGGAAAATAATAATGATGATAACCCTAAGGGTTGTCAATAAGATGCCGAAATATACATAAATCTTGTTTTATAATCAATATCTAACCCCTTGTATTTTAGGTTATCCACTTTAGGTTATCCACCACTCATAAATATATAAACATTTTATGCATGTAACTACTCCTTAAAAATATATAAACATTACTTTAACTGCTAATATGGTTGGACTGGGCCTACTTGAGACATGGGGTATATAATTAAGAGCATGTAAGTTGCATACCACTTTGATGATTGTGGCCCATTAAGAGCAAGGAGTATTTATAATTGGCCCAAAACTTCGTAATCCAAAATAATCATTAGGCCCCATCCTAAAATGGGCCTAATGCCCATTTTTACCATCTATTAGGGTTTCTTGTACTACCAGCGTAATCTACTCGAATATCTCTATAAAACCTACCACCGAATTTCATCATCAAACAACAATAGTTAGGGTTCAGTTAATTTTATGGCAGCTGGTATTTCCGTTCTAGCTTATAATTTTTTTAATTTGTGTTTTGTTCTATCGTAGCTTTTGAAATTGGAAAAGCAATTGCATTTTTGTTCTTCAAATGATGAGAAATATAACTGCAACAAAATGATCGATTTGTTCGTGATTACTAGTATTTAAGTCTCTGATGATGAACAATTATTCAACTTTTTCTTTGCTGATTTCGCCAATTCGATCTGAAAATAAATTTTATCATTTGTTGATGTGTATAGTTTCGTTTGTGAATTTGGGGAAATGATGATGAATTTATTGGTCCGTGTTTCTGAATTAACCGTGACCGACAACTTATAAACCAACTCTGATCTCCATTTTCACTGTTTTAATTTTATAATGTTAGTTGCGATTGTTTTTCCTTTCCAAATTGTCTGCTTTGATGAATTATGAATCTAATCACATGTCAGACTTCAGAGGTTCTTTCAAACGAATGAATCAATGAGATTACATTTCATTAAGCTGAGCAGAAATAATCGTGATATGTCTTTAAAGCAATTTTCAGTGAGTTTTTAAGTAACTAAAGTTTTTCTACAACTTGATATAAGTTGTTTTTATTGTTTTGTTGCAAGTTATGAATTCATTAATCTGATAACGACATTAATGCTGATTTTTAGGATACCACGTATTGTAGAGAACATGCGTCGAATTAGAAGCCACCAAGGAAACGTGAACTCATATGAAGTGTCCTAGAACACCAAGCTCAACAACCTCATGTGCCTTTAATTCAACAAACTTGCGTATTACCTTCTGGCAAGATTCTATTGGATGGATTACAAAGAACTTTATTTGTAATTGTAATATTCTACTTTAACTTTTGTAGAAATATGTACAATTTAATGTATGAATGTTTATTTCGGATACTATCTCGTTATCCAACTTGTTCATGCTTCAGCCTATTTGAAAACCAAATTTTGACTTGAAGATTTATTTGTATTCTGTTCCCTTTTGTTATTTCCTCCACTAACCCATTAAGACGTAGTAGTAGATAAATTGTTTCCAGAATTATTGAAGTTTCTAGTTGCCCAAACAGGTTGATTCTTATCACTACATATTTGATTTTGATTTGATCTCATTCAGATTTATATGTCATGTTATATTCCTAATATATTAAGTTGCTTATGTATTTCAATTGCTTGTTGATTCCACCAGTTTAATTAATCATTGAAAAAGAAGCAATAACGATGTATTAAGGAATTGTGTATGTGTTTGCATGTATGCTATGATATCGCACAATTTCAGTTACTGTAGCTATTTTGGAGTATAGAATATGCACTTTTTATTACTTATTCTTAATCTCATATTATATCTATCTTACAGAAATTAGACTTCTTATTTGTGCTTATAAAGAAGCAAGTTGGATGAAATATTAGAACACATCTTGCAAAAGATGGACGCAGATAGGTTACTTTGGTAATTCCATGGTTATCTAAAACCGATCAAGAGTTAAACTTGTTTGTGAAGAACGAAAAATCGAACTGTTGCTTTTACAAAAGGTGCATATTATATTTGGAAAATGGTGTGGAGTAAAGGGTACAAACTACAAAGAGTTAGTTAAACCGCTTGCCATGGGCAAAATAGTCATTTGCGCAGATCACGTATCAAATGAATTCTACAAACAATTTGCCAATTGCCGAATCATTGACCGAATAACCTAACTGATTCACAAATGCACGAGCCTTTTATGGAATGCTGCAACTTGACAGTCTCTAAAAGCTGCAGAAAATACCCGAGAAAATACTAACAAAATCACATTCTAAAAGCAGTTTTATGTCATCATCATTACTTATTCAAAGGAATCTTGAAGATGCATCTGCATTTATGCGTTTTGTTGGAATGGACTCGTGAGTACAGCTCCTAATGAACAACAAAATAAAGATCGCAGGTTGAACTACCCGAGTAAAATATGCGGGGTTTCCCCTAGAAAAGGTTCAGTTTTGGTTTTTTCTAAAACCATGGGTAAAATGGTCATTTTGTTGGAATTGGTACGGTTGGTGTAGCTTTGTTTAATTATTAGTTATCTTGTAACATGTTAGTCTTTTGATGCAGTAGATTAGTGCTGGCGGTTTTTAGTTACCTTGTTTGCAATATGGAACCCTAATGTGATTAATGATTTAATTCATCCAATTACAAAGGTGATTATGGTGTATGTATACTACACACAATAGAAAATCTTCTTTATGTTTCGGTAATCAAGTTATATATGCCTTTTTAATCGTAGTTAGGGTTATACGAACATCTCTTTACATTTGGTTAGAGGCCAAGTCGAATTATGTAAATTTTTGTACGGAAACCAGAATTGCATCAATGACACGATATATATGGCGCAATGAAATAGGCCTAATTACCATCTAGAAAATGATTACATTTTTTACGATCGAAGCACATTAGGCTGTGTAACTAATGATGGCCCGATTGCTTCCATCCACCAATGTTCTCATCCCTTGGATCAAAGCCTAATTCTGAAACAATAAACACCGAAAACACATTTTAATAGAGTTGGATCAAACCACGGGCTATATCTGGTCCAGTTCTCGGTTCTAGAGTTTTTTAAAGTTAAAAGCGGATCTAACCTTGGCTCTATAGTTGAGGCCAATTCGGATCTCTCCGGAGAAGGCTTCATTCTTCATAACGTTATATGATTTCACAGGAATATCACCATCGCGAAACAATGCATCCAACGGGATACTAAACAAGTTCATAACATCACATTCAATTCCGTTTCTAAATATTTTTATTTGCTTTTATAAGTAACACAATCAAGCTATCAACTTGCCTCGCGTGACCAACAAAGTCATCCGTACCCACATCGCTATCCATGATTTTGATCCTTAAATCCGTCGAATCATCACTCAGAACATTGAACAAGAACGTTTCATTCCATTCGGGGTTAGACCCTTTGCCTACACATAATATTTACATACAATGATAAATATTATTTTGTGAAAAATATTAAATACGTATATACCGAAAAATAAACGATGAAATTATGTGCCTGATGCAACAGTGCTTTTCTTTTCTTGACTCCTGTACGATATAATAACATACGGATCCATGTTGCCTGCAAAATAAAAAATACTTTTTTAAATTCGTTTCATAATTCGGGTCCTAAAAATTCAACTTGTACCATTTCCGTAACATAAAGCAATGTACAAAAAGAATAACATTTTTTAAATAAAAAGAAGGCGAACACGGAGTTACACATGATATCGGTGTTCTCGAGGCCTTTGGCACCCACAAGAAGAACTTCAAGCGTTCCTTCCGGCATACTTAATGATATAACGAATTTAAGAAACGAGTTGTGTACGATATTTTTTAATCTCTTTAGAGTATTTTATATTTCCTTTTGTGAAGATTGCACCAAATATATATTTACGTGTGATAGATTTCAAAGGTTGCGAGACATATTCGCTAGTTTTTAGAAATGAAAGAAAGAGAGACAATGAATTTATTTCAAATTACTATTTTATGTTAAAAAGCTCACAAAATATAGGGTCTTTTAAGTTGGGGGGTTTCACATTATTTTAGCGTTATTTATCTGGCTACGTAGATTTTACATTGTAATAGTAATAATCGCATGAAAAACCCTCAGTATTACAAGTCTCCGTATTAGAGGGACTGTCTAAGCATAGTTTTAAAAATGAAGCAATAAACTGCAAATTAAACATAATTAGAGGGATCTAATTTATTATGTAGCTTTTAGAAGGGGAATTTATTTGTTCAAGGAATAATTTACTTATTTAAGGCTAATCCTTTCAAAGGAGTGGTATGAAGAAGATAAATTCATCTCTATCCGAAAGTGAAGGTAGGGAGACTGCTTCCAGGAAGACTTCTAATAAATTATGAGAACGTATGAGTGTAGATGAAAATGTGTGTACATGCATAAAATTAAACACAAGTATATACATGTGAATATGAAAACGTGTAATAAAATAGAGGCTACAAACTATATTTATTTAATTTGCAGTGAGTGATAAAACGAAAAATGTACAATCATCAGGACCATTCTTCAAAAAGAACATTTGTGAAAATGAAAGTAAATTATCAGCCAACAACTGTGAATTGTCATCAAAATGCTCTACTTTCTCCTTCAAAATTCCCATGAGCATTGCCACTGTTGATATACAGGTTACAGGGAGTAAACTACAACCAATAATACATGATGCCAAACAGTAACACATGAAGTACAACTGATGATGCATGTCGCACAAGCGCCACAAATTACATTACACTACACCATGCAGATTGTATTGTATAAAACACATAATTTTTACATCTCCAAATAATTCGCCAAAAAGAGAAAGAGAGGTTTATTCCCTCTTTTATCCTCAACCCCGGGAGCTTCTAAACAAGAATTTTGTATCAAAGTTACATTAAATCACATATACTAAATACGGGTCCGTTTGTTCATACTTCATCACTGCCACTTTGGTTTCCATTCTTTAATATGTTGAATTTGCAAAGAGGACAGGTGGCGTTAAGATACAACCATTTATCGATACAGGTGGCATGAAAATGGTGACAGCATGGCAGCTCACGGAGTTCGATTCCATCATCGTATGTGCAAAGACAAATGCAACATTCCTGTTATAAATACTCAGCAAAATTATGAGAATTTAAGAACGTGTTTACTTATATAAAACTTTCTCTAATATTATTAAAAAAATATTTATATAAAAAGAACTTACAGCATCGTCCTCAGATAAAGCACGTTCAACGGGTGCATCGGTATCACACTCTACCATTATTCCACCATAACCTTTTTGTATCTCACCACTTTCTTTCTCAAAATCATCTATTCTTTTGAACATATATTTAGGCAATCGTTCAATATCATCTTTAGTTGCACCCTCCTGTGAAATACACCATTTCATTAAAATTTAAAACCGGTTATTATACAATAAATTAACAACTGATAAATTCACAGAATTGCATACAAAATTACTACCTGGTCAGCTACAGCATATAAGATTGCAATAATACAGGGTAGGCAACAGCAAACAGCAATACCAACAACACATGCAACAGCAACACAGATAACCACAAAAAATACATCAAATGCTAAGAATGTAATACACAGCCTGAAATGCAAATTAAAGTTATTATTTGCATATTAAACTTTCATGAGATATAAAAAGAAAAAGACAAACCAGTATAATTGAGGTGCGGTTTCAGTAAGATGTTGACCACCGGAAGAGACCCAATAGAATCCAACAATCCACCAAATAAACGAAAACATCGTATTAATAGACTCCAGATGCTTAGCAACTCTGTTACATTTAGAGAAGATATTAGTCAAACATTTATAACCATCAAAAGTTGTAATTACAAGTTTACAACTTTAGGCAGAACAAGCATATCCAATAAATATCTTGCAGCACATTTTAGCATAGTTATCAGATTTTGATTAGAAATTGTACCCAGTATCATCATCAACATCATTCTGAGACCTATCTGGTGAAAGATGTGAATAATCCCTTCCTTCACTCCCTGAACTCGAAGAATTTGAATTACGATTATTAATTTCCGATCCCAAATCGCCACCATACTCCGACGAACGTTGCTGGTACCGGTGTTTATACTCAACACACACACAAACCATATGAAGCAAACACTGGCACGCATATCCAACTATCCAAAGCCTCAAAGGCCTCAAAGGATCCTCCTTTCGGCTCATAATCAGTACAGAAATCGAAACAATAATAAACGCAAGGTTCCAAATTAGGTCTAGAATCACAACCGGACGAGAGTAAGCCCAATCGGTTTGTCGTTCTTCAATTTGCTCAGCGGCTGATTCCCTCACACGCATCGAAGGCTCACGGAGCATCCGCCGGCTACTGGCACGGCGGAGGAACCTCGCGGCGCCGCGGAGGGAAGGAGTGCCTCTGACGAATTGACGGTTGCGGAAGATTCCGTCGGAAGGGGCGGTGAGTAACGGGGTTGAATCGATGTTGTTGTTTTCATTGTCGTCGGAGGAAGATGACGGAGATTGAGATTGCGTGGCCGTCGACATGATTATTGTTTTCCGGTGAAATTGAGAGAAGAGTTATCGATTGGATCGATGAATCGAGTAAATGAGATAGTGGAGAAGAAGATTTTGTGTGAAAACCTTCAGTCGTAGTTATTAGAACGTTAGGATGACGACAGTTGGTGGACGAAACGGACGGCCATGGATGGGGTTGGGTGAGATGGTGATGGAGATGGGGTGCGGTGGTTGATTGGTGAGTTGGGAGGATGATGCTTCGATGTCACATGGACATGTTTCGATGCAAAATATGATGTTGACTTTCGATTTTTACTATTTGATGTTCTAAGATTTTTCTTAAAAGTTTATTATTTTTAATAAGTTATTGTATATTTATTACTATTGTAATTCTTAGTTTTTTCAAAAATTTATTATTATTATAAATTTTTTTTTCTACTAATCTTTTAATCTATTTTTAATGTTTGTCTTTTTTAATCCTCATATTTAATAACTTTTCATTGTAAACCTTAAATATATTATATATAAATTCTTTATTATATTTTTGTTAGTTAATAAGTAAATTATATAATATTAATGTTAATTATTATAATATTTTTGTATGAGACATTTTATAAAAATATTATATTTAGTAATATGTTAAAAAATTGTCGAATTATATATAGAGGTATTTATAAAACATTTGAAATAGATAAAGGTAAATTAGAAATATTGTAAAAGAAAAAGCTTTTACAAATGTTAACCATTGAAGATGTTATTTATGAAAAAGTTTTCGGTTATTAAAATGTTGATGTGGTAAAAACAATAAGCTTTTATGAGGTTAACCATTGAGGATGCTCTAATAATTGGATATAATTTTCAAAAAGTTATATAGACGAATAAATGTTGTTCATGTAGTCTAAATTTTAATTGACTATTTATATGACATGACTTTAATACTTTAAACTTTTATTAATTTGACTTCTAAGTTTTAATACTTCCTCCGATTCAAAACAAGTGATACACTTTATGTTTCACGTTTTTTGAGGCAAAAGTTTATAATGATGGTTAAATTTGATTAATTGGATGGTTAGTGGGGAATGGGTCCCACACTTTTTGATTAAAGTGGAGTTAATGATGTTTAAAAGTAAAAGTAAGGGTAAAATGACCATTTCATTTTGTTAAAGTAGATAGTTAGTGGGTGTGGGTCCCACTATTTTTTGCCAAATAAGGTAATTTTCTAAAGTGTATCACTTATTTTGATACACCCCAAAAAGGAAAGTGTATCACTTATTTTGAATCGGAGGAAGTACTTGAACTTTTCTATTCAATCCTAAACCTTGGACTTTAATTATTTTATTTAATTAATTTTTGACTTTTTTTTTTAACAGCAACTTAATCTACTCTTAATTCTATACATGTTCACTACTGGACTTGAACCTTCAACCTCTAAGTTGGGGGCAAACACCTTTATCACTAGGCCCTAATAAAGTTATATAATTATGTTTAGGTGTAACATCTTTGAAGTTAAGCGTTTTGTTAACAATTGCTCTAAGGGTAATGGTTAAGAAAAATTTTAATAGTTAATCTACAATTAAATAAGCATGCTTGGTTAATAAAATACATGAGGGTGGTTTTTATTACTTAGTTTACAATATTTTAAAGCTTAAAATTTTTTCTTAACCATTTCCCTAAGGGCAATGGTTAGCGTTTTCCTAAAGTTAAATATTTCCTTCGTTTCAAAATAAGTGATACATTTTCCATTTTTGGGTGTTTCAAAATAAGTGATACACTTTAAAACTTTTCTTATTTGGTGAAATATAATGGGACTCATACCTACTAACTATCTCCTTTAATAAAGTGAAATGACTCTTTTACCCTTACTTTTACTTTTAAACATTATTAAAATCATTTTAATCTTAATATGTGGGACTCATCACTCACTAACTATCTAATTTAATCTATTTTAACATTCATTGCCATCTTTTGTCTCAAAAAATGTGAAAGTAATTTGTATCACTTATTTTGAAACGGAGGAAATATGATTAATTTATTATCAGGATGTTTAAATCAGGAGGCGTTTGTCTTAGCTAATTAAAATGAGTTTAGGGTTTAGATCGGATGATGGAGTTTTTAGATCAGCTGGGAGTTTTTAGATCGGATGATGGAGTTCTTGCAATTTCCGGCTGTCTGGCGGAAGTGGATTAGCTCGATTCTTAAGTCGTCTAGGGCTTCTGTTATTCTTAATGGGAATGCATCCAAAGAATTCAAGCTTGAAAGATGTCATAGACAAGGGGACCCGTTGTCTCCTTTTTTGTTTATTATTGCAATAGAAGGGCTTCACGTTTTTATGGAGGAAGCGGTGTCTCAAAATTTGTTTTACGGTCTTAAGATGGGTAAGGATATGTCTCCTATTTCTCATTTATTATATGCTGATGATGTGATCTTTATGGGCGAATGGTCTTTGAAGAATTGTCAAAGTCTTCTTATTATTCTTCATTATTTTTTTATGGTGTCGGGTTTGAAGATAAATTTGACTAAATCAAATTTATATGGTATTGGTGTTAATGATCAAAGTCTAAGTAGGATGTCGAGCGATATGGAGGTGTGTAAAGGGAAGATTCCTTTTATTTATCTTGGTTTGCCGGTGGGGGCTTGCATGTCTAGAAAAAAAAAAAAACAGGGTCGGCTTGATTAATAGGTTCAAGAGCAAGTTGTTTAATTGGAAGGTGAATACATTGCCCGTTGGAGGTAGGTCTACTCTAATTAAATCGGTGTTGGGAGGAATAGAAGTTTATTGAAGGGTTTCATAGTTACTGATCGACCCATAGGACCGACCTCCTAGTATGCTTGGTCGAACCATACTGACCAAGAACATGAACTTGTTCTTGACCGGTTAAAACCAACTAGCTGATTTAATCCCTAAAAGCGGTAGTGGGATTAAACCTAATCCTTAAACCCTAAAGGATTGGGATGTTGGAGATCTAGATTAGATTAACAAGAAAGAAACCTTGTACGAAAAACTCGAACACACACACACACATACTTGTGTGTGTTCGTCAACTACTACCACGAACCCTAGGGTTCTTGGTTCGACTTCGAACAAGAGGGAGAAGAGGAAGAGTGTTCCATGAAACATACCTTAGTTAGTGCTTAAGATAGATCCACTGATGATGAACACGACGAGCGATCCTCTAGATGATCACTTGCAACAATCCTTGATCTTCGAAACTCGAAGAACACGAAGAACGAACGAAGAACACGAAGAACACAAGACTTGTGTTCTTCCGTTGTTGGTGTTCGGCCGAATGAAGGGAATAAGGGGGAGGGATTTCGTGATTAAGGAGGCAATGATCAACCTTAGGTTTAAGCCATAAGCCTTCTATTTATAATAGAAGATCTTACACTTAAAACCCTTCTAGTTTAATTAAGATTAACTTCTTAATTAAACTTCCTTTTTACACTTCCATCCCTTATATTTTAACTAGTTTATTATTGTTGCACTTAACTACTAAATGTCTAGTATTAATACACTAATAATTCGGTACCCATATACACGAATTATACATACTTGTATTTATACTTTTAATAGTTAATTATATAATAACCTTTATATAATTTACACAACAATGTTATCCAATTACTATATGATTTAATGGCTTTAAATCATATCATGGATAACCTTTAATTAACACATTGTATATTTACTCAACTAGTAAATGTACAAGTACTTGTATTAATTAGTTAGTTAAACTAATCTAGTATTAAGTTAAACTTAACTTAATACTTAACTGATTCATAATAACTATTATGAATCATTCCTCTTTGTAGTATCATTGCATAACTTGCTCGTATTACATGCACTCACTAGTGTGACCCTTAAGTGTTTCGTAGGCATGGATGTATCATCGTATGTTGACTAACTGTGCACATAAATCCTTCATTTATTATATGTCGATGTTTGTGATGCCTAAAGTTGTGGAAAACAATTTAGAGAAGCTTTTGGGGTAACAATGAGAATAATAGGAAAATTCATTGGGTAAAGTGAGTGTCTGTTTGAGCGTCATATGAAAATGGTGGTTTGAACATTGGTAGTCTTAATGCTTTTAACATTGCTTTGATTTTGAAGTGGTTTTGGAGATTTATGAATAATCGGGAATTGCTTTGGGCCAAGGTTATTTCGTGTATTTACGGTGACCATGGAAGGCTCGATAAAGGGAGGAGGGGTTCGGTAGGGTATCAGCCATGGGCTCAAATGTTGAATATGGTTGGTAAGTTTAAAGATAAAGGCATCGATTTTTTTAGTAATTTGTCTAAAGTTGTAGGAAATGGGCTTTCTACTTCTTTTTGGAAGGATGCGTGGATGGGGAATGGTTCATTGGCTGCATTATTTCCGAGATTATTTGCTCTAGAATCTAATCCTTTTTGTTGCGTGGCGGATAGACTCAATAATAATCGGGCGGTTTGGAGTTGGGTTCGAAATGTTAGGCCTGGGCGCATTTCTTGTCAGATTAGCCAGCTTCATGCAATGGTTGATGGGTTCGAGTTAAAGGACGAAGCTGATAAATGGTGTTGGGCCATTGGGAATTCAGGGGAAGTCAGTGATACAAGACGGTGGATTGACACATTGATTTTGCCGGGTTCTGTTGTTCAAACAAGATGGAATTCTCCAGTCCCTCGGAAAGTTAACATTCTATATTGTAAGGTGAATTTGAATCGGATTCCGTCGATTTTTTTTTTGATGTTGAGAAGGGTTCATCTAGAGGATGTTGCGTGTGGGGAGTGTGGGTGTGAAGAGAAAGATGTGGATCACATTTTCTGGTCTTGTAATGTCGCGAAAAGTGTATGGAGGGCTATCGGTAACTGGTTATAAGTCTTAGACACTAATGTGGGCGATCTGGACGCGTTGATGGATTCGGTGGATACGGTCAATTTTAGTAGCAGGTTAAAGGTAACTCTAGAAGCGGTGTGTCTCATGGTTGTTTGCATTTTGTGGTGGCATAGGAACGCGATGCTTTTTAATAATGGTGATTCAAGGAAGAGTTTTTTTATTGAGTCTATTAAGGAAGTAGCGTTTAATTGGATTTGTAATCATAAGAACAAATATAGAGTTAGTTGGTCGGAGTGGCTTATTTTACCATGTAATTGTTGAATTGGTTTTTTTTTTCTAGCTTCTCGCAAGTTTTTTAAGTTTAATTCAAAGCCGATTCCAATATAAAAAATGAGTTTAAGATCCTAGAGGTGCACAAACCGGTTTTTTGGTAAAACCAGTTCGGTTTGAAAAATCAAATCGGATTTGATCAACGAACGTTGTTAGTCCCTAGACTAAGTAAATAAGATTTGATGATCGATAGCTAAGAAGAATAAATATCAGCTGATGTATGTATCTCAGCTGAAACAAGTATATGCAATAAACCTTCAGCTGTGTACGTACTTAGCTCTAGGAAAACAAGTCTAATCAGCAGCTATAAAAGGGTGTTCATTCGAAGTCTATGGCCAAAGGACAAAGACAAGAAGAAGATTATTCAGCTGATTGTGGAATCAGCTGATGATACCTGCTGCAGATAAAGACTTAGTGGAAATGTTTTTTGTAACACCTCAATTTTTAAAACACCATGTAAAACATATTTTTAAATAAAAATATTACAAAGTTCAATATCCCAAAATACGGTTTAACAAAAACCATTAAAAGTTTATCAGAGTATTAAAACCGGTGTTACAATATAATATCATAACCATAGGATAAACGGGATCTACATACGAGCTCCCGAGCTAAACAACACTAGGCCACTTCTATCGCGACCTTCTAATCCATCGATCTCGAACCTGAGTACATAGCCAAAAACAAAGTAGTACGTGAGACAAAATAGTCTCGTGAGATACATGGGTTTTCGACCCATTCTCAAAAATAGTAAAAGTCATTAATATTTATTTCTTTCTTTTATTCACTTATTAATTATCAACTTATATTCTTATCGTTTATTCATACTTACTAGTAAGCTAACCGTAAGCTCACCCATCACATAACCACATATATGTAAGCTATCCATAAGCTTACTCCTTTTATCACATACGCCACGGATCATTCCGAAGCAAACTCCCCCGATGTGGGTTATCATCACAAGATCACATGGTGATTGGGGTTCTCCCAAACTTACCAAGATCACCAACTCCCCCGTCTCGCGGGTTATCGTAATCCCCCTTTTTATCGGGTTATCATAATCCCCTATTGTCGGGTTATCATTCACATAGATATACTACCCTTGCGCATGGAGGTACCGCCCCAAGTAGTAATCTCACTCCCCCGTAAATGGGTTATCGCTATCCGGATACTTTTGTTACACACATTGAACATCAAATACGGGCCTATGCCCCACCAATTCATAATCAAACACAAATTAGAATACATCTATTCTAATTATCATATTATTCTCATTTAACATAATCATATTTCATTCATCTTTTCTCATCATTATCGTCATAGACTTTATCATTTAATTCACTAATAAGATTCACTTCTTATTATTCATAATCATAAATACTTTATCTCTACATTGACTAGAGTATGTATATAATACTAGTCACTTTATACTTATTCTTTTAACAATTCAATCATTGCCTTTATTAGTATAGTTTACTAAACAATACTTGATACTTAGAATCATTGCTATTAGCTTTACTAATACATGTTATTAATTAACCAAATTCATACTTTCTTAATCATTGTCCTTATTCATGCATCTTATTAATAAAGGATCATTAATCAATTTTCTTTATCAAAAATTCTTTTAAAATCATCAATCATTTTAGACATACTCGAATAGCCTATTATTCACATCTTCTTATCTTTTCAACTATATCTTTATTAAAAATATTCATTAATAAATACTCATAAAACATAATGGTTTTCAAAATCATTTGCTATGTACCCAGTTTAAAAGTCTCATGTACTCACCTTAGCCAAGCTAACTCCACATCGTGTCCATTAACACGAATCCTTGCTTTCCAACTTGTGAAATGTCATCAATCTTTAGGTCTTCTCGATCTACCATCAATATCATCATATAATCTAGTTATTATCCATAACTAGTCACTAATCAATCTAAAATAACCTCCTTAACCACCAAGTTCATCCAACTTGGTGGAATCTCAAACCCTAGTTCAAGATTTCCATCAACAAAACCCAAATCTAACAAGAACACAAGGTTCTTAAGCTTACAAAGAGTGTTCTACACTCATCTTAGTCATCTTCCCCAAAGATAACTTGGTAGCTTACCCAAACCACCATTTTTCCCCAAATAAAGTTCATAACTAGCTAGATAATCATCAAATTCATGTTATGAACACATTTTCCTTGATAATATGTTGTAGATCTAAGTTATATAAACCCAATTTCATCACCCATTACAAACTCTCCAACTAGGGTTTACATACATCACCATTTGTCACCCAAAAACATCATCCATAACTAAAATGAGTAGAGATTTGCCTTAATCTTCAACAATGGAAGAAGAATCACATGATTTGGAGTCCAAAATCAGCTCCAAACGACCTTTTCCACTCAAAAATGTATACTCACTTGTAGAGAGGAGTTCTAGGTTTTAAATTGCACAAAATGGCTGAAATCCCGATTTTATTCAGCTTCAGCAAAAGTTCGCGCCGTGAACTCAGGCATGAACTTCCCGCGTCAGAACCCAAAAATCTTTGTCGGTAGCTCACGGTCGTGAACTAAAGTTCGCGCCGTGAACTCAGTCGTGAACTAGTTCCCGCCGTGAACTCGGGCGTGAACTTTCCAGCAATCTTTGTTTCAGCTTAAACAAGGGATTTCACATAGCAAACGATGTCTGATTGACACGAAACCAAAGCCCACATTTTTTAAACGATTTATTCTTATTTATCATATTTTTTTCATAATTTATTTGATTCAAAATTTTGGGTCGTTACATTCTTGACACTTTGAACATTTCCCTTTCCCGCTCAAAGAAGAAGAAAACGATGAAGATCTTCTATTTTGGAATAGAAGATAATATGTCAGTACATCATCGTTTGTCCCTCCAAGCATGTAAACGGAAAGTCAACTACTTTTGTACTATTATAGTACACATTTTCACTGTGCGTCAGAAAAGGTAGCAAAAGGAGTTGACACAAAGTACACTTGGGACTATAACCTATGCAAGAGCATTTAATGTTTCCGTGGACGAGTCTACATCGACGAATGATATGTTTACACATCGAGTATCTTGTGGACAAAGGAACACAGATCTTGGGCTATATATAGAGACGTAAATGCTTGCATTTACACACACCTTTTAGAATTCATAGCACAAGAACATTCTCTGAGAGTTGTTATTGTCTGGTATTAACTCCTTCGTAGTTATTACTCAGGCATTCAATATCAGCTATTGGTATCAGCTGATATAAACTCTCCTTGCATTATCTTCTAGTTTGAGCGAACAAAAGTGTCACTTCAAGTATAAAGTTTTAGTTAGTGTGTACTATCTATTTCTGCAAACTTTGTACTGTATTAAGTTGTTTTAATAAACTCTTAATCATTGAAATCTTGTGTGTTATTTATCTTAATCGTCTTTGCTTGTCATAACGCAACACATTCGTGTTGTTGGGATCCAACAAACGTCATAACCAATTTTGGGCAAACCGGTTCGGTTTTAAACCGGTTTTTGGTTAGCGAGGGTGTATCCCGGTTTTTCGGTTTTAAATATCTGTTTACTAAAAACCGGTTTAAAAACCGGTTCCTCCACAAAACATCAAACCGGTTCTAAACCAGCGGTTTAAAAACGAACCGGTCTGACAAAATAAAAACTGGTTTAAAACCGATTTTAAAACTGGATCGAATTTTAAACCGGTTATTTTATGCACCTCTATAATATCCTAAAGAAGAAATATGTTATTGGCATGAATACGTAGGAAAAACTCATTTAGTGTCTCATTTGTCAACGATCTAAGCCAAATTTAAGCTAATCAAAATTCAAAACACCATTCTCTACCTTTTAACTTTCACTGTTTTGTCGTGTTCACTTTATTACAGTTTAACAAGTAACAACTAACGACGCACCTCTCAAAATCCTTAGGCGAGTGGGTACGGGCCAACGCCCCACAAGGCGTGGGGGTGTGACTCGGCACCAACGGCGTGGCCTCGAAGGGGAACACCGCCCCCCCAACGGCGTGGGGGTGCGGCGTGGTGGAAGCAGGCAACGGTCGACGCAGGGAAACGGGCGTGGGATTGCTTGTGCCGAGCTTGTTTGGACGGAAACTAGCCGTTATACAACGGCATTAATAGCCGTTACATTTAAAAAAAAAAAAAATTTTTTTTATTAAATTATTTTCCTATATATATTACACACTTTCACTCATTTTATACACACAATTAACCCATTTTACTCTCTACAAACTCCTATCTTCATACCTCTCTACTTACAATGGATCCACACAACAATCCTCCACAAACACCCAACCAACCTTCACAACAAAATATACCGCCGAACCTAGGATTTGGTTGCTTCGACCAATACGCGAACATCCTAAGTTCCGGTGTTGTCCCACCTCCACAATATTATCCACAACCCCCACCTCAATTTCAACTCCCTCAATTTCAACAACCCCAATATTCACAAAATATATCTCAATTTGCACCCACCGGCCAATATTTTCAACAACAAGAAATTCATCAACAAGCCCAAACACAAGAACAACAAGCGGGGGGGGAGCAAGAGAAAGGCGAAAGGGAAAGGGAAAGGGAAAAGGAAAGAAAAAGAGGTTGTTGAAGACGTTGGGGGAGAAGATGTGGAAGAAGACACGCAAATTCCATGGACGGAAAAGGAGGAACTTGCGTTGTGCCGAGCTTGGTGTGCGACTTCTAAAAATGAGAAGGACGGGAATGGCATGAGAATTAAAAACTATTGGGAAGCCATTCTTTCTAAATTTCATACCTTCATGGGAGTCGCGCCATACCGAAAAGACAATAGTCTTAGTAGCAAATGGCGTGACATAAACAACAAGGTTATAAAATTCAATGGTATATACAACAAACTCTCGTCGGAAAGAAGTAGCGGAATGGCCGCGTTTGATGTTTTGGAGGCCGCCAAGAAACAATACAAAGTTGAAAAAAATGGCCATCCTTTTGAGCTAGATCGACATTGGTTGATTTTAAAAGATGATCCAAAATGGATGGGCACAATTACTAAAGATCAACAACAATCGAAGCGCTCAAAAAGTTCACAATCGGTTGACGTTTCTGATGGTCGTTCTCGTGTCAACCTTGATGCACCAGACGATGAATTTCCCGATGACGTATTCGACGACATTGATGAAAACCCTACTCCTCTTGAACGACCAATTGGAAGAGACAAGGCTAAACGAGCGGGTAGGCATGCGGCGGAAAAGGAAGCGAAGAGCCATGAGCGATTTAGGATTGTAGTTTTTAAATTTTAAGTATTTTTAAATTTAAGTATTTGCATTTTTAATTTTAAGTATTTTTATTTTTAATTTTAAGTATTTGTATTTTTAATTTAATTTAATGTATTGTTATTTTAATTTTAATGGAAGTTTAATATTATGTTTGAAAAATAAATGGAAATGAAATGATGAGTTGGAAAATAAAATGGTGTGGTGTGGTGTGGTGGGTATTTCCACCAAATGATGTGGTGTGATGGTGGTGTGGGGGTGTGAGGTGGCGATGATGTGGCGGAAAAGGGCACCACCACATGTGGTGCCCATACCCACTAGCCTTATAAACCGCCCCTTAACTGTGGTCTCTATCATTTTCGCTTATATCAATGCTAGATTTTACAGGCTGCGTATATGTATTAAAAGATCGTGTGTGAATTAATAAATTTTATTTTACGATAACCATTTAGTATTTGATTACGTAGAACTGTAGAAGAAGACTAAGCCATTGGAATTCAGTTCAAGAGCTCAATCTTTTCCTTCTTTTTGGCTGGAATTGTTATTCAAAAGATTTAAATTTTGGGTGGTATTATCAGTTATGCTCAAATATAAACTAAATTACGTATTTATTTCACACAAAACTTTGTATCATCGACATGGGTGTGTAGAATTTGCAAAGAACATTCACAAAGCTGCTACTTCATCGATACCCACAACACCACCCATTTACTACTCAAATCAGAAGCTAAATGAGCTCTGGAAATCAGGTCGAATCAATGAAGCACGACAACTGTTCGATGAAATGCCTGAGAGAGATGAGTTTACTTGGAACACCATGATTGCTGGTTTATCAAATTCAGGAAACGTGATCGATGCACATAAACTGTTCGATGAAACTCCAAACAAGAATTCTATTACATGGTCTTCACTAATTTCTGGTTATTGTAAACTGGGATTCGAACATGAATCAATAAAACTGTTTTGCAAAATGCAGTATGAAGGGTACAACCCAAGTCAGTTTACATTAGGGAGCGTTCTTAGAATGTGTTCAACAAACGGGTTGTTGTCAAGAGGAGAACAAATCCACGGGTACGCAATTAAAACACAATTTGATGCAAATGTTTTTGTGGTGACTGGACTTGTTGACATGTATGCACAATGCAAACAAGTGTCAGAAGCTAAACGTCTGTTTAAAACAATGTCTTATGGTAAGAATCATGTCACATGGACTGCAATGATCACCGGATTCTCACGAAATCAGGATCAAATTGGAGCAATTGAGTGTTTTCGTGATATGCGATCTGAAGGAATTGAAGCTAATCAGTACACATTTCCTAGTGTTTTAACCGCCTGTGGTGAAATCTTGGATTTTAGGTTTGGGGTTCAAGTACATGGTTGTATTGTAAAGGGCGGTTTTGTCAATAATGTGTTTGTAGAAAGTGCGTTAGTTGACATGTATGCAAAATGTGGGAATTTAAATGATGCTAAAACAGCATTAGAATCTATGGAAGTTGATAATATCGTTTCTTGGAATTCGATGATTGTCGGGTGTGTAAGACAAGGTTTTAAACACGATGCACTTATTTTATTCAAGAAAATGCACGCCAAAAACATGAAAATCGATGATTTCACATACCCGTCTGTGTTAAACTGTTTTGCTTCCTCAAATGATGCTAAATCATTAAAATCTTCAAAATCCGTTCATTGTATGGCTGTGAAAACGGGTTTTGAAACACATGTTCTTGTAAGTAATGCACTTGTGGACATGTACGCGAAAAGGGGTGATTTATATTGTGCGTTTGCGGTTTTAAATAAAATGGAAAAAAAAGACGTTGTTTCATGGACTTCATTAATCACGGGTTACACTCACAATAATGAACATGAAGAAGCTCTAAAATTATTCTGTAAAATGCGAATTTCGGGAATAAAACCGGACCAAATTGTAACCGCAAGCATTTTCAGTTCGTGTGCAGAGCTCACGGTTCTTGATTTTGGACAACAAGTTCATGCTGATTTCATTAAATCGGGTTTTATTTCATCTTTATCGGTTGATAACTCACTTGTAACTATGTACACAAACTGTGGTTGCATAGAAGATGCTAACAAAATCTTTCTATCGATGGAGATAAAAAACGTGATCACATATACAGCATTAATCATGGGTTATGCTAAAAACGGTAAATCAAACGAATCATTAGTGTTCTACAGTGAAATGATCTCAAGTGGTATAAAACCCGATTTCATAACTTTTATCGGGCTGTTATTTGCGTGTAGTCATGCGGGCCTTGTGGATCAAGCCCGTGAATACTTTGACTCGATGGTCAACCTTTACCATATAAAACCCGGTCAAGATCATTATGCGTGTATGATTGACCTTTTAGGTCGGTCAGGAAAGATAACTGAAGCTGAAAATTTACTAAACGACATGGTGGTTGAACCCGATGCAACCGTATGGAAATCGTTGCTTTCTGCTTGCAGAATTCATGGTAAAATCGAGCTTGCAGAAAAGGCGGCAAACACACTTTTTGAATTAGAACCACAAGATGCTGTCCCGTACATTATGCTTTCAAACTTGTACTCTTCATCGGGTAAATGGGATGATGCTGCAAGAATTCGACAGATGATGAAATCGAGAGGTGTGAATAAAGAACCGGGATACAGTTGGATGGAAATTAATAGTAAAGTTTATTCGTTTATGTCGGAAGACAGAAGCCATAAAAAGGCGGATTTAATTTATTTGAAGATTGACGAGATTATGAAGCTGATTAGCAAAGCGGGTTATGTTCCCGATATGAATTTCGCGTTGCATAATATCGACGATGAAGGTAAAGCATTTGGTCTTGCTTATCATAGTGAGAAATTAGCAGTTGCTTTTGGGCTTTTGGAATTGCCACATGGAAGGAGTATAAGAATTTATAAGAATCTTAGGGTTTGTGGTGATTGTCATACCGCTATGAAGTTTATATCGAGTGTTTATCAGCGGATTATAATCTTGAGAGATTCGAATCGGTTTCATCATTTTAAAGATGGAGCTTGTTCTTGTGGAGATTATTGGTAACAAATGGATTTACGGGACGCATTGTAATAATTTTTGAAAGATCGTAACAAGAAAATTTTAAGTGATAATCTATTAAATTTGAAGGGTTGTGCACTAGCCTCTTGGTAGTTCACTTTTAAAATAAAGTCATAAGGGATAAATCTTAACCATTGGATAAAAAAAATCTCTTAACAACCACCATCATCAAATCACATTTGATTGAATACACAACCACCACAACTGGCCACCACCGGCAACTGCCGCCACTGATCGCCGCCATAAAGTCATAAGGGATAAATCTTAACCATTGGATAAAAAAAATCTCTTAACAACCACCATCATCAAATCACATTTGATTGAATACACAACCACCACAACTGGCCACCACCGGCAACTGCCGCCACTGATCGCCGCCGGCCGCAATCACATGTAATTGGATACACAATTACGTGTGATCAAAAGCAGTCGACCGTGGAGAGGGGTTGCTGTTGGTGGAGACGATGGCCAACAGAGGTTGGCGGTGGTGGTGGTTGGCGGTGTTGAATCACATGTGATTTAGTACACATAGGGTGGTGGTCGACAGTGTGCAATCACATATGATTTAATACACATGGGGTAGTGGTGGTGTTGATGTATTAAATCACATGTGATGATATTGGTGATGGTGATAATTGATCCAAGGGTTGAGATTTGCCCTTCAGTATTCACAAAAAAAATAGAGTACCTTGAACGTTTCTATAAATTTGTAATGGACACTATTTAAGAAGAACGAAAAAATGAAATTCATTAGAAGAGTTAAGTTTCCATGTTGTAAGGTCACAAATTGAACTTAGCTACACCATATCTATACGCGGAAGATGTACGTATAACAATCTCCGGATTCGTTACAGTTAAATATAAACCCGACCTTAATTTTATTAAAGGCCGAAAGAAAAACATGATTAGATAGTGTAGCACCAAAAGACAGAAAGAGCAAAAGTATAATGGGCAAGTGTTCAAAAACCCGACTTTCACAACGCCTATTGACAGACACAAATAACACATACTTTTATGTTCATATTCTGGCGTGTTTGGGTATCAACCGTTGAAGTAGTTCCGGAGATGCATCGACAATCTCTGAAATTAATAATATTTACACATTTTTAACAAACATAAATAATTAATAAAATATTCAAATCATAAAAATTAGTAAAATTATAACAGAAGGTTGCTTGTACCTTGTGGGTTGAAGTTAAATAGTGGAGGGAGGGGTTTGCCATCTGGCAGAGTTGTGGTTGGGTCCCTTAACTCGTCAAAGAATGGGTGAGTGCATGCCTCCAACTGTACAACGAATAATGTTTTATATTAATTAATTAATTAATTATTATGTAGAAAAACGGTTAGTTTATAATGTAGCAGATTTACTTACAGCAGTGCATCGCAGCTTTGGTGAGTACTGTAACAGGCGTGATACAAGATCTATTGCTTCAGACGGCATGTTCTTTTTAAATATCTGGAAAAAAAATCCAGAATTTTATTTCTTCATCTTCAGATTTAAATCTATGATTAAAAAATGGGGATTATTATAAGATAATTAATTATCAACAAACCTTATGCCATGGATGAGCCTTGATCTGTGGGAACTTAAACTCGTTGTAATGAGGATTCATGCACTTGATTTCCTCACGTGTTGGTGTTCCCAAAATCTAAACAAATATAAAATATCGTTAAAACCAATGTCAGGTTACAAATTTTATGGCATAAAAATAAATAAAAATGTTAGAGATTACGTGCCTTGATTATCTCCACAAGTTGATCAATGCCACTTTCACCAGGGAAAAGAGGCTGCATAATACCAATCATTAGAAGTTAAGCACAATAATTAGGGTTAAACTCAAAACTAACTATGGTTAAAAAAAATAAGTCACCTGTCCAAGAAGTAACTCAGCCAAAACACAACCTGCAGACCACATATCAATTGCATTTGTATATTCTGTTGCTCCAAATATCAACTCTGGAGCCCTGTAATATCTTGAACAAATGTATGAGATATTTGGTTCACCAGGTACCTGCAATTGCCCAATAAAATCATGATATATAATTCTATATGTTATATAGATACATATATAGATACGCAAATTAAAAATATTAGAAACTTACCAACATCTTTGCACTCCCAAAATCACATAGTTTTAGCTGCTGAGTTTGTGGATTAACCAATAGATTTTGTGGCTTAATATCACGATGGCATACACCAATTACATTGTGGATGTAATTAAGCCCACGACAGATCTGAAGAAATATGAATATTAAATGATATAATTAATAATTAATCAACATAGATTTTTGATTAGTGAGATTTACCTGGTATGTGTACAACTGTACATATAACATAGGCATGTTTTGGTTCATCCTGACATAATGCCTTGACATTTTATAAACAGTTTCAGGTACAAATTCCAATACAACGTTTAGGTAAACTTCATTTTTGTCGGTTGTTGAATAAAAACAGCTTTTCATTTGAACAACGTTTGCTTGGTCCAATAAACGCATGATTTGAAGTTCTCTGTTTTTGTATCTTTTGTCTTGTAGCACCTTCTTTATAGCAACAGATTCACCTGTTTCAAGGCATTTCGCCTGAAAAACGAATGGAAAAAAAGATTTATATCGATATAAAGGATTTATACATGTTTAACAATTAAAATTATATTCCAATTACCTGAAAGACAACACCAAATGAACCAGTACCAACAACTCGCTCTGCCATGTACGAGTAAGTCTGGACCAAAATATATCTTACAATTTAGTTACTAAAAATTTGTTACATTATTCATAATAATATTCAGTTAAATGATAATCACCTGTTTTGGTTTTCCATTTTTACCACCAACTGAAGTAACAATAATTTCACCTGTTTCAGTACCATTACCGCTTACAAGAGTTGCCTCAAAATCCTGCTTACAAACATTTAATGGTATGGATTACAATCTGTAAATTATGATTAGAATACAAGGCTATTAAATAAAAGTATTACTTTTTCATCAGATTTATCTTCCATAATTTTCAACCCATGCATTTCTTTGGGAAGATTACCATAGTCGGATCTAGCAGCATTCATAGAAGAACTCCCCGACATCTTTGGAGCTCTAGCACTACCAGGTTGAGTCGAATATTCTTGCTTCGATCTTCTACTGTTAGAATCTCCACCCTACAAAACAAACAAATTCAACAACTAAATGTCATATATTGATGTACAAGAGATAAATAAACGAAAACTAGAAAGCAATTAATACATCTTAATTATAAAAAAAAAAAGCTTAAATCGAATCAGCCAAACTCAAACAAAATGATGAAAATTCATGGTAACTTTAACTAAAAGGCATTCATCATGCTTGTCAAATTGTTTTTATGAAAATTATTTGAATATGACAAAACAAAATTGTTCAGGAAACAACACAAACATAAATTATTTCGATAAAAACACATGAGCGTTAATCGATCAAACAATCAAACACGAACACAGCACGAAATTCATCAGCACTAATGAAATTTACATCAAAGCATTAATAACTTACCGTATCCGACACGGAAGTACGACCAGAGGCCATACTCTTAAAACGACGCATCACATTCATTCTGATTGATCAAATCGTAACCCTAATTCCCCTTCTCTATGGATCTCACAACACTTTTTCAAATCCTTCTTCAACAAAACAGAATTACCATCAACAAATGGAGGAGGAAACTGCGACAGGACACGCAACCCTCCTCCACCTCCTTCTTCTTATCTCTAAACAGTTTCTCACCTTTCTCTCTCTCTCTCTCTAAAAACAACCTCTTTCTCTCTCTATATCTGAGTCAAAAATCTCTTTCTCTCACTAAAACTATTTTTCTGGTCAATGGTCAAACCTGAAAAAGCCCAATCATTCATTCTTTGCCTCATTTCGTACACCAGTCAAACTTTCAATTTCAGCCATCCGATCTCATTGTGATTGTTTAATCTACAGATGTAATTGCACGCAACTCTGGATGCTAAACGACAACTTTATAGCTGTAATCACCAAAATACCCTTACATAGAAAAACATTCAGATACGATTTTTATAACTTTTAAACTATGTACATCTTTTGCTGCTTGTGTGTATAAGTGCTTGAAGAATGTTTGTTTGGATTTAAAAAAGTTTTTCCTGGAAAATGGATTTACGTGAACTTAGGTGATTCGCCGAACTACAAAATGTTGTCCACACAATCTTTTTCGTTGGCAGTTATAAAAGTTCAAAAAATTGTTTCTAAAGCCCCCTATACTATGGTTTCTTACACTTAGATCCTTGGAACTTTTAACTTTATCTCTTTTAGAGTTGCTGCGGAATCAAACCTACTTGTTGCATGTTACTTAAAACTAATAAAAATGTTCAAAACTTGCATGATTAAAGTCCAACTGAGTCACGATCTAGTTTTACTACTAACAACCTTATGCTGCGTGTGTATCATAATTAGCCACACTATAAGATTGAGACGATTTGAGCTCAAAATTATCAAGTAATCCATCAAAATCGAATTAAAAATAAAGACTCAAGTCAAAGCTCGAGTTTGGCACATTTTTTGTATCTATATCATTTTTTTATTTTTATTGTTGTTTTTCATTATAACTAATAAGATTATAAGTACTCATATCGTTGGTAGTATAAATCTTTCGGCCGTTCGTTTGAACTACATACCAAATCTAATAATGAGACTATAGACTGCGATTTGGTTTGAATTTGACTATACTTTAAATTTGCCTACTTTAAAAATAAGGAAAATGCTAACCATTGCCCTTAGGACAATGTTTAAGAAATTTTTATTGTCTTTAAATTATTGTACATTAACTAATAAAAAACCACCCCCATGCATTTTTAATAACCACCTTTGATTAGTTATGCATCATTAATTGTACAAAAACCACTTTATCCATTCTTAACCATTGCCCTAAGGGCAATGGTTAGCAAATCCCTAAAAATAAATATGATTTTACCAAATCTACCTTTACAAAACATATTTATTTGCCAACGTATATACTTATCTGTTTTTACAGACATGCACATATATCACATGTACACTCATATATTTTCATGGGGTTTTCCTTAAGCAGTCTTTTTACCCCGAATAGTTTTTTTTACCACGGATAGTATCTATGTTAAAGAGATTGAATATTATTGTTGTGGTACCTTTTATAACATGATGATACAGTCTAACACTCTAACTAAATAAGAAACACTATATATAGAAATTTTACGGAAAAAAGGATTAGTCTTGCACCCAACAATGACCCGATAGTAACGTGTATATAATATTTTAAGATATAATCATTTAGATCATTTATGACTTTTTTCCCCCAAAATTTAAAGAGATTGAGACTACATGTCTCCAGTTTGTTGCTTCAAAGATTCACCATATCATATCATACGCAATATTATTAGCAGTTTTAAGGAAATTAAGTAAGCAATATAAATATTCTCTAACTTGCTACATTAAAACTAGTTTCAGATATTACTTTTCTTACCCCTAAAGTTCTTGATAGTTTTATAATCAAGCAAGCATAGAAATTAAATAAAAGCCACTTGGTATGTCATACATGAAATACTCCCGGTAGAGATATAACTGACTTTCTACACAACACAATGATCAATTTGTTAATATTAATAGAATTACACTCACAAAAGCAAACAAACTACTACCACTTCGCTTATATAAAATAAAAAACCAAATGAAGAACATACAAGAAAATCACACCCTGTAATGAATGCCAGAAATTTCTATTACATAACTTACACATCAGAAAGGAAACTTGCACCCTTTGATTTATGAAACAAGTTTGCTAATATATAACTTGCACATCAAGAAATAAACTTGCATTATGTAACAAGTTTCTAACACATAATTTATACATCAAGAAAGACTACACATCGTGGAATTTTGTCGCCTGCCCATCAATGTAACTTGCAGATCAAGTAATAAAGTTGCACCATTTGATGCATGGAAGAAGTTTGTAGTGTATTAACTTATACAAGAAGAAATACAATTATCAGGAAGTTGAAGGTAATGTCCAATGTATTTTTGTAGCAACTAAAATTCGTTCATTCCCGTTTGATTATGGTTCTATATCATGTATTGTAGATTCCCATCTTACAGAACTAGCAACACGATCTAATTTTATATCATTTCAGGTGAATCACGAATAACAACCATCAAATCTACAATATTACATCTGCAGAAAAGCCGGCATAATGTTTAAAACAATAATAAATAATGATGATTATTTAAAATAAAAAGGCATAATATTTAGCGAGCAAGAATATAACAATACCACTTCTTGCCAGTGATTGGATCTGACTCAACTGAAGCCATATGGATGAAACTTGAAAACGGTTCACTCGCATCGAAAGTGACTAGAAAAACTAGAGATGGCAATTTCAACCCTTTTAGGTGAATATACAGAAATTTGGGTTATATTTTACTGATAACTGGTCAAACTAATTTCTTCTGACTAAATGGGCCAAATGGTTAAAAAGTTGGAATTGCAGCAATACTGCAAGTAAAACTGAAATGTCTTAACCTAAAAAGGTTTCCTTTTCTTAACCTAAAAACGAAATGTCTTGATGTTGTAATTGTTCATGTATTCATACACAAGTATAGATATTGATCTCAAGCTAAACCTAAATCGAATTCTTATATGAAATTACTTAATCTAAGTTTGTTGAAACCGATTCTCCCTGAGTCCGAACGGAAGGCCGCCTTCGCCTAGAACTTGGTGAGAGGACCTGAAATCAACCGAAAGCCTTGGGTTAGATGCTCCCCGAGGGTGATCCTCGTGAGAACACTCCAACGCTCTAGTTAGTTTTAATCGACGTGAGGTCTATCGGGCATTCAATGTACGATATTAAAGGGCTGTATTGAATGCAAAGAGTAAGTAATAAATGTACCGAATGTGTCTTGCTCGTTCCTTGCTTATGCACGAGTATTTATAACTAAACCGGAAGACATGAGGAAGGAAGGAGGCCTTCCTTCGGACCGGTCTTACGGGAGGTCTGTTGGTTAAAAGGTAAAGCCTAAAGCCTTTACCCGTCGTGTCATAGCACGATACCACGCTACCGCCGCCTTGGGGACATGTTCGCATTAAATGTGCTCGGGGCTCGAAGCTGCTTTACCGTAATATCCGCTTTGCCCCAGATTACCATCATAGGGATTCGCATCCTGCACCCGTCCGCCCCTCCTGCGCTCGGGAGCATTCGTAGGTCAGGATGGTATTCGATATACCTCATTAAGTCCCTTAAGTTAAAAGGAGGCTTATGCGCGTGAAGACTCGTTTTTACTTGTGACGATGCTCATCTGTCTTATCATCGAAAAAATGACCGTTGTGGTTTTGTGACCGTTAGATTTTACCGTCATCTCAGCGGTTTATAAGGACTATTTGAATTCCCTCCCCATATATATACCCCCCTTTCTGTTTAATTCATCACTTCTTTCTCCGACTTCTCAATTTCCCTTTTTTACCTCTTCTCTCTTTTTCCCCATTTCCTAAGCATGACAAAGAAAGACAAAGCATCGAAAGACAAGAGTGAGAAATCTGTTCAATGAACTGCTGCGAACACCTACACCAACCTAACTCCTCCCGATATTTCTGCAATTTATGATGATTTTCACATCGATCGATCGATGTTACCGGCTTCTACTTCCTGGTCCATCTGACACTATTCTTTCCGCTCCAGATGGGTTTGAACCGGTATACATGCAGTATGTTTTGGGAGGATTAAGGCTTCCTGTTGATGATTTTATCCTTACCCTTCTTCAAGATCTCGGGCTTCACCTTGCCCAACTCGCTCCGAATTCTTTTCGCAAGATCATCATCTTCATGATGCTTAGCCGCTCCCTTGGGATTCCTCTGTACACCAAAGTATTCCGCCATCTGTATGTTGTAACTGCAAGGGGAGATTGGGCCGTTTTCACCCTTCGCCCAGGTCGGAGTGAGCACATTACTAGGTTAAAGGATTCTATTCGAGATTGGAAGTATGCCTTCTGTTATGCTGACCGTTTGGCTTTCAACGATATTTCCCTTCCTTGGGGGAAGATTACTGGTCGTACATCTGAACCGGCTCCCGAGTTGACCGTCGAGGAACATGGTTACGTTAACCGTCTATCTTCTTCAGAGGTTGCGTGGGAGGATCCTGACGAAGTCTTTCTTGGGATGGCCGACTTGAGTCCCTACTACTTCGTTCGTCAAGTTCGGCCGATCTGGAAAGTTGATGTGGAAGCCGTTTCATTGTTTCATCATTTAAGGATGCCTAAGCCAATACAGGGAGACGTGTCTTTTGTTGAGGGAGCTATAACTCCCTTCCTTCCCCCTTCCGAAGATGTCCTCAGTTCTGAAGGTACACTGGACGCCCTAGAGCGTGAGACTGAGGTCACTTCCGGGGCTGCGATACCTACTGTGGAAACTTTGGCTTTTAGGACGCAGGATACCATGGTTCATGACTCCCAATCAGACATATCGGAGCCCCGTAAGGTAGGGTCTGTTAAATCCCTCTCGAAGAGGACCCGTGAAAAATCATCTTCATCTGCAGCCAAACGATTGAGAATTGAAGGTACCCCATTGACTGTTCTTTCCTTATCTGTTTACTTATTCACTAAAAAAAAAACTTCAATTTTATTTGTAGAAACTACGTCCGAAGCTTCTGTTACTGTTTCACAACCTGGAGAGGCTCCGTTAACTGTTTCGTTTACCCCATCGTCGTTAGTTATCCCTACTACCGTAGCTTCAAGCGTTGTCGTGCCACCAACCACATTTGGGTCTATGTCAACGCCGCCTAACCCCTCAGGCCTCAGCTATAGCGTTGTTTAGCAGCCTTCTCTTTAGTTCCGGTCTACAAACACCGCTCACCGTAGGATCTTCTCAAATGGTTCCACCCGTTCGTCCACAATCATCATTGCCCGTCTTTCCTTTTCGACGTAAGTGCTCAAAATTGTTCGATTACTCCTCCCTTTTTGTGTTCGTGAGATTGACTTTGTTTCCCTCGCAGCTCGACAGGTTCGCACCACCATTTCTGAGTCTACCGTTGGGTTGTCCACCATAAACCTTCCGGGCCCTGTAGGTCCTTCTGAGACATCTCGGCCTCAGGAACAGAGTTTACAAGCAACGACTACTCCTACTCCGTCGATCGTGCATGCTTCCGTGGCACCCCTTTCAACCGCTCCTGATTTCGCTGATGTATCTGACGAAGGAGTGTTTTTTGCGTGCCCGGACGGATCTTCTGAGTGCTGTGGGGCTATTGACGGAGCTACAAATGCGAGGTATCCGCGGTAGGCAGGCTGCGCTTCTTCATCGTGAAGAGTTCAAGCAGATGTAGGAGCTAATGGGTAAATTGAAGGCCCTACATCAGCATGCGACTGAAGAAAAAGAAAATTTAGCGAGGCAAAATGAGCAGCTGTTGGAAGAAAACAAAGATCTTTATGCAGGTATAGAAGATATGGGGCATTTCGCGGTTGCTAAGGATGCTCGTATCATCGAGCTAAATGCAGAACACAGCTCCCTTTCTTCCCGTATTGCTGAGTTAGAAGCAGCCCTTGTGGAAAACGATTCTCAGTTACGTGAGGTTGAACGCTGTCATAACGATCTGGACATGCAAAATGATAGATTAAAGGAGGAGTACGCCGTGCAATCGCATCAACTTGGAACGGCTCATGAAAACATGGATTGGTTGATCAGGAAGGTGATATCCGGCCTGTGTGGGTCTTTGTTGAATTCGACGGAATTTGTAGGTCAGAGTTCCAAGCTTCAAATGGAGAGTGTCCTGTTTGGGCAGTATCGAGGGTGTATGGATACTCATAGGGAGTATTCCGAGCTGCTTGGGGATGCTCCACTTATTCATAACTATCCGGAAGCGCAGACCAACATTATGTCTCTTTTTGGCGAATTGGTGTCTCCGAACTATTCTCTTCTCCAATCAATCAACTCTGGGGCCCTTTTGTAACGACCCAAAATTTGTAGATAAATAAATTGTATAAAAATATGATAAATAAGGATAAATCGTTTAGAGAACGTAGAAATTGGTTTCGTGTCATTTGGACACCGTATAAGAAAGTTATGGTCGAAACCGGGTCGAGACAAGGAACAAAAGTTGCAGCCTGCCTGGGGAGCAAAGTTCGCGACCCGAACTATGGTTCGCGATCGCGAGTGGTCGACAGAGAATTTTGGGGTTTAACCGATCGGAGTTCGCGAAAGGGTTTGCGACCAGTTCGTGATCGCGAGGTACCGAACACGGGAAGTTCGCGAACGCGAACTTTGGGTTCGCGACTCGAACTTATTAGACAGCATATTAAATGCGGGATTTCAGCCATAAATGCCAAACATAAACCCTAGTTTCTCTCCTTGGCGATTTTCGAGCATAGTGGCTGATCTTGGGTGATTCCTTCTCAAAACTTTGGTTGATTTCACTCCTAAGTGAAGATTAAAGGTATATCTTCACTCCTTGATCTTTGTAGCTTTAAATCTATGTACTTTGATGCTTGGGTTTGAAACCCTAGTTATTGGGGGTATGGATTATGGTGAATAAATGGTGTATACACTTAATAGATGGTATATTAAATGGATACATTATTGGTATCTAGTGATAAATGGATACATTATTGGTGGTATGAGGTGTTGAACATCTTGTGATCATTTTATTAGGCTTTCGGTGTCATCTTGGAAAGTCGGTGGATTGGTGAAGCAAGAGTTTTAGTGTCAAGAATTCGGTGGAAACATCTTATTGCTAAGGTGAGTACGTGTGGAAATTTACTGAGTACATAGCCTATGAAATGCATTTATTACTTGTGTTATGGTCTATTTGCTTAATTGTGTAGACTAGTAGTTGGTAGTTAGTTATACCGATAATAGTATTGAGCTAACTTGTTTGTTGATAGACGTGATAGCCGAGAGCTAGATTGACATAACCATTGAGTTATGATATGTTGAGATGATGTGATGATGCGGGGGACCCCCGGCCATGAGGTGTGGTGTGAGGGGCAGTTGGGTGGATTCCCATCGACTCAACCACGATAGTAGTCTTGCTAACTGGAGGTAGTTTGGTGAGTAAGGCAGGTATTGGTAGATTGGGCGAATCCCTCTTGCCGGTATCTTGAGGCTTATTAATGGCGATGGATTTCGGTTAATAAGTCAAGGTGGTTCTAGTTAGTTCGGGGGCAACCCGATAACTAGATATGATTGCTAGGAAAGCAAAGTATTAGAGTTACAATAGGGTGACTAGTTAGATGGATGATTTACTTACATGTTTGTCTATATGTCATACGATTATTATTATTATTGGGTCTAAACCCATGTAGCTCACGAGACGTTTTGTCTCACGTACTCCTTGTTTGTTTTGCTATGTACTCAGGTTCGGGATCGAAGGTTTAGGTACGCATGGATAGAGATGCGGGGCCTAGAGTAGAAGAACTTTAGATTGGATTTATGCTTAGCTTTGGTTTTGATCTATTTTGTAACACCAAACTTTATACTCTGATTTTCCGACCAAAGGTTTTTGTAAATCCATATTTTGGAATAGTTCTATTTATGAAAAATGATTTATTTTGGGCAAATGTTTTGTATTAAAATATGAGGTGTTACACCTTTCCTTTGAAGAACTAAAGAAACTTGCAGAGAAGTCTTCGGCTAACGTGGACGATGTGGGAGAAAGTTCAAGTCGGGGAGGCGTTCCTCCTGCACCTTGATTTTTTTTACTTGTTTTATGATGTATGTTGCTTTTGAACGATCGGTACTTGTATTGCCCTTTGGGCCTCTTATTTCGAATATTATGTGACGTCTTTTTGTAACAATTGCTACTAAGTAATTTTATTCATATAGATGCGTCCCTCTTTAAGAATTTCGCGTAATTCGCATATTCGTTCGTTATTCGTCGGAAGCAGATTCGACCAACTCCTTCCGGAGTTAGAACGCTCTGTTTGTAGCTACAATTTTGTATTAATTAACTAACATTGATTAATCATTGTCATGACATCAATTATTATTGCAAAAAACCCTTTGTCGAGAAGGTTCTTTCACTTAATTCGCACGCATCGTTGGGTATATCATTGATTCGATCATCAAAAGACAAGACACATAAAAAGATAAAAATATACAGAAATACGACCAACAAAAGATAACGACATGCAGAAACCCTTCGTATTGTGCGAATAGTTGAAGGTCTTGCTTAGAAATGGAACTTGCGCAGGTTCCTCATGTTCCACGTTCTAGGGACCACTGATCCACCCATTGTTTCTTGTACGTACGAACCGTTCCTTCTTGATTCTTTCACCCTGTACGGGCCTTCCCAGTTAGGAGACAACTTGCCAGGTTTATAATGCAGACTGGCTTCATTCTTCCGGAGGACTAAATCCCTCACCTTACATGCTGCTTCACGAACCTTTACATTGTAGTATCCCTCCGTTCTTGACTTGTATACGGCCTGGCGTAAAGCGGCGTTTTCCCTTCGTTCTTCTACGAGGTCTAAGTTATGTCTTAGTGCCTCTTCGTTGCCTTCCAAATGGAAATTCTCTACTCTAGGGGATGGCAAGATGACTTCCAAAGGGATGACCGCTTCGAATCCATACACCAGACTATATGGAGTTTCTTGTGTGGCTCTTCTTGCTGTAGTTCGGTATGCCCACAGGACGCTATGCAACTCATCTGCCCATCCTCCTTCGGCTCGATTTAAACGAGTTTTGATTCCTTTCAAGATGGTTCTGTTAGTTACATCGGTTTGGCCGTTGGCTTGGGGATGAGCGACAGAAGTAAAATTTTTCCGAATGCATAACCCTGCACACCATTCTTTAAAAGGATTATTAGCAAACTGTTTCCCGTTGTCACTGATAATGGTGTGCGGGAGACCAAACCGATAGATGATCTGTTTCCACACAGACCTGACAATATTTCCCCCCGAGATGCAAGATAATGGTTTTGCTTCCAGATTCCGGAGCTTCCTGAACTTACAGAAGAGGTTGAACTCTTCGATTTCTTCCTTCGTAGGGTCATCCTTCCCAGATCCGGAAGGAGAAGGACAGGTCGCAGCTTTAACAACTGCCGATCTGGAAAAAGGTGGAGGAGTTTGCTCGTTTGTTGTTAACACTGGAGGGCGATTCCCTCCTTTTGTTGTCGATTCTAGGGCAATTTTGTTCGTGGTCCCACGGATGGCGCCAAATGTTGAAATCGATTCTCCCTGAGTCCGAACGGAAGGCCGCCTTCGCCTAGAACTTGGTGAGAGGACCTGAAATCAACCGAAAGCCTTGGGTTAGATGCTCCCGAGGGTGATCCTCGTGAGAACACTCCAACGCTCTTGTTAGTTTTAATCGACGTGAGGTCTATCGGGCATTCAATGTACGATATTAAAGGGCTGTATCGAATGCAAAGAGTAAGTAATAAATGTACCGAATGTGTCTTGCTCGTTCCTTGCTTATGCGCGAGTATTTTTAACTATACCGGAAGACATGAGGAAGGAAGGAGGCCTTCCTTCGGACCGGTCTTACGGGAGATCTGTTGGTTAAAAGGTAAAGCCTAAAGCCTTTACCCGTCGTGTCATAGGACGATACCACGCTACCGCCGCCTTGGGGACTTGTTCACATTAAATGTGCTCGGGGCTCGAAGCTGCTTTACCGTAATATCCACTTTGCCCCAGATTACCATCATAGGGATTCACATCCTGCACCCGTCCGCCCCTCCTGCGCTCGAGAGCCTTCGTAGGTCAGGATGGTATTCGATATACCTCATTAAAGTTCAAATCTAAGATACCAACATGTCAATCGCACATAAAAGCAGCAAAATCGAAAAACTCCTGAAGTAAATAAACATACCTTATACAAACTTGTAGGCCACTGAATTGGAATATTATATCCTTCCGGCGGAGGGATCAAGCACAGCTGCCGTTCTTCCGGCGGCGGACAATGCCTCTCCCGGTAATAATTCATATCTCTACTGAGCAATCTGTTTCGGTTCGGATCCTCACATGGCATATAATCAACAGTGTCCGAGTCACATGATTGAATGGTTAGGTTTCGTCCGGCTTCAATTAGGGTAATGAAGTGGTGGCGTTGTTTGGAACCGGTGGTGGAGGTGGTGACAGCTTGGCTGCGGGAGGCGGCGATGGAATCTCCGAGAGGGGTAAGCACGAGAACGAAGAAAAGGGAAATGGCAGCGAAGAAGGCGAGAGATAAGAGGTCCAGATTGTCGGGTGTGGTGTTTTGATGAGGTGAGATCTGCATGGCCCGTTAAATCGTTAATGGAACAGTTAGAAAAAAATGCAAAATTTATGTATTTGAGAGATTGATTACAAGGGTTTTGTGCGGATTTAGATATTTACTCTTGACTATTGGAGCAGAGTGAAGAAGGTCACGTGACCATGGACGAGTGTCTTTTAAGCTTTTTCAAACTATAATTTCCTGTAGCTGTAACAAATTTATTCAATAATATAACTAAGAAAATTATTTTTATATCTTTATAAAACTTATAAATTATTTATATTTATTATTTTTAAATTCATAAATTATCTTTATATTCTTCTAAACTTTATAATTATTTTTATATCTTTTTAAATCTTTAAAACTCTCTTTTTATGTATAAAAAATTATTTAATGTATTTATTAAATCATTATGATCATCGCCTTCTTTTTTGGTGTTAAAAAAAACATGTATCAACCTTAAATGGTAAAAAAAAAAAAAATAGTCCATGATTTTGGTCAATAAAAATGTAATAGCTTTAGTTGTGGAAATGAAGTTTAGTGAAGTATGCATTTTTAGGGTTTCAATATTTTGAGAGTGTGAAAAGTTTGTATTCCTAAATTACGAGGCATCATAGATTGTAAGACCCAAAATCGATTTTCAAACCAACAAATACTCATTATGTGAAAATTCTGTAGGGTTTCACATGACACTGATCGACCACTTGGGTCAACCTCTTAGTAAACTTGGTTCGACCATACTGACTAAGAACATGAACTTGTTCTTGACCGGTTAAAACCAACTAGCAGATTTAATCCCTAAATGCGGAACTGGGATTAAACCTAATCCTTAAACCCTAAAGGATTGGGATGTTGTAGAACTAGATTAGGTTAAGAAGAAAGAAACCTTGTACGAAGAACTCGAACACACACATACTTGTGTGTTCGTCGACCATCAACCAAAGAACTTTAGGGTTCTTTGGCCGAAATTCGTCCAAGAGGGAGAAGGGAGAAAAAGGTTTCCCAAAACATACCTTGTTGATTGCTTAAGATAGATCCACTGATGATGAACAAGTCGAGCGATCTTCTAGTTGGTCTAAGCAATGAACTTGGATGTTCAAGACTTGAAGAACACGAAGAACACGAAGAACGAAGAACACGAAGAACACAAACTTGTGTTCTTCCCTTGTTGCTTGTTCTCGGCCGAAACCAAGGGAGATGAGAGGGAGTGATTTCGTGAGGGTGTAAGGGGTTTAGGGTTACCCTAAGCCTCTTATTTATATACAAATAAGTTACGCTTAGAACCCTTCTAGTTTAATTAATATTAGAACTTTAATTAAACTTCCTTTTAGCACTTCCATCCCTTATAGTTTAACTAGTTTATTATTGTTGCACTTAACTACTAAATGTCTAGTATTAACACACTAATAATTCGGTACCCATATACACGAATTATATATACTTGTGTTTATACTTTTAATAGTTAATTATATAATAACCTTTCTATAATTTATACAACAATATTATCCAATCACTATATGATTTAATAGTTTTAAATCATATCATGGATAATCTATAATTAACACATTGTATATTTACTCAACTAGTAAATGTACAACTACTTGTATTAATTAGTTAGTTAAACTAATCTATTAATAAGGTAAACTTAACTTAATACTTAACTGATTCAAGGTGTGACCCTTAAGTGTTTCGTAGGCATGGATGTACCATCATAGGTTGACTGACTGTGCACATAATTCCTTCAGATTCCCACTTGTGCAAGTCTGTAACCTTTGTCTTAATGATACGAGCTACAGTGGCCTTCTAGATGGGCATGTAGGTAACCAACCCCATAAAAACAGCTTACGTAACCCAGGTATAGTTTATGAAAAACTCTTTAATAGCGTCTCCTAGTAAAGAACACTCTGTCTCTACTTTTTGGGCAAACTATGTTAGGCTCATCCCTTGCAGCACGATATTTGTGATAACGAATACGAACATGGTAGAAATTATCAACTCCTGTATTCGAAATCATTTTATGACTTCTTGATTCAAACTGCTGTGATAAACGACAAAGAACAGATCAGTTCGTTTGGGCACGGCTGTGCAATTGCCAGTTTCTCATCAAGTCAAAGGACCTATAAATATCTCTCCTAAATAGGAGGTGCAATTGCCATCTTTTATATTTCGATTTAAAAATACAACTTCCTTTGTACCCTGTATCGCCTCGTATGACAAACGTATTTCAGAATTGTCTGAGTTGAACCAAAGCACATTAGTCATTGTATCCTAAACCGAATACCTCAGGCATAAGGACAATCCTAGTGAACAATACTTTTGAACTTTTCAACCACGAAGTATTGTCACGGTGGTCAATCCAATATTCGTTGAGCATTCAACAGAATATCACCGATATTTGGTTTACACAAAACTTGTGTAGCTATCTTCGAAGAACTTCGAATCTACCACCAAATACCGCGATGACGTTAACGTCCCATCAAGGTTCCCACCAAGACGAGTAGTCACGGATTTTGTGTCTTCTTGAATAAATAGACTTTTATTCATGGATCTTGTAAAACATACAAAGTCTGAATAAAAATGATACTAACTCATGTATTATTCCTTAATGGACATAGATACTGAATTATTACTGGATCATTACTTATTCATTTCGTTCGTGTTGATTACTTAATGATTCTTACAAACTGAATTGTAACTTTATCACTAAACCAATCATTTCTATTAAACTAAAGACATAAGACGAGTATTTAGGAATACTATTACTTTTGTCTTTGCTAGATATTGTTCTTGCAACAGTCTAGAACATATTCTAGTCTTGTCTTTTATGTAATTCGGTAAACATAGGAGGATTGGAAATTAACTCCTTAGTTTCTTGAATTCATAAAACCATCCTTGTAACTAAAGCTTCTTTTAGTTACTTGATTTGTAGATATTCTTACTAGTTAAAGAAATTTCCTTAAATGACTATGTTATCCACTGAAGGGTTAACAACCTATTAGATATGCAATAATTAATCACAAGACTTGTGATCACGCTATTAGGTTTGCAATAATCTAATCAACGATCATTTATTATTTCTCTTAACTCTTTGGCTAACGCCTTGGTAAAACCTTGTTGTTAATGTCTTACTAACTTACTGAATTCATCAACATCTTTAATGATTTACGTTAGTCTTAGCTCCCACTTACTTTTATGGAACTTAAGCATCTCTTAAACTACTACTTTGACCTAGTCAATAACTTGTAGTTCAATCTATTAAGAATTCTATCAATAATTAAGATCATCCTTTGGATTTAAAATATCCAACATTCCTGTTTAGGGAATTATGATCTTTATTGATTACTGTATCTAACAAGTATGAAACACTTGAAATGATACTATCAATTCTTAAACTTATTAGTATTCTTTTAAGAATCTTACTTAATGCCAAAGTCATTACTTGGATTTCTCAAACATCCATTAAACCTATTAGGGAATTATGACTTGATTAAATATTGTATTTATTACAAGTATAAAAGACTTGCAATAATACCTTTTAATTCTTAAATGTTTTAATATAGTTTTGTCCCTTTTAAGAGTCATTTAATGTCTAAGTCATTTTACTTGGATTATGCGAATATCCAATTATTCCTATTAGGGAATTATGACCTCATTAAATCCTTTACTACAAGTATAAAAGACTTGTAATAATACTCTTAAAGTCCATCTTGATTATATCCAATATAATCATACTATATTAATACTAATACTTTAAAACTTTCTATCATAAGTAATGACTATTACATAAGATGTTTTAACTAAGTTCAATAACTATTGAACCTTATGCTTCCATAAAACTCATAAATACTTTCATTAGAAAAACTTTCTAATTACTAGTATCTAAATACCTTGAGCTATCAAGACATTATTCATACAACAATCAAACAAATATATATATAAAACATGAAATATAAGTAAATCAAAACTTGACTTACAATCTAGTCATTAACCTTGACTAGTGTAATTATCACACATGCACACAATCTAATTCAACCATGGATTCGAAATTTAATTAAAACCAAAATAAAACTTGTTTTAACAAAAATAAAATTATCCAAACAATAAAGTAAAATTGTTTAAAACGAATCCACAAAATACTGAATTATAAAAAAAAAAACTTAATGCTCGTGGGATTATCACCATCTCATGTCGGTCATCTCACTTATCATCTTTGCAATGAACGATTGCTAAAGTTGAGTTACTTGTAATAAACTTTTACAAGTAGGAAGCGAGTATCAAGAAGTTGGTCAAGTCAACTAAGGAGCAAGCATTGCCTCCTACCCTTTGACCATTGCCACAACCAAGACACCGTTTCTCGGTCCTTGTTTGGCTTTACCTTCTTGACCTTTTTGTTTGACTCCATTACCCTTTAGGCACGCCGTGGCTGGAATCGGTTTTATCCTTTCCCTTTCCACTGCGCCTCTTTCTCTGATCACTACTATCATCGGTTACTACGAGATCATTATTAAACTTGGTCCCCAAATCAACTCAGTAGTCATGAGCACGGAATATAGCTCAACAATGGATTGCTCCATGTTATGCATGTTGTAGTTGACTACATAAGACTTATAGTCATCTAACAACAAATTGAGTATCATTATTGTTGCTGACTGCAACGATACTGGGTGACCTAATATGATCCATGTGCTCTTTTCATTTTCATGATGTGAGCACTCACCGATGACCCCTTAACCACCTTGCGAGATTTGAACACCCTACAAGCGTAATATGCTTGTCCTGGTTCATTTCTAGCATTTGCAGTAGGAGCATCTAGTATTGCTTTTCCTAGGACATTTCCTTTTCTCTTATGCGTAAGCATAATCCGAAGATCACGCTTCCAATAGAAAAATATTGACCCAGTCAATTCGTCCTTTTCTAGAAACAAACGTAGTGATAGATTGTTGGTACGTGTCGTTATGTTTGTTGCTGCCATCTACAAATCAAACCCAGTTTAATTAGTAATCATCAATAAACATTCTCTAAAATATATTATAAACCATAATTAATATTTTAGGCCTAGGATCCATATATCACATTCTCGCCGCAAGGTTTGGGCACTTCCCGACGAGACATGCTATTTCTGGTAGGTAACTTCCTTACCGATCGTATCAAGACTTGACACGATTCCTAGGGGTCGTAGAATCTTTAGACTTATAACTTATTAAAACTTTGTACAATCTAATTGTACATTTCTAAGTTAGCAATAAAGTCTAGTATGTTTATTCTACTCAAGTACTTTTTGGGCCGGGACTCCCGATTATCACCAAAGTAGATCAGACCATCTAAGACAGTGCGATGTTCTGCGCCGGGACTCCCGATTATCACAGAACCTTACGCACCCTAACACTCGTAATGATTTGAATCCATATCCAAGGTTCTTTATCCTTACAATATGAATATCGTTTAACAAGTGAGGTGTTCCATTAGGTGGATAGTACTTAGATCTAAGATTTTCTTGGGTTTGTTTAAGTCTTAAACTAAACTTAAACTAAACTTAAACTTTTATTCCAATCTTAATCCTTGTTTAAAATGTGTGACTTGTGAATTGAAGAGTTCTACAAGACACCTTTTTAAAACTTAAGAACTATTCTTTAAAACTTATAGTTTCAAGAATTTGCACGATTTTACATGTATACCTAAAACGAGGTGTACAAAACGTTTTATAGGTTTTGTGAAAAACCTTATCTAGAATAAAACTTACTTGTTTTATCTTACTTGAAAAACGTATAAACTTATGTTAAACTTTTAAAACTTTTATGATTCATAAACTTGAATCATCAACCTAGTTTAACACATCTAGTTTTCCATATGTCTAATAATGAAATCAAACATTTCTTATGACTTATTAGATTCGACCAAGACTTATGTCTTAACGACACACTTACAAACTTTGTGATTTTCTTGTGTAGCTCCCACTAGCTTCAACAACCATGATGAAACTTAAGCTAACACAATCACCGGTTTATACTTGGTGAAAACTAATAAACTTATTATATAAAAACTATATATAATAATTCTTAGTTTGTTTAAACCTTTCTTATATTCAATTACTTGAACTAGTTAAATATAGGTTCTTGTTATTTTCACTTGATCATTAATCTAGCATATTACATGACTTGTAAAATACTTACATTATACTTGTATAATTAACTAGTTATAGTAACTTATAACTTTATACATCTTAATATATATAACTTTGTATATTTCTAGTTAATCATATAATTTCAACTTGTACAATTTCTAGTTATAATTAAATCATAACTTTGTACTTTCCAGTTTTAATTATATTATAACTTATACAATAACTCATTATAATATTATCTTTAAAGATCAAAATAACATTACCCTTTTTAATTGTTCCATTTTATCTTGTATTTTAATGTATTCGTATATATGTATATTTTATAATAAACTTGTAACATTCTAATAAGAATATTACATCTAGTTTATACATGTGTATTTTAACTTAATCTAATTAAAATACGTATAAACTTATTATATCCTTTAAAATTCAATTTTACTTAATAAATAAAAATTCCAAAAATTTAAATACATATATATAAATAATTAAATACATCTTGTTAATTTTAGAACTTAAAAATTAACATCTTCTTTGTCAATTCCCTAAATTAATTAGATGATACCTAATCTTGTTTTTGACCAATCAAAACTAGGGTTTTGACTTTCTTGATCAAAGACATTATTTTAATTAAATGACTAATATTAATCAATCATTTTAAACAATAAACTTTGTTTAAATTCTAAGATAGATTATAACGTTTAATAAATTTATTTAAACTCTTTAAATTAAAACTTATAAACAATAAAACTTTGTCTAAATTACTAGGTTTAAAGAACTAGCTTTTAATAAATCTATCAAAATAATAATTAAACCTTTTAGACATAAACTTGTCTAATTAACTAGGTTTTAGATTATTATCCTAATTTATACTTTTAAACTATTAAACTTAAACTAGTTTAATATTCTAGGGTTCTTTAGGGTTTTCGAAAATTTAAGGCTAGGAAACTTTTCCACCAATTAAACTAGGCTAGTTTAATAAACTTGGTGTCCAAGTATTCCTCTAGATTTTCAAAATTTCTAATAGATTAGGAAAGAATCCTTTTGATCAATTAAACAAATCTTGTTTAATATACTTGATCTTAGGGTTTTCCTTGGTCACGAAATTTTAAGGGATTATGGAAAGAATCCTTTTGATCAATTAAACATATCTTGTTTAATATACTTGATCCTAGGGTTCTTTCTAGGGTTTTCGAAAATTGCTAGGGTTTTCTAGAAACCTTCTTGACCAATTAAACTTAGACTAATTTAATGTTCTTGGTCCTAGGGTTTCTTCCCTCTTTTCGAAAATTATGAAGAAGAAAGAAGAAAACTTGAAACAAAAAAAACTTAAAATTAAAGTAAACAAACACTCTTTGTTAATCTAGTCTAGATCTCTAAACCAACGCTCTGATACCACTGTAGGGTTTCACATGACACTGATCGACCACTTGGGTCAACCTCCTAGTAAACTTGGTTCGACCATACTGACCAAGAACATGAACTTGTTCTTGACCGGTTAAAACTAACTAGCTGATTTAATCCATAAATGCGGAACTGGGATTAAACATAATCCTTAAACCCTAAATGATTGGGATGTTGGAGAACTAGATTAGGTTAACAAGAAAGAAACCTTGTACGAAGAACTCGAACACACACATACTTGTGTGTTCGTCGACCATCAACCAAAGAACTCTAGGGTTCTTTGGCCGAAATTCGTCCAAGAGGGAGAAGGGAGAAAAGGGTTTCCCAAAACATACCTTGTTGATTGCTTAAGATAGATCCACTGATGATGAACAAGTCGAGCGATCTTCTAGTTGATCTAAGCAATGAACTTGGATCTTCAAGACTTGAAGAACACGAAGAACACGAAGAACGAAGAACACGAAGAACACAAACTTGTGTTCTTCCCTTGTTGCTTGTTCTCGGCCGAAACCAAGGGAGAGGAGAGGGAGTGATTTCGTGAGGGTGTAAGGGGTTTAGGGTTACCCTAAGCCTCTTATTTATATACAAATAAGTTACGCTTAGAACCCTTCTAGTTTAATTAATATTAGAACTTTAATTAGACTTACTTTTAACACTTCCATCCCTTATAGTTTAACTAGCTTATTATTGTTGCACTTAACTACTAAATGTCTAGTATTAACACACTAATAATTCGGTACCCATATACACGAATTATATATACTTGTGTTTATACTTTTAATAGTTAATTATATAATAACCTTTATATAATTTATACAACAATATTATCCAATCACTATATGATTTAATAGCTTTAAATCGTATCATAGATAATCTATAATTAACACATTGTATATTTACTCAACTAGTAAATGTACAACTACTTGTATTAATTAGTTAGTTAAACTAATCTAGTAATAAGTTAAACTTAACTTAATACTTAATTGATTCATAATGACTATTATGAATCATTCCTCTTCGTAGTATCATTGCTTATCTTGCTCGTATTACATGTACTCACCGGTGTGACCCTTAAGTGTTTCGTAGGCATGGATGTACCATCATAGGTTGACTGACTGTGCACATAATTCCTTCAAATTCTACATAAGTCCAAAAAATATCATAATTGAACAATAAATGGTCGTTTCTGGTAGCCATTTATTCAATCTGTTTAAGGAGAGGGTGACTGTAGTCAATGAGAATTTGAAGACCTATAAGCTTTTCTTTCAGTGAGCTAAGTACATGGAAAAAATTCTTTTAATTCGGTTAATTTGACCTGGCATGCTTATCATTTCTAAGTCTGGCTGATCGATCCAATCCATATTTTTAAACACCGCTACAAATAAACATATTAAATTAGAAATTCTCTAGATGTTTAGTTAAGTTAAACATCTTCCAGAGTTCCAGGTAGGCAAAGAGATTCGTTTTTCTCATCAAACTTCCAAACAATAATAATAGAAAGAAAAACAAACAATTATATTTTCCTTTGTAGTACAACACTTCAACATGTCCTTTACAGTTCTCCCAAAAATAACAAGTCCCATCTTTTCTAATATACGGAGTATTTATTAGGGATAATTAGAATCTAGAATTTATGAATCATTTATTAAGGATAATTAAAACCTCGTTATTGATCGTGGCTAGGGGCTGGGACAGTCCAATATTGCTTGGTAGCGATGAGAATTTTTTCCCGCACAAGTGGACCTTCTTCATGGTCAACCAATCTGGTATCCCATTGGAATTCATCGGCAATGGTCTTTACGTTGACCAATAAGTCAACATCATCTCGAATTATAACACTTCCTTGTGGTCGTAAAATCCTGTCCATCTCCAACAATATGTCTTCTATCTCACATCTGCAATTCCCGATTATTATTAGCACTTCTAAAATAATAAGTACATAATAATATATTTCTTATTAATCTTACTTCTCTTTATATAAAGTAAAAATTGCATTTGCGTGAAGGAAGTCGTATGTTCTTGGATATGTAGACATAGCCTCACACCTAAGTACAATTAATGCTCGTTATACAAGGAAAAGACAATATACGAATGATTTAAAAAGTTATTTGTTTTGTAGGTTAAGTAAAAAATAAAAAGATAGAAAATTACCAATTTTGATAAGTTCCAATCAGTCCGCGCTCAAATATAACTCCAAGAGTGTTCACGTTTGCCTCCACAGGTACAACATTCATGACCCACACTGGGTCCTTATCAAGAACAAGCGCGGCTGCAAAACCTCCTAAGTATGAATTCATATCTAGTAAATTACGATAGCGCCCTTTCTCTGCCAATTGTTGGTCCAGTGTCTTGTAATATGATAACCTCTTCTTCCAAACATTTGTGTCAGTTTTAAATTTTTCTTCTGTAATTTCCCCTATATTACGACTAATAATTCTTGGTGGGGTTGATGTCAACCTCTCGGGCCATTTTGCTAGTGGTCCACCACCTGATGTTTCCTTAATATTAGAAACATCTGGTAGTGGAGTTAAACATGATTCCATCTTAGTATACCTGCAAAAAGGTAATTTGGTAAAGAAAAAAACACCAACAAACAATGCATACAATGGAATAAAGTTTTATGTAATATTACCAAGCCCTATCGGGATCTTGATCTTGGCAAAATTGCGGTTTCTTGAAGATTCTACGAGTGATTTTACAATGCGCATGATTCCTAGGCTTTTGCCAAATGGCAATGTCGTCCTTTTGAATTAACTTTTTCCAACACAAACTTCTCGCCATGCCTTCAATCTTGTCTTGTTCCCCTTTGAATTGTTCTCTCGTCATATCCCAACCTTTCCAACGCCTCTCCCAGTTGATAGGTGGGCCTGAAAGGATCCAATATCCTCCTGGACGCAAGACTCTATCAACTTCAATCAAATACAAACCATCTACAAAAAAAAGCATAGAAAAATAAACACTTTTAATATCATTTTCCAAAAAAAGTTCATAAATTGTATTTAATAATATCTTTTTCCAAATGTGGTTTATTAAATGCATCTATTTACCATATTGTCCCCATGGGATGAGGCAACGAGAACAATGAGCCATATCAAAAGCTCGAGAAGGGTAAGGTAATCGAATTGAAGCAAGAACGCCGATCAAAGCGGGAACTCCTCGTTCAAGTGCAAATTGCACTTGAGCTATATGAGTGTCTTTCGGTGCAAACGACATTGTTAAGATGTTCCTTGATAAAAGATAAGCTCCCAAACTAGCTACCTGCATTCCCCAAAAAGAATTAAATGGCTGATGGATTGGATCGGTTGGATGTCCATTGGATCAGATTATGATGGTCTTTCCCTAGTTGCAAATTAAAACCATATGTTGATTTTCAAACCCAATTAATTCAAAATGTGCTTGTTTGGTTCAAAAAGCTTTTATATTAGCTAGTTTATTACGTAGTAATTAGTAAATAGTGATATTGATCTTGACATCTTGTAAAGGATATTAAACATAGAACCGTATTTTAGGTAGTCCATTTTCAAAACAAAGTCACAAATGATAAATCTTAGCCACTGTATCTAAAAAAAGTTAAACACTCAAGATCAATCTTGTAACCATTACCACCATTAAATCGCATGTGATTGAATACACAACCACCACCATCGGTCACCACCACCATCATCGGTGCCTCAGCCGACCACCGCCAGCCGCCGCCGCCAGCAGCCGCCGCAATCATGTGTGATTCGATACACAATCACATGTGACTGAAAGCATCTGGCGGTGGCGGGGGGTTGCTGGTGGTGGAGATGGTAGCCGACAAAGGTTGGCGGTGGTGGTGGTGGTAGGCGGTGTGTAATCACATGTGATTTAATACACAATCATATGTGATTGAAAGCGGCTGGCGGTGGGACAATCACATGTGATTGAAAACAGTCAGCGGTGGCGGGGGATTGTAAGTGGTGGAGACGATGGCCGGCAGAGGTTGGCGGTGGTGGTTGTGGTCGGCAGTGTGCAATCACATATGATTTAATAAACATGGGGTGGTGGTGGTATTGATGTATTCATTCACTTGTGATGGTAGTTATGATAATTTGGGGATTGATTGATTAAAAAGTTGAAATATGTCACTCAAGATTTCACAAAAAAGATAGACTATCTTGAACGTTTTCTCTAAACACATTATTAAAGAGTTGAAAAGTAGTTAAATTTATAAAATTAAATATAACCTAAATTCTTATTAAATTATTTATAGCTTAACGGTATCAAAGTGATTATTAGTTTCATAAAATTGTGTGTTTAAGTCTTAATATAAAAGAAAACCACAATTGTTATGGTCATTATCATTCCCAACCACTTCGATTAAATTTTCCATGTTTAACAACTACCACTCCAATGATTTTTCTAGTGAATCTTTTAGTTCGAATTTTTTTCCAAAAATTTATAATTATAATCAAATTTATCACGACTTCATATAATATAATCTTTGTCTTAACCGATCACCAAACTTGTATAAAAGTGTCATTATTCCTATAACCATCCATTATATCGTTCTCAAAATTACATACTTCGTATATCACGCCTTTTGCATCAAATACAAACTTAATCCAAATAGATTAATTTTTATTCCAAAAAATAAAGTAAATATATGGTTTAATTAAATTAAGAGAAATGATATTTATTCCTACCATCTGGTCCTACTTATAGTCCTACCCACTTAATAGGATGACATGTGTACTTCACTAATTTTCTCTCTTAATATTATCCATTGATTTTGACACATGTCTTCATTCAATGAGTAGGACTATGATTAAGACTAATTGGTAGGTTTAAATATCATTGCTCATTAAATTAAATGTAAATATTTACTAAATATGGATCGTATGTGTCTGTCTATTTCTTTCAATTTAATGCCTTATATTTTTAACCGTTGATAATATTCCTTTCAATTACACATGTTAAATAAATATTTTAGCAGATAAACGTATTATATGCCCACATAGTCATCATAGGTCTCCAAAAAATATCTGATAATTCGTTTTTATTATAATTTTACGAAATAAATATATAACTATTTATTAAGTTTAATAAAATACAATAACTTAAAAACAAAAATGTATAAAAAGGAATTTCGGTACGTACCCCACAACCGGTATCAATCACGGTCCTGATAGACCCATCCCGAAGATTGATCAACTTTCCGATATCATCAATGTACGCGCCGGCACCATTCGGAAACATGGTTCCGCCGCCGGGAAAACTAAAACGGTCGCCCTTAAACCGTACCCAATTCTGACCGGCCTTCTCAACAGTCAAATGCTTATGCGGCACGTTAGCATACCAAGCCGCGTCACGGCTCTCCGGCCACCGAAACGGTTGCCGGTAACCGTACGGAGCTGGAATTCTACACTTCAACACCTCCCCTTTTTCCGGACAGTGCCTCTCTCTATACACCAGTCTATCTCGGTCAAACTTCAACGACCGGTCAACATCCTCACACGGGGTGTATTCGCTGAATTCTGGTGTGCACGGTGGGAAGTGCTTCACACGCACATCCGGCAGGGCGTCGGCCGGGATGTCTTCAGCAACGTGGTGGGGGTTGAAATCAAGTAGAATTTTTGTGGTGGCGACGTCGACGGTGGCGTTTGAATGGATATTACAGGGAATGGAACGTTGGAAGTCGGTTTTTGTGGTGGCTATTCTGGCGAGTTTCCAGTTTCCCATAAGATAGGAACAGGAACATAACACGGTAGTGATAACCATGAAAAATATATTCCTATTCTTCATCCTTAAACTAATGAAATAGGATAACAATTTGTTCGAAGCCATTGATCAAAAAACATGAAAAACACACACACAAAAGAACAAAGTAAAGTGTGTGTGGGTTTGAGGTTGGTGATGTATTGTTGCTCGTTATAGTCACATGCGTTGTGTTTTATTAGAGAGAGAACATCTTTTTAGAAAGAGATGGAGGTGACGATTGAATCGTTCTTAGGTATCTTTCCCCCCAACTGTGACGGTGTTTTCTAATTCGTTAGGAACATCACATCACCATCTTCCTTATTAACGAGTTACTGACAAGGTGACAAGGGTGTGTCAACAACAACTAATCACTAACTTATTTCTACTACATGTCTGCTGATGAGATGCTGGCGACGAGAGATCTACCGACAAGAATGAAGATCGAAGTGCTCATACCAACAGCGACAAGCTCACAACGAGCTCCTGCCTCACGACTTGCCGTTGGCATATGACTTATTTATGCCAGTTCTTTTGTTTGTAGTTAGTACACGCACCCATGCGTGTGAATCCTCGTCTCGTGAGTCGTGCCATTCATGCGTTACACATTACGACTTTCGTTTTTTATTTTAATGAAAGTAATATACTCCAATTTATTTATAACAGGATTTGACTAATAAATTATGTGTAACACTTTACATTAATATTACTAACTAAGTTACCGAGGCTTCCTACTACTTTAGTGTAAACGATTTTAAGTCAAAGCATATATAACGTTGACCATTTTAGTATATGACGATTGGCATGTCCCTACATCTTTAAATACGTTCCTCTTACTACAAGTTTTCCCTTTTAGAGCATAACATGTATATTCTAAATAATGTTATTTTAAGTTGCCACTATATGCTATTTTAAATGAGAAGTGGTTTCTTACAGTATGTATATGTTATTTTACACATCATAATTAATTATTTAATATATTAAAGTTTGTTATAACAATTATATACCGTAGCGCATTGTAAAATAATGAAAACTCCGTAGGGATAACTGTATTATTGATCACTATATATAGATTACAAAGATACCTAGAAACCCTACTGGACCCTAAGCCCGTCTATACATTTGGGCTTGGGCTATATAATAAACTTACACTATATTATCTAACAGGCTATATAATAAACCTACACTATATTATCTAACATACGCATGAAGTTATTTAACATGCATACGAATCACTCCCATTTTAAGTTGTGCTGTTGTTGAAGTTTTATTATCTTATAATATTAAAAATTTCTTATATGCGAAACCATGATTCTTACTAGGCAAACATTTTAAAAGGTTTTGGATCTACGAATGTTGTTGAATAAGACCACCCGTAACGTACGACTAAACGAACGGTCGCGACCACCACCTGGTTCGATTCCGACGCGTCCCCCCCCCCCCCCCCCCCCGATACGGCTATCCCCTCCCGACGCGTCCCAGCCCTTGAAAGGTCGAATAGTCGACCGATGGCGTGCCTGTGTGGTCGTTGGTTTTGCCCTCTTTCTCTCATATATATATATATATATATATATATATATATATATATATATATATATATATATATTAATAATTCATAATTTAATAATATATTATATATAAAATAAATAATATATATATATATATATATATATATATATATATATTAATAAAACGAAAATTCTTAAAAAAAAAAAAAAAAAAATTGGTCGCCGATTCGGTCACCCGTTACGAGGGTTTGGTCGCTATTTGGTCATGTGTTTGATCAGGAGAGAGAAAGCTGATGTGACGCAGATGTGGCAGGGGTGACCAAACTGGGTTTGGTCATCCATTACGCATAGTCTAAGAAAGCTAGATTATAGCATTGAGAATAAATATATACAGTAGTATAGACGCTTTTACTAATCGAGGTAAAATTATAAATTTAATTTAATCTCTAAAAAACTTGGGTTGTTACAATTAACAACCTTTTATTCGTCCTCATAAATATAGTTATAGTATCGTAGATATTTATTATCGTGAATAATATAAATGTAGTTGAAATAATCAAAAATAGGTGTAACAAAAGCAAAATCAAATCCTACTACAAAAAAAAAATTCTTATAGAAAAATTAAAAAATTATTCGCTTGAGTATGCATTATTTCAGCGAGTTAGGTAGCCCACCCACATGGCTGCATCTGCATGTATGCACTGTGCTTTGTATACTTGTACTCAGCCAAAATTGTAAAACAAATGTTGTTAAAGGTACAACCCCACAATGCAGGTAAGTGGCAGTTGAGAAAGGGACAATCAGTATTCTTAGGAAAGAAACAATCCAAAAAGCGTTGGGGATTGATGAGGGTAAACTGTAAAGTCATGTGTATATATGGACCATTGATTCTTTGGAGGTTTGTCACTCCATCTGTTTAATAAACTTTTTATTACCTTAGAAGTATAAAACAATATAATTTTCCATTGAGATATGTGGAATTGGTTCCTACTAAATATAAATTATAGTACATGATAATTATTTTATGAGTAAAATAATATAAAAATAAAGATTTAATAATTAACAATACAATTTTTCATTGATGTATAATATGTTTGATGTATTCGATATTTCATGGATAATTTAGGCATTGTTTACATTTCTAATTATTTTTGATTTTATATTTGTCTCAGTCTCAACCTATTCTTATACTATTTTGAGAAATGGTATTGACTATTGGGTCCTATTATTTGTGTCTACTAATGTGCTTATCTATTTGATCAAGACAAATTTTAGAATCAACAAATGATATGAGGAGGCAGAATTAATAAATTACATATGTTAATTTTAAGAGTGGATAGACACATATATAGGTCCAAATAGTATAGCTGAATACCATTTCTCTATTTTTGTTTACCAGCTATAAATGGAAATAAATGCAAAATAAAAAGAGATTTTTCTTATCTCCAAGTTTTGCTAAACTTTGTATGGCTGCTATTTAAAATAAAACTCCACCAAATAATTTACATGGCGATTATTGTTTTATCCAACCTTATCCATTTCCGGGAAACACTTCATGCTCGAATAAAAGATTAAACAATAAAGGAGTTTAATATAACCGATGAGTATTAACATGGAATTAAAATAATTTTGGTCACAAATTAATTTTGTTTTTGGTATGTGCTATAGGGATATGATATTGACGGATTTCAAACATGTTTTTATCTGTCAGTGTGTATAATTTAAGTGTGATTCTTAAGGAAAATAATATTTTTCATACCTAATCCGCGTGTGTTTGTAAATAGCTAGTCAGAACTCCATCGGGCCAAATATAAAAAAGGATCCTAAAAATCACAAATCTCACGCAGCGAGGATTATAGCTCGTGCCACGAAGCGTCTCACCATGCGAAGGTATATGGCTCGCGGAGTTAAAATTTTCTCTGTTCGATTAGGAGAAGACCAGCTCGCTTCGCGAGCTCACGCGGAACAGGCTTCTCGTGCCACGAACTATACAGGCTCACGCTGCGAAGCCCCGACGGCCCAAAATCCTATATATACGAATTTTGACCCATTTGAAAGGACTTTTGGTCAAAAACCCTAGTCTAGCCTAATTTTGGAGCAGGAAACGATTGGGAAGCAGTTTGATTCATATATCTGGTATCGTCCAGTTTGATTCATGTTTTTGTTAACAATATTTTCAAAGTGTTTATATTTATTTGATGTTTGATTTGTCTAGCATGTTTACATGTTAAACCCTTATATTCATTATATTTTGATTAACCATAGTCTAGGTCTGATTTAGTTTATGGATAGATATTGTTACTTGATTTATTTACTAGTTTAATGCATGAACCTTTTTAGTTTATCGATTCAGCTTTTGCTTATCTGGTTTGTTAATTATACGTGTCTTTAGATAACACAAGTTTCATAGTTGTGTGATTTCCTCTACTTTTCATCTATATATCTAGTAGGCGACTTACTAGAAATAGATATCAAAACCAAGTTGAGAGAGCTAAAGAGATCGAAATGAGCTTAATCCATGGTGATTTGGTGAAGATTGAAGAATCAAAGTGTGTTTTAGTGTGTGTGAAAGTGTGTGTTCTTGAGAGAGAATGAAGATGGAGGGAAGGCTTTCAAAATGTTAATTCTATTCAAATGTGAGAAAACTTACATCTTAAGTCATCACAAGGGTTTATATACCCTAACCTCTAAACACAAGTAATTAACACAAATTAAGCCTAATTACATTATTAAGCTCAAAACTTAGTTCTAACAATCTTCCCCTTTTTGAGCTCTAGCACCTCATCCCAGTCTTCCGTCTTCAGATTCTTCTCATGATCCGTAATGATATTTATAAACTCTCTGGATGTGCTTCAAACTGTTGAATTACTAAACAATGTTTACATCTGAGCAGTCTGAGAAGCAATTAAGATCTCTGTCTTTGGCAAGAAGATGTTTTCTGAATTTCAAGAACATAGCATTGCAGAAATTTGGAAGTTTCAGATACTCAAAGAAAATATATTTTTCACTGAATCTGTTTGAATAAGGAAGACCTAAAACTGATTTACTAAAGTTTTGAAAGTTCTGGAAATGGAATATCAGTTAGGTAAGGATTAGTCTGGGATTTTCAGATATTAGAGATTTTGTTTTGGATTTTGTGGTAGAGGTTTTTGTGAGGATAAGATAATGATGTTTTTGAATGATGAAAAGAATGATTTGAAAGTTAAAGTTTTGAATGTTTGTGTAAATTTTGGTAAGAATGATTTGAAAGTTAAAATTTTGGATGTGTGTGTTTGTTTTGGTAAGAATGATTTGAATTGTTTAAGTTTTGAATGTGAATGTATTGTATGAAAGAAAGAATGATACGTACATTTTAGGATTTGATTTGATGTGGATGATTTGTATTTTGTTTGGAGAGAAAGATTTGAACAGTTAAGCTTTTGTATGGATGTGGTTGTTATGAAATTTAGAAAGAATGATTTATACGATAAAGTTTCGGATTGAAATGGATATTTTGGGTTGAAATGGTTTGATAATTTATGATTTGAAATTTCTATGAATGTGTCGGTTTCTTCTTCTTCACAAATGTAAATCGACGAAATGTAGACCCATAGATAGAGTTGTTTTATAGCGGAAGTCTTTTCTTGAAGTTGTGGCTTTGTCGATTTGTGATCATTGATAATTATTGTTAGGGTAAAATGTTGATAAAGTTTGCGCTCCCCCTCAAACAAACAATTATTTCTTAAGTGATCTTCGGTTTCTTGTTTACTCCCCCTTAATCGGTGCATATGTCTTTTTAATGCAGAGTAAACAGAGCTAATATATTCTCCCCCTCATGATGAATAAGATTTATCTGAATCATCATGTAAGATATGAAGCTCTGCTGGGTGGAAGTAGGAAGAATCTTCGAAGCCCATTGATAAAAATGTGTTGAATAATGATATATTCATATTTTGAATGAATCAATATGTAACACAATTTATCAGTTAAACCCAGATCGTTGTTGAATATGAAGAAATACGATCAAATCTTTTATCATTTAATCTCAATGACCGTTGTTGATGACATAAAAGAACAGTCTCGTGTTTATCATCTGATATCCCGACTTTTGTTGATAACATTGGAGTACAGTCATCAGATATGTACAATGAAATCGAACAGGGTAAACCGGGATCACATAGATTGCCCATTAACACAACAGTTACAAAAACTGTGTGACCTACGTTCAGTGTTGGCTTTGATGTTAGCACTAGTAGGATTTCCATTCAATCATTGTGAAATATCAACATATGTGATATCACTATGAATGTTCCGGCTATATCATAAAGATAAGCTTGGTATTTTGCCTGTGTCCTAATGGTGTTTATATCGGTTCTAGACTCAATTTGTGGACAAACGAAGGCGAGGACTAGAGAGACTTGTCCTCTTGTTCAATTCCAACAATCTCCAAGTGAGATGTCGATAGCATATGAGCTTATCTCCGTAAAATGAAACACGTACTTTTTAAGAAATACTTGAGTGGCTGGGGGGTTGTGCATTGCATCACTGGGTCCATGATGTCTATTTCAATATCAGAGAGCAACATATGCAATCTGATAGATACGTGGTGACCCGGCTTTTAATCGGTTTGGTAAGGGTTTTTCGTTTTCTTTAACCCTGTCACACCCTCCCCACCAAGCTTACTTTTTAAATTTTCAACTTCACCCTCGTTTCATTTTACCATGTATTTAGCTGAATTGCACCCCATACTTCATTCCCCCTCTCAAATTTTACCTCTGCGCACATCAATCATGATCCCGTGATACTTGATTCTGCTCACCTAGACCTAAGGACCCTGACATTATGTCCTATATTGTAGGTGGCTCCTGGGGAAGATCATGCTGGTTATAGCAGATCATAGGAGTTATTTGAGAGTGAACTATAACGCTCATGTCCAATTGATCAGCATTTATGATGTTACATTGTAAGAATGATTCACATGGATTTTTCATCGGAAATGTATGAGTTTCCGGCATAAGTTGTCGCCTTTATGATTGAAAATTTTAGGCACAACAACTTGAACAATTTAGTTAATACCGGGCTCACATAGAGTAACCGTTTACACACCGTATGAATCGATAGTCGTTTGCACAACCGTTGATTCAAATGTGTGACCTGCATTTAGAGTTGGCGCGATTTTAGCTCTAGCAGTATTTCCACTCAATCCTCATGAAGCACCAGATTGTGATGCCACTATGAGTGTTCCGATGAATTCACGGAGATTCATTTTCAATAGTGTATGTGTCCTAAATTGGAAATATTTGACGGTGAGATCTAGACACACTGTGCATTGAATAAAGACGTAACCCGGGGCAGGAGGTCAATGATTTCAATACCAACATACTCCGAATGAGCAGTCGATAGATTATGTGCTACGTCCCCTGATGAATTGAAACAAATTCCTATTGAGAGGAATCTGAGTGGTTGGTGGTGGAGTGCAGATGGTAGACTGGGCCAGTTAAGTCTAGTGAGACATACAACACATGAATGCTCACCTTTTAGTATGGTTGCCCGGTTTATTGACGGTTTGGATGCACTCAAAGGTCTGTTTTCTTGATATTATCATGTTTTCACATCACCTTGCACTCACCTAAATCTATACCCTAGACTTAATCCTGTAGGGTTTTAATGACACTGATCGACCACTTGGGTCAACCTCCTAGTAAACTTGGTTCGAACCATGACTGACCAAGAACATGAACTTGTCCTTGGTCGGTTTAAACCAACTAGCTGATTTAATCCCTAAATGCGGAACTGGGATTAAACCTAATCCTTAAACCCTAAAGGATTGGGATGTTGGAGAACTAGATTAGGTTAACAAGAAAGAAACCTTGTACGAAGAACTCGAACACACACATTGCTTGTGTGGTTCGTTCGACCATCAACCAAAGAACCCTAGGGTTCTTTGGTCGAATTCGTCCAAGAGGGAGAAGGGAGAAAAGGGTTTCCCAAAACATACCTTCTTGATTGCTTAAGATAGATCCACTGATGATGAACAAATCGAGCGATCTTCTAGTTGATCTAAGCAATGAACTTGTTCTTCGAAACTCGAAGAACACGAAGAACGAAGAACACCAAACTTGGTGTTCTTGGGTGTGTTTCGGCCGAAGCCTAGAGGGAGGAGGGAGTGATTTCGTTTAGGGTTAATGAACAACAATAAGGGAACCCCAAGCCTTCTATTTATAATAGAAGGACTTTCACTTAGGGCCCTTCTAGTTTAATTAATTAAGATTAATCTCTTAATTAAACTTATCCTTTTACACTTCCATCCCTTATAGTTTAACTAGTTTATTATTGTTGCACTTAACTATTAAATGTCTAGTATTAACACACTAATAATTCGGTACCCATATACACGAATTATATACTTGTATTTATACTTTCAATAATTAATTATATAATAACCTTTATATAATTTGTACAACAATATTATCCAATTACTATATGATTTAATAGCTTTAAATCATATCATGGATAACCTATAATTAACACATTGTATATTTACTCAACTAGTAAATGTACAACTACTTGTATTAATTAGTTAGTTAAACTAATCTAGTAATAAGTTAAACTTAACTTAATACTTAACTGATTCATAATGACTATTATGAATCATTCCTCTTCGTAGTATCATTGCTTATCATGCTCGTATTACATGTACTCACTGGTGTGACCCTTAAGTGTTTCGTAGGTATGGATGCATCATCATAGGTTGACTGACTGTGCACATAATTCCTTCAGACTCCCACTTGTGCAAGTTTGTAACCTTTGTCTTAATGATACGAGCTACAGTGGCCTTCTAGATGGGCATGTATGTAACCAACCCATAAAAACAGCTTACGTAACCCAGGTATAGTTTATGAAAAACTCTTTAATAGTGTCTCCTAGTAAAGAACACTCTGTCTCTACTTCTTGGGCAAACTATGTTAGGCTTATCCCTTGCAGCACGATATTTGTGATAACGAATATGAGCATGGTAGAAATTATCAACTCCTGTATTCGAAATCATTTTATGACTTCTTGATTCAAACTGCTGTGATAAATGACAAAGAACATATCAGTTCGTTTGGGCACGTGTAACGCCCTAAATTTCCTGATAACTAAATAGTACCTTTATTTAATTAATTATAAATTTTAGAGCTAATTGTTTATATCTTAAAATTACTTAAAGTCTTACATTTAAATTTCGTAACTAGCCGCCGTGGTTATCAAGATTTGGATGATTAAACAAAGTAAATTTAACATTTGTTTTCTCTAGTGTTATTATCGTTTTAATATCGGAAATAAGAGGACTACATTTAGGATCGGGTCCAGCTTGGCAAAGTTATCGACTTCGGGCTAGTTAAGGGTCGAGTCCAATTTAAATGTAAGAGCCCATGTGGCGATCAGTAGAATACGGACCAAAGCCCTCATTATGAGGAGTATTGTCTGCAGTATAAATACGCACGGAAACCTAGTAGCCGCAACCCCTACTATTCTTTTATTCCATGCTACACCCTCTCCTAAACACTCACCGGCGGTCACAAACACCACCATCTCCGTCCGCGAGCTTTCTCGAGTTCCACCATCACTTTCCCGTTTCTGGTTGCTAACATCTTTCAAAGAAGCACCGTGAAACCCACCACCACCTTCGTACGTGTTTCTGTTCCACCATAAATCCCGAGCACCACCGTGGGTTTTTTTCCGCCACCGCCGTGAGCTTCACCTTAAAACCACCTTCATCGTGTTTCTGCTTTTCCGGAGCTCCACCGCCGCCGTTTTTGTTCCGGCGAGCTCTGCGGTTTGAGTTTCTGTTTTGCCGGTGTTTCCTCACCGCTATAAGCTCCATTTAATTCCACCCGTTTGCGGTTGAGTTTCACTTCGATCCCGACGAGCAGAAGAGCAAAGTTTTTCCAAGTTGTTTAACGTGTAACTTCCTAGCAGTTTCCTTTTCCGAGGAAGTGGCGTTGTGCGTCGTTCCGGTAAGCCACACCCCTTATTCCTCGTCGTTTTCTAGTCTTTTGAGTTATGATCGCTAACTGTTGAGAACTTCTTTATTTTCATGGTGCGGGATAGAGCTGGTCTCCTTGAGCAGAAAAGTAGTCAAGTGAAGATTCCGATCAACGTTCCAGCTAAATCGAGTGTGTGGTAGAATCTCTATTCACTGTTTTTCCTTTCTCCTTGTTTTAGTTAACTTATAAGTTTTGGGAGGTGGCTGTTATCTATTTCGTTCAAATTCTCATGGGTTTTTGTTGGTTTTAAATTGGTGGTCTTGACAATACTATTATGGAAACTCTTGTCCTTACTTTCCTCCTTTTCTTTTCCAGTTTGTCTATTTTGCTCAAATTAAAGAGATGGGTTTTTGGTGTAAAACACTTGCTATTTTGATAAATGAGTTCTACTGAGGCACATTTTTATGAGAAAGCATGGAAGGGATTGGTACTGTTTCATGCGCCACTTTATTAAACCAACGAAAAATACAAATGTTTCGAATCTCATGGTTTATCTTTTATGAAAAGCCTTATGGGTATTTTATTAGAAAAAGAGTCTTATGATTTTTGGAGGAAGTTTATTATTATGTTATTTGGAAAAATATTTTGTATTATTCTAAGGAAAAAAAGGGGGAAATGTTTTCTTAATAATTTATCTAAAGGGAAATGTTGTACCTTGTTAAAAATGAGTTTAGAGATGAGTCTAATCCGGTCAATCTTTGTGCTTTAGGACCGTCTAGGCGTTAGCAGGGTAGTGGAATAGAGTGCTGAGTGATCTTCGGAGCATACATTATCGAGGTGAGTATTCTCACCGTGTATTCAGTTTTAACGTTGTACATGCATGACTTATGTGTTACATTTCTTGCACCATAATTGTTATCTGAGCTTGAGCTGTTATCTGAGTTTGATCCGCTATCTGAGTTTGATTTGTTATCTGAGTTTGACATGCTATCTGAGTATCTGAGCAGCTGTTGATTTATTTTAATCAGAGACATTGTGCCTGGGTAACCGAGCTCGGTACAGGGTCATTCTGTGCTACTACTTGCTAGGGCATCTGAGATAATTATGTTAAAGAGATAATAAAACATAATAACACACATCTGAGTTTTTGGCTATATGCCTGGGATCACCTCCCGTCTGAGTTTTGGGATTATTCCCGTCTGAGTTTTGGGATCACTCCCGTCTGAGTTTTTGGCTTATGCCTATCTGAGGTGTGAGGAGGGTCGAGGTTGATCTCTCGTCCCAAATCACACAAGCGCGCTATATAAATTAAAATCTGAGTAATAAAATCTGAGAAATAAATCTGAGTAATTAATCGAGTAGATTCTGAGTAGGAGTACACCGATGTGCCCTCATGTGTTGTATGTTATGATTGTTTGTATTTTGAGAATTATTCACTCAGCTTCCCCAGCTGACCCAAACTTTCCCCCACATTGTTTCAGGTACCAGCAAAGGAAAGGAGAAGGTGGACGGTTGACCGCTGTATCTTTTCATTACTGATGTGGACATCATTTAATATTTTAAAAACTTTACTTTATCTTAACTATTTCCGCAATAAATACGTTTTAAATGTTAAATATTAATATCTGAGATTTATTTATGGGACCTTTTGATTATAATTTTGTTTTCAAAAATTTTAAAAATCTTGTAAATTTTAGGGTGTTACAAGTTGGTATCAGAGCTCTGACTTGAGGGATTTGGATTCACAGGGGTGGATTCAATCTCAAGTTTGAGTCTCGAGTTTTAAAACGCGAATTGAGCAAAATATTTTCTGAGTAAAGTTTCCACATCAAGCATACAGCATGTCACGTCGACCTCTCGTTTTTCCCATTGCTGGTAATATTTAATAGTTTTTATTTATCTGAGATGTATGTTGTATTCTGAGTATGGATGAGTAGAGTGGTCTGAGATTTTTGTGTTTATTTTCTAAGTATATTTTTCCGAGTGTTGTTTCTGATTACATCTGTGAAATAAACCCCAAAAGTTATAATAACATACGAAAATTACATATGAATTGTACGACTAGATACTATGTATATATAGATATGCGAATGCGAGGTTTGATAATTTAGAGCATAATTCTGAGTAAAATTCTGGATTTAATTCCAAGTGTTTAATATAATTATGCATATACAAATACGCATACTAGAGGAATTATAAATTTAATGAGAATAATAAAAGTTTCCAATTTAGAGGAATACCTAATAGAGTTGAAATGAGATTTTATAAGTTTTGGGAAATTTTAACCAAAAGTGTAATAATGGGATATTAATTTATGATTCGCATGTTTTGAGTAAATGAGAAAAGAGAAAATTATTAATATTAAAGAGGAGTATTAAATTCTTGTACTGGGAAAATATTAAAATCTTTCATATGGGAGAAAACACTTAATAGACTGAGTCATTTAAACGAGTAAATCAGAGATTAGTAAATCAAATTGATTAAAAATATTTTTAAGTGGATTTACCAAGTTGAGTAAAAGAAAGAATTATTAAGTCAATAAAATGGGAAATAATTACATATTAGCTAAACGAGAAAATATATCGAACCAAAATTTTGATAATAAAATGAGTATGCATAATGAGAAGTTATTGAATCAAGATTGAGCAACCAAAAGATACATTAATATGGAATTCCAAATTTGTGTAAGAATCTATAAAAGGTATTAGATAGAAAAAAAAAATTTTATGTGGTGATCTTGATGAAACAAAGAGTAATCAATTGTGTTTTGAATTAACCGAAACAGTATTGAGACAAGAGTATAAGAAGTACTGAAGCACGAATGAGAGAGAAAACTTATAAAAGGTCGTAAGAATTAATCAATTTAAATTGAAAGGGAAAAGGATTGAGCATAGTTTTAATAAAACAATATATAGGTGTATGTTTATATAAGTGAGAAATAGTTACATCAAAATTATTAGAAAATCTAATTTATATTAAAAGTGTATTTATTGAAGCGAGCTGTATAAGCTTATTAGAATAATTAACCGAGAATGTTGAACTAGAAAATATTAATTGTCGCTCGAGACGGCAATAAATCGAATAAAATTTTGAGAAGTAGTAAACGTTATTCATGAGAAATGATAAATGAGATAACTAAGAGTAGAAGATAAAACGATATTCGTATTGTGAAAGTAACAGAGTGGAAATATTTCTATGAATCTGAGTTATCCGAGTATCGCGTATGAGACTAATTATACGCATGATTTTCTGAGTAATGTTTATGTGGTTTTGAGTACCCACAGCTGAGTGCATATCTGTATTTATCGATTTATCAATTATGGAAAAATAATTTATTTTTCTTTCTTCAGAATATGATTTATTGGTGTTTTTATGTGGGAAGTTGTGAACTTTGGGATCGACTCGTGACTAAACAAAAACATGTGTCGAAAGTAATAGAGGGCTCTATTACCGTACACACAGGACTTTTGATTGGTTATGCGGAGATTTTGAGGGGAACAATGGACCAATGCTTGTTATTGTGAATTTGGTATGTGTATCCTAATTGCTTGAGTGATTATATATTTGTTTGTTCTATTTGGTAGAGAATGTCAGTTCCAAACTCGAGGACGAGTTTTACTCCAAGTGGGGTTGAGCATGGGTAAAAAGGGAAAAAAAAATTCAAGAAATAAGTATTGTTATATTTTAATTATAAATTATAAATATTATGAGTATGGTGCTTGTGCATGAAGATTTTATTTTCGGAAATACGTATACCTAATTAGAGAGCTTATAAGAGTAATTATCGAATTTAGTAACTGGGAATCATTAAATTCATTTTATGATATAATTATGAGTCTATAATAATTCGATAAATCGGGGTTAATGGAGAATTAATAAATCAAGTTAATTGAGGTGAGTGCAATCGGGAAAAGAGAAGTATTAAAGACTAGGATTATAAATAAAAAAAAAAGAAGATAAATATACTTATCCTTGTGTGATTATAATGAGATAATGATCAATTATTTAACTAAAGTGATGGGAATTTATTAATGAGTCGAATATGAAAAAGAAAAAAAAACGCTACCATGAAATTTTGAAGAAATGAGTTAAAATGAGGTCGTTAAATTGAGTTGATAAACAATTATTAAAACAAATGAGAAAATTTTATTTTTATTGATTATTGAGTAAACTTTTGAGTTTATAAGAAATTAGTAAATCAAGTTAAGCGAGCAAGTTACTAAAATGAGTTAAAAGAGGAAAGTTTTAAATTTACGGGGACTTTTATCTAAAAGTTTTCAGGTGTTTTATCATGAGAAAACTTTATTTGTGAGTAATATGTTTTATTTAGAGTTATCAAATAATATATCTTATTATTAAATATTTAAAAAATTTGAGGTGTTATAAAATCTTTGTGAGAAAATTTTATCTCTGAGTATATAATTTGTCAAATAATGTATTTTATTATTAAATGATTGAATAAAGGGTAACTGAGTATTGAGTAAATGAGAGTTAACGAATTAATTCACAAGTTGAGTAATGAGAAATCATTAAGATAAGCGTACGACGTTTAATTGATTTTTTTTTTATATATATAAAAAGTGGGTAATCAGAGTTAACGAGTAAATGTGTGGTCGAAACAATCTAGAGAAAATTTAAAAATTTATTAATGAGAAGTCATTAATCGAGGTTTGAAATAATTTATATGGAAATTTTAATCAAGTGTAATTGGATTATATGGAAACTGAGTAATTTGGAAGATTATATTTAATATTGAAATAATTTGTTCTGATTATTGGTTCATATATCGTAATTATAAACCGGAGGTGCCCTAATTTACATAAAGTAGTAGATGGGAGATGAATCGGATGTGCGTAATTATATCTCTACACGATTATATATGAGTTTTATTTGTGGTAGGTAACTGTTACGGTCAAATTATGTTGTATCTAATAGTTAGAGGGCTAGTTATGTCAAGATGTAATAGTTATGATCTAGTCATTAGTCTTAGTCAATGGAGTCAAGCTTAATTAGTGTTAATTAAGCTTGTTTAGCTATGAGGTATAAATACCTTATGTTAAGGCTTAATTTGTAAGCTTTCCTTTCATTAATTGAATTACTCTTTTGAAAGCTAACCTTTCCCTCTCAACTACCTCACACACACTCAAACACCAAGAACGCACACACTTAAGAAAATCTTCAATTTCTCACCTTGAATCATCATGAATTAGCTCAATCTCAGTGTTATACGATCTCTCAATTGGTATCAGAGCAAAATCTCTATTAAGAGAAGATCCAAATCAGCTTAATTCGATCAAGATCTGAGAAAAAGTGAAGAAAAGTTTGTTACGTTCATGAAAATTTAATGTTGTAAAATTTTTGTTCGAATTGAAGTTTTGAGCATGGATTAGTGTTTCTCCAGTGTTTCTAAGCATAATAGAATCAAAAATCGATCCATTCCGTTAACAGATTACTTCAATTTCGTGATTTTGGTGAAAAAGTAAAAAGTTGAAAAACTTACTGTAAATCGAAGATTTAAAGCTTATATGTTATGGATTGAAGAAATTGATCGGTACAAAGTGTTAGCAATTTGATTTCTAACGTTTAGCAAGAAGAATCATTCAATTTGGTGAAGAAATGAGCGATATTGAATTAAAAAAGTGAAGAAAAATGGTGAAGAAGACATACGTCTGTGGTTTCCGTCACTATGAACTAGTTCTACACACAGTTCTACACACAGTTCGATCTACTAGTTCTACACACAGTTCTACACACAGTTCGATCTACTAGTTCTACACACAGTTCTACACACAGTTCGATCTACTAGTTCTACACACAGTTCTACACACAGTTCAATCTACTAGTTCTACACACAGTTCTACACACAGTTCGATCTACTAGTTCTACACACAGTTCTACACACAGTTCGATCTACTAGTTCTACACACAGTTCTACACACAGTTCTACACACAGTTCGATCTACTAGTTCTACACACAGTTCTACACACAGTTCGATCTACTAGTTCTACACACAGTTCTACACACAGTTCGATCTACTAGTTCTACACACAGTTCTACACACAGTTCGATCTACTAGTTCTACACACAGTTCTACACACAGTTCGATCTACTAATTCTACACACAGTTTGATCATCAACAATCGATTCAATCACGATTTTAATATCAAACAAATCATTTTCACAATGACATCAAGAGATGCTCTGTCAATCGGAACCGATCTTAAACCTCCGGTTTTATACCGAGGTGAATACGCGCAATGGAAGAAACGGTTCCTCCATTTTATAAAAAATCAAGAACTGGCAACTGAAATACGTGACTCACTCGAAAATGGTGAAGCGGTATTCTACGAAGACGTAATAGCTGCACCAAACGCAACACCGCCAGTTCTTGGAGGTCGAACTCCGCTTCCTAAATCAAGATACAATGCTCAACAAAAACTACGAGCTAAAGCAGATCTACAATCGTTTTCATTTGTTCTCCAAAGTTTACCGAATGAAATTTATAACAGCTTGGACAGTTTAGAAACCGGTAAAGAGATTTGGGATGAAATCAGAAAACAAATGGAAGGCACCGTTTTAGGGAATAAAGCCAAGATGGTAACCACTCTGAATGCTTATCAATCGTTTAAAGCTTCCACCGGGGAAGAATTAGAAAGCACATATCACCGTTACTGCAACTTGTTGAATGAACTTCGAAGGAATAACTTAAAGAAGGAAAATTTAGAGATTAACATCAAGTTCATCAACAGTTTACTACCTGAGTGGGCTACATTTGGTAACAGTGCCATGCAACATAAAGATCTGAGCTCAATTGATGTGCATGAACTGTATGAGTATTTACTACAAAATGCTCCGATGGTGAAAGATATAGTGAAAACCAAACAGGAAAATGCAAACACTCTTGATACACTTGCTCTTCTTACAAGACAATACCAGTCAAATTCATCTGGTAAACTGAAAGAAAAATCAGAAGAACCTGTCAAAGATACAAAAGAAGAGATGGAGAGTGAATTAGAACAACTGTTGCAAGCTATGTCTTTCATCTCAAGATATGAGAAGAAGTATTATCCAACTCCTACAAACAACAATCAGAGATCTTCATCCACTTTCAAGTCTGCTCCATCTGCATCAAATACATCTGACAAACCCACAATAACACCTTTGGATCCGACAAAGAAATGTTATAACTGTGGGATTCCTGGTCATTTCTCTCGAGATTGCAAGAAACCTAGAGTTAGGAATTCTGATTACTTCAAACGTAAGATGCTCATGGCTAAGCAAATCGAGGCGGGAAAGGTGTTGTTGGCTGAGGATCTAAGCTGGATGGACGATTCTGATCCTGAAGATGAAGAGCATTCCGCAAATCTATGCTTTATGGCTCGTGAGAATGCCGAGATTTCTGATCGATTCAATGAAGAGGCTAACAAAGAAATAGAGGTACTCAGTTCTCTCTTATCTAATTCTTCAAGTACAATTGATTCTGAAAATTGTTTTGTAACAAACCAGAATTCTGAAATTGAATCTTTAAAACAAAACCTTTTGGATGAAAAAGAATTAAATACTTTACTTCAAGGAAAATTAGATGAACTAGAAAACGAAAATGAACAATATCTTGATCATAATACACAACTTGTTCATATTCTTAGACAAAATAAAAATTTTGAGAAAACGAATCTGACGTTACAAAATTGAATTTCAGAATTGAAGGTTAAATATGAGACTGATATTCAACATTTGTCTCATACTATTTCTGAAAAAGAAATTGAAATAACCAATCTTAAAAGCACACAATGTACCACATCTAATGCAGAAAATGATAAATATTACAAATTGTACATTGAAGCATGGCATGAATATCAAATAACTAAAAACTGGTTGGAACGCAAACAAAAAGAATTTGATGATAATGAAAATCAGTTTAAATCCTTAACCTCACAAATTAAAGAATTATCTGAAACTTTACATGAAAACGACATTCAAACATCACGAGAATTAAATAACAAACAAAATGTCATTCATCAACTTCAACATGATAAAATTCAACTTTCTTCTCATATCAAACATCTTGAGGAAATGAGTGCCAAAGCCAACCAAGAAGTTTATGAAAATAACGCATTACTTTTGAAGATTGAAAATCTAACAAAAGATTCTGAATCAAAGCAACTTCAGATTGTTGAATTAACAAAGAAACTTCATGACACAAATAATGTTAATATTTTGAACATCGAAAAACATTCTTCTGTTTGTGCTGAAAATTGTATTTTGACTGATAAAATCAAACTACTTGAATGTAATTTTGGATCTGATTTACAAAAACAAATCAATATTTTTAATATTGAGAAAACAAAATTGATAGCTAAAATTACATCTCTTGAAACAGATCTTTCTTTGTCTCAAAATAAAAACGAAAGTTTGTTAATTCACCTAGAAGAAAAATCTAAAATCTTTAACAATGACAAATCAGTTTTACAAACCAAAATTTTTGAATTAGAAACTAAAATTGATGAGTCACAAAAATCTTTTAATGAAGAGACACTGAAGTTGCAAATACAAATTCAAAAGTTAGAATCTAAATCAAAAGATTCTCATTTAACAGCATCGAATAAATGTCAAACATCAAGAATGTTTTCTCCTGTCATGGCATATCGTGATTTATATACGATCAAGCAAACTGAGGTTAATAGAGAAAATTCTAAACCTAAACCGAAATCACAAGTTACTTCCTCTACCAAACCTAAGACTAGGAGATCCACGGTTCCACCAAACTCTGATAAGAAAATGAATGCTCACAAACAAGTTAATAGAGGAAATTCCGCACCTAAAACTCCAAATAAATTAGGTTCCTCTTCTAGACTTAAACATTCTCAAATGTACAATACTAAATCATCAACCGTGTTGAAACATTCGACTGCTTCAAAGAAAATCCTTTCCACAACTAAATCGTTAAAATATTCGAGAAAAGATTTACTTTCTTTGGCACCTAAAACGATTTTTACACAAGTGCCAAAAACATCTCCTGTTTATGTTTACAAAACAACCTCGATCTTAAAAGCTAAATGGGTTCCCAAAACTCCAACATCTCAAATAATTCCCCGGAAATTATTTGAAAGTGAAACATCAAGTTTCAATTTTTCATGGAACTCACAATCTTTAAATCAAATCGATACAACTTATCGGTGGTTTCAGTCCCACTCTAACATTGTCGGACCCAAACAAAAATGGGTACCAAAAGTTGTTTGATTTGTTTTGCAGGAGGATGGCTTATGCACACATCAGTGTATAACCCGTTCTCAATCATAGGACTTATACATAATTCAGTGTATAACTCGATCCTCATCGTAAATGACTTATATACACATCAGTATATGACTCAAACTTCAAAGCAATGGCTTTCAAGTACATAAGCTTGAAACCCGCTCTTAACCTTATTTTTCACGTAAATGTAAAAACTCTTTCCCAACTCCTCTATAAACTGTAAATTTTTCATTATTTTGTCGAGGGGGAGAAATTTTAATTCTACGGGGAGAATTATTATTTCCAGGGGGAGAAACTTTCTTATATCAATACTTTTATACCCGTTTGAATTTTTTTTAATCGAACAATTTTTTTTATCAAACGACAATACCTTCCTATGGTTTGCTAGAACCGGCATAACCTTCCAAGGGAAATATTTTTTAGCCAAAAGTGGTAAATGTGAGGGTATATGTCTTAGGGTATAGATTTAGGTGAGTGAAAGGTGATGTGAAAACATGATAATTTTAAGAAAACACACCTTTGAGTGCTTCCAAACCGAAAATAAACCGGGCAACCTCACTAAATTGTGATCATTCATGTGTTGAATGATTCACCAGACTTAACTGGCCCAGTCAAGCATTTGCACTCCACCACCAACCACTCAGATTCCTCTCAATAGGAATTTGTTTCAATTCATCAGGGGACGTAGCACATAATCTATCGACTGCTCATTCGGAGTATGTTGGTACTGAAATAATTAACCTTCTGCCCCGGGTTACGTCTTCAATTGAATGCACAATGTGTCTAGATCTCATCGACAAATATTTCCAATTTAGGACACATACATTATTGAATATGAATCTCCGTGTATTCATCGGAACACTCATAGTGGCATCAAAATCTGGTGTTTCACGAGGATTGAGTGGAAATCCTGCTAGAGCTAAAATTACGCCAACTCTAATCGCAGGTCACACATTTGAATCAATGGTTGTGCAAACGATTATCGATTCATACCGTGTGTTAACGGATACTCTATGTGAGTCCGGTATTTCCTAAATTGTTCAAGTTGCTGTGCCTAAACTTTTAAATCATAAAGGCAACAACTTATGCCGGAAACACATACATTTTCCGATGAAAAAATCCATGTTATTCTTACAAAGTAACATCATCAATGCTGATAAATTGCACATGAGCGTTATAGTTCACTCTCAAATTACTCCTATGATCTGCTATAACCGGCATGATCTTCCCCAGGAGCCACCTACAATATAGGACAATATGTAAGGGTACATAGGTCTAGGTGAGCAGAATCAAGTATCACGGGATCTTGATTGGGGTGCGCAGAGATAAAATTTGAGAGGGGGAATGTAGTATGGGGTGCAATTCAGCTATACATGGTAAAATGAAATGAGGGAGTAGTCGAAAAATGAAAAAGTAAGCTTGAGTGAGGAGGGTGTGACAGGGTTAAAGAAAATGAAAAACCCTTACCAAACTGTTAAAAAGCCGGGTAGCCACGTCTCTATCAGATTGCATGTGTTGCTCTCTGATATTGAAAAAGACATCATGGAACCCAGTGATGCAATGCACAACCCCCCCAGCCACTCAAGTATTTCTTAAAAAGTACTTGTTTCATTTCCACGGAGATTAGCTCATATGCTATCGACATCTCACTTGGAGATTGTTGATATTGAAACAGAGGACAAGTCTCTCCAGTCCTCGCCTTCGTTTGTCCACTAATTGAGTCTAGAACCGAAATACACTTTTAGGACACAAGGCATAATACCAAGCTTATCTTTGTGATAAAGCCGGAACATTCATAGTGATACCAACGTTCTTGGTATTCCACAATGATTGAATGGAAATCCTACCAGTGCTAACATCTATTCCAACACTGAAAGTAGGTCACACAGTTTTTGTAACTGTTGTGTTAACGGGTAATCTATGTGATCCCGGATTTCCTGACTTAATTCGATCATTGCGATTAAATGCCAAATGATTTGATCGGATATCTATATCAACATCGGTTCGGTTTTCGATAATACAATATGTTGTATATTGATTCATTCAAAATATGAATATATCACTATTCATCATATTTGTATTCATGGGCTTAGAAGATTTTCTTCATTTCACCTCGACGAATTTCACATTTTTCATGATGATTCCAATTAATCTTAATCATCATGAGGGGGAGAAAATTTACTAAGAAGTTCAGTTTACGAAGAAAATGCTTACAAGACTTACGAAGATATATTAGCCCAGTTTACTCCACTTCAAAAAGTCATATGCACCAATTAAGGGGGAGTAAACAAGAAACCGAAGAAGATTTATTAAGAAATAATTGTCTGTTCGAGGGGGAGCGTAAACTTCATCAACATTTTATCCCTAATAACAATTATCAATACTCACAAATCGACAAAGCCACAACTTCAACAAAAGACTTCCGCTACAATACAACTCTATCCATGGGTCTACATTTTAGTCGATTTACATTAAATAATTTGTGAAGAAAAAGAAACCGTCTCATCTTCAGAAATTTCTCACAAATTCTCAACATTTCCATTACAAATCTTAAACCGTCAAATCATTCTATTCAAACCACAAATTCACATTCATATCCATACAAAAGCAAAACTGTACAAATCTTTTGTATCATACAAAATACATATCATCCACATTCATTCAAATCTTAAATGTATATATCATTCTTTCCTATATACAAACATACACACACACACACACATTCAAAACCTTTAACTTTCAAATCATTCTTTCACACTATAAACCATCATTATCCTATCCTCACAAACCTCTATCCAAAATTAAATCTCCTACATTTCTTAATCCCAATCAAATCCTTACCAAACAGATGTTTCATTTCCAGAATTTTCAAATTTTCAAATATATTTGTTTGAAGGAAGACAGGGATGTAGTTCTAAAAGTTCGCAAAGAGGGAGATTGGATAATGATCAAGACAAATTAAGTCAAGACTCCATGAAATCTTCTAAGATACTTTATATTGGTTGAAAAGCCGATTAAAAGTTTCATTCTTATCTGATCATCATAAGCTGAAACTAATACTACATCAAAACTACTTAAACGATTAAATCAGTTTCAGACTATGCTCGAAAAGAAGATTTCAAGAACATGCTATCCCAACTATTGATACAAAGGGGGAGATTGTTAGGGTCAAATTATGTTGTATCTAATAGTTAGAGGGCTAGTTATGTCAAGATGTAATAGTTATGATCTAGTCATTAGTCTTAGTCAATGGAGTCAAGCTTAATTAGTGTTAATTAAGCTTGTTTAGCTATGAGGTATAAATACCTTATGTTAAGGCTTAATTTGTAAGCTTTCCTTTCATTAATTGAATTACTCTTTTGAAAGCTAACCTTTCCCTCTCAACTACCTCACACACACTCAAACACCAAGAACGCACACACTTAAGAAAATCTTCAATTTCTCACCTTGAATCATCATGAATTAGCTCAATCTCAGTGTTATACGATCTCTCAGTAACGTTGTTACTGATAAATATTACTACCTTCTGAGTTACATTTCTGGGTTTATTTCTGAGTTAAAATTTATGAGTTAGATTTTTGGGTTATACTTCTGAGATATATTCCGAGATAGACTTATGAGTTACATTCCTGCGTAACATTTTTAAGTGAATTACACGAGTACTACTGGGTGATTTTGAATTTTGTGTGCACTATCTGTGATTCCTGTATGATACGTACATTCCTTGTGAACAACATGCCTGTTTTTTTTTTGTTATTTGGCAGTGGGGTGACCCACTCATTCATTTCTTATGCGTTTAGCAAGATGATGTCCCATAGAATAGAGGACCTTTTTGAGCCACTATTGATAGAGATTGGCCACAATAAAATTTTATCTGTTGATAAAGTGTATAGTGTTGTTAAATGGAGATGTGCGAGAAGAATTTTTTCTTTTTTTTCCATAAAACTTGGTGTTATCGTCATGAGAGATCCGAGTGTGATTGTGAAAATGGTTTGGATGACCTGGTACTACGCCGAGATCATCAGTCATCATCAACAAATTGGTAGTAAATTTCCAAGTGGAGTTGAATCGGAGATTCAACGCGACGTTAATCGCTGGGTGCAGGAACCGTGTCCGGCTACGAGGGCAAGAATACATATTCAGCATGGTGTCGTGGTTTGTTTATGGCGTATGTACCGACACCATTTTCGAAGACAAACCGAGGTCCTTAGAGAATGTTCCAATTTTTAAACTTATCGCCTTGCGCCGCCAGAAATGGAAGAATTGTATGAGCAGTTGTGGGAGCCAGAGTTTATGTTGGCCGAGTAGTCCACCCTGAAGAGCTCCTTTTTATTCTTAACCTTTTTGTGTTTTCCCCAATTGAGGATGTGTGTCTTAGGCGAGCCTGAGTCTAAGATGCGTCACCATTACCCTAAGCTTATTTGAGTGATGACTTCGGGGACGAAGTCTGATTCAAGTGAGGTTGAGTTGTAACGCCCTAAATTTCCTGATAACTAAATAGTACCTTTATTTAATTAATTATAAATTTTAGAGCTAATTGTTTATATCTTGAAATTACTTAAAGTCTTACATTTAAATTTCGTAACTAGCCGCCGTGGTTATCAAGATTTGGATGATTAAACAAAGTAAATTTAACATTTGTTTTCTCTAGTGTTATTATCGTTTTAATATCGGAAATAAGAGGACTACATTTAGGATCGGGTCCAGCTTGGCAAAGTTATCGACTTCGGGCTAGTTAAGGGTCGAGTCCAATTTAAATGTAAGAGCCCATGTGGCGATCAGTAGAATACGGACCAAAGCCCTCATTATGAGGAGTATTGTCTGCAGTATAAATACGCACGGAAACCTAGTAGCCGCAACCCCTACTATTCTTTTATTCCATGCTACACCCTCTCCTAAACACTCACCGGCGGTCACAAACACCACCATCTCCGTCCGCGAGCTTTCTCGAGTTCCACCATCACTTTCCCGTTTCTGGTTGCTAACATCTTTCAAAGAAGCACCGTGAAACCCACCACCACCTTCGTACGTGTTTCTGTTCCACCATAAATCCCGAGCACCACCGTGGGTTTTTTTCCGCCACCGCCGTGAGCTTCACCTTAAAACCACCTTCATCGTGTTTCTGCTTTTCCGGAGCTCCACCGCCGCCGTTTTTGTTCCGGCGAGCTCTGCGGTTTGAGTTTCTGTTTTGCCGGTGTTTCCTCACCGCTATAAGCTCCATTTAATTCCACCCGTTTGCGGTTGAGTTTCACTTCGATCCCGACGAGCAGAAGAGCAAAGTTTTTCCAAGTTGTTTAACGTGTAACTTCCTAGCAGTTTCCTTTTCCGAGGAAGTGGCGTTGTGCGTCGTTCCGGTAAGCCACACCCCTTATTCCTCGTCGTTTTCTAGTCTTTTGAGTTATGATCGCTAACTGTTGAGAACTTCTTTATTTTCATGGTGCGGGATAGAGCTGGTCTCCTTGAGCAGAAAAGTAGTCAAGTGAAGATTCCGATCAACGTTCCAGCTAAATCGAGTGTGTGGTAGAATCTCTATTCACTGTTTTTCCTTTCTCCTTGTTTTAGTTAACTTATAAGTTTTGGGAGGTGGCTGTTATCTATTTCGTTCAAATTCTCATGGGTTTTTGTTGGTTTTAAATTGGTGGTCTTGACAATACTATTATGGAAACTCTTGTCCTTACTTTCCTCCTTTTCTTTTCCAGTTTGTCTATTTTGCTCAAATTAAAGAGATGGGTTTTTGGTGTAAAACACTTGCTATTTTGATAAATGAGTTCTACTGAGGCACATTTTTATGAGAAAGCATGGAAGGGATTGGTACTGTTTCATGCGCCACTTTATTAAACCAACGAAAAATACAAATGTTTCGAATCTCATGGTTTATCTTTTATGAAAAGCCTTATGGGTATTTTATTAGAAAAAGAGTCTTATGATTTTTGGAGGAAGTTTATTATTATGTTATTTGGAAAAATGTTTTGTATTATTCTAAGGAAAAAAAAGGGGGAAATGTTTTCTAAATAATTTATCTAAAGGGAAATGTTGTACCTTGTTAAAAATGAGTTTAGAGATGAGTCTAATCCGGTCAATCTTTGTGCTTTAGGACCGTCTAGGCGTTAGCAGGGTAGTGGAATAGAGTGCTGAGTGATCTTCGGAGCATACATTATCGAGGTGAGTATTCTCACCGTGTATTCAGTTTTAACGTTGTACATGCATGACTTATGTGTTACATTTCTTGCACCATAATTGTTATCTGAGCTTGAGCTGTTATCTGAGTTTGATCCGCTATCTGAGTTTGATTTGTTATCTGAGTTTGACATGCTATCTGAGTATCTGAGCAGCTGTTGATTTATTTTAATCAGAGACATTGTGCCTGGGTAACCGAGCTCGGCACAGGGTCATTCTGTGCTACTACTTGCTAGGGCATCTGAGATAATTATGTTAAAGAGATAATAAAACATAATAACACACATCTGAGTTTTTGGCTATATGCCTGGGATCACCTCCCGTCTGAGTTTTGGGATTATTCCCGTCTGAGTTTTGGGATCACTCCCGTCTGAGTTTTTGGCTTATGCCTATCTGAGGTGTGAGGAGGGGCGAGGTTGATCTCTCGTCCCAAATCACACAAGCGCGCTATATAAATTAAAATCTGAGTAATAAAATCTGAGAAATAAATCTGAGTAATTAATCGAGTAGATTCTGAGTAGGAGTACACCGATGTGTCCTCATGTGTTGTATGTTATGATTGTTTGCATTTTGAGAATTATTCACTCAGCTTCCCCAGCTGACCCAAACTTTCCCCCACATTGTTTCAGGTACCAGCAAAGGAAAGGAGAAGGTGGACGGTTGACCGCTGTATCTTTTCATTACTGATGTGGACATCATTTAATATTTTAAAAACTTTACTTTATCTTAACTATTTCCGCAATAAATACGTTTTAAATGTTAAATATTAATATCTGAGATTTATTTATGGGACCTTTTGATTATAATTTTGTTTTCAAAAATTTTAAAAATCTTGTAAATTTTAGGGTGTTACAGCACGGCCGTGCACTTGCCAGTTTCTTATCAAGTCAAAGGACCTATAAATATCTCTCCTAAAGAGGAGGTGCAATTACCATCTTGTATATTTTGATTTAAAATACAACTTCCTTTGTACCCAATATCTTCCTCGTATGACAAACGTATTTCAGAATTGTCTGAGTTGAACCAAAGCACATTAGTCATTGTATCCTAAACCAAATACCTCAGGCTTAAGGACAATCCTAGTGAACAATACTTTTGAACTTTTCAACCACGAAGTATTGTCACGGTGGTCAATCCAATATTCGTTGAGCCTCCAACAGAATATCACCGATATTTGGTTTACACAAAACTTGTGTAGCTATCTTCAAAGAACTTCGAATCTACCACCAAATACCACGATGACGTTAACGTCCCATCAAGGTTCCCACCAAGATGAGTAGTCACGGATTTTGTGTCTTCTCGAATAAATAGACTTTTATTCATGGATCTTGTAAAACATACAAAGTCTGAAAAAAAATGATACTAACTCATGTATTATTCCTCACTGGACATAGATACTGAATTATTACTGGATCATTACTTATTCCTTTTGTTCGTGTTGATTACTTAATGATTCTTACAAACTTAATTGTAACGTTATCACTAAACCAATCATTTCTATTAAACTAAAGACATAAGACGAGTATTTAGGAATACTATTACTTTTGCCTTTGCTAGATATTGTTCTTGCAACACTCTAGAACATATTCTAGTCTTGCCTTTTATGCAATTCGGTAAACATAGGAGGATTGGAAATTAACTCCTTAGTTTCTTGAATTCATAAAACCATCCTTGTAACTAAAGCTTCTTTTAGTTACTTGATTTGTAGATATTCTTACTAGTTAAAGAAATTTCCTTAAATGACTATGTTATCCACTGAAGGGTTAACAACCTATTAGATATGCAATAATTAATCACAAGACTTGTGATCACGCTATTAGGTTTGCAATAATCTAATCAACGATCATTTATTATTTCTCTTAACTCTTTGGCTAACGACTTGGTAAAACCTTGTTGTTAATGTCTTACTAACTTACTGAATTCATCAACATCTTTAATGAACTACGTTAGCCTTAGCTCCCACTTACTTTTATGGAATTTAAGTATCTCTTAAACTACTTTGACCTAGTCAATAACTTGTAGTTTAATCTTTTAAGAATTTTATAATTAAGATCATCCTTTGGATTTGCGAATATCCAACATTCCTGTTTAGGGAATTATGATCTTTATTGATTACTGTATCTAACAAGTATGAAACACTTGAAATGATACTATCAATTCTTAAACACATTAGTATTCTTTTAAGAATCTTATTTAATGCCAAAGTCATTACTTGGATTTCTCAAATTTCCATTAAACCTATTAGGGAATTATGACTTGATTAAATATTGTATTTATTACAAGTATAAAAGACTTGCAATAATACCTTTTAATTCTTAAATGCTTTAATATAGTTTTGTCCCTTTTAATAGTCATTTAAGGTCTAAGTCATTTTACTTGGATTATGCGAGTATCCAATTATTCCTATTAGGGAATTATGACTTCATTAAATCTTTACTACAAGTATAAAAGACTTGTAATAACACTCTTAAAGTCTATCTTGATTATATCCAATATAATCATACTATATTAATACTAATACTTTAAAACTTTCTATCATAAGTAATGACTATTACTTAAGATGTTCTAACTAAGTTCAATAACTCTTGAACCTTATGCTTCCATAAAACTCTTAAATACTTTCATTAGAAAAACTTTCTAATTACTAGTATCTAAATACCTTGAGCTATCAAGACATTATTTATACACCAATCAAACAAATATATAAAAATAAAATATAAGTAAATCAAAACTTGACTTACAATCTAGTCATAAACCTTGACTAGTGTAATTATCACACATGCACACAATATAATTCAACCATGGATTCGAAATTTAATTACAACCAAAATAAAACTTGTTTTAACAAAAATAAAAATTATCCAAACAATAAAGTAAAATTGTTTAAAACGAATCCACAAAAATACTGAATTATAAAAAAACTAGGTGCTCGTGGGATCATCACCATCTCATGCCGGTCGCTATCACTTTCCATCTACTCCTGCAATAAACGATTGCAAAAGTTAGATTACTCGTAATGTACTTTACAAGTATCTTAAAGTGATTAAGAAGTGTGGTTGTGTTACCTGAGGAACTTGCGTTTCCTCCACTACCACTTGCACCCTTTAGACAATTCCTTTTCCAATGCCCAGCCTCACCACACTTGAAGCACCGGTTCTCGGTCCTCGCAGTGTTAGGCTTAACCTTCTTGACCTTTTGTTTGACACCTTTACCATTTGGCACTCCTTGGTTAGGATAGGTTTTACCCTTTCCTTTACCACCATGCCCATTCTCATCGCTGCCATCAGTTGTGCGACCCCTTTTAGAATTGGTCTCAATATTCAACTCAACAGCCTCGAGCATAGATTGTAGCTCGGGAATGGAATTATCCATATCACGTTTGCTGTACTTGGCTATAAAGAATTTGTAGTCATCAGACAATGAGTTGAGTATCATGTCAATTGCAAACTGCAATGGCATGTGGTGACCAAGTCTAGTAAGGTGATCAACGTGCACTTTCATTCTCATGACGTGTGCACCTACTGATGCTCCCTTAGCCATTTTGCAAGAAGCGAACGCCTTACAAGCGTAAAAATCTTGTCCTGGTTCGTTTTCTTCATCCTTGGCAGGGGTTCTCAATACGTTTCTTTCTCGGTCAATCCTTTCCCTCTCTTGTCTGAGCATGATCTTAAAATCACGCTTCCAATTGAGGAAATTTAACCCAGTCTTTTCTTTCTTTCCAAGGAAGAAACGTTGCGAGACTTTGTTGTAGGTTATCGTTGTGTTTGTTGCTGCCATCTACAAATCAAACCCAGTTTAATTAGTAATCATCAATAAACATTCTCTAAAATATATTATAAACCCATAATTAATATTTTAGGCCTAGGATCCATATATCACATTCTCGCCGCAAGGTTTGGGCACTTCCCGACGAGACATGCTATTTCTGGTAGGTAACTTCCTTACCGATCGTATCAAGACTTGACACGATTCCTAGGGGTCGTAGAATATTTAGACTTATAACTTATTACAACTTCGTACAATCTAATTGTACATTTCTAAGTTAGTAATAAAGTCTAGTATGTTTATTCTACTCAAGTACTTTTTGGGCCGGGACTCTTCGATTATCACCAAAGTAGATCAGACCATCTAAGACAATGCGATGCTCTGCGTCGGGACTCCCGATTATCACAGAACCTTACGCACCCTAACACTCGCAATGATTTGAATCCATATCTAAGGTTATTTATCCTTACAATATGAATATCGTTTAACAAGTGAGGTGTTCCATTAGGTGGATATTACTTAGATCTAAGATTTTCTTGGGTTTGTTTAAGTCTTAAACTAAACTTAAACCTTTATTCCAATCTTAATCCTTGTTTAAAATGTGTGACTTGTGAATTGAAGAGTTCTACAAGACACCTTTTTAAAAATTAAGAACTATTCTTTAAAACCTATAGTTTCAAGAATTTGTACGATCTTACATGTATACCTAAAACGAGGTGTACAAAACGTTCTACTAGATTTTGTAAAAAATCTTATCTAGAATAAAACTTACTTGTTTTATCTTACTTGAAAAACTTATAAACTTATGTTAAACTTTTATTCTTTTATGATTCATGAACTTGAAACATAAACCTAGTTTAACACATCTAGTTTTTCATATGTCTAATAATGAAATCAAACATTTCTTATGACTTATTAGATTCGACCAAAACTTATGTCTTAACGACACACTTACAAACTTTGTGATTTTCTTGTGTAGCTCCCACTAGCTTCAACAACCATGATGAAACTTAAGCTAACACAATCACCGATTTATACTTGGTGAAACTAATAAACTTATCATATAAAGACTATATATAATAATTCTTAGTTTGTTTAAACCTTTCTTATATTTAACTTGAACTAGTTAAATATAGGTTCTTGTTATTTTCACTTGATCATTAATCTAGTATATTACATAACTTGTAAAATACTTATATTATACTTGTATAATTAACTAGTTATAATGACTTATAACTTTATACATCTTAATATATATAACTTTGTATATTTCTAGTTAATCATATAATTTCAACTTGTACAATTTCTAGTTATAATGAAATCATAACTTTGTACTTTCTAGTTTTAATTATATTATAACTTATACAATAACTAATTATAATATTATCTTTAAAGATCAAAATAACATTACCCCTTTTAATTATTCCATTTTTATCTTGTATTTTAATGTATTCGTATATATGTATATTTTATAATAAACTTGTAACATTCTAATAAGAATATTACATCTAATTTATACATATGTATTTTAACTTAAACTAATTAAAATACGTATAAACTTATTATATCTTTTAAAATTCAATTTTACCTAATAAAAAATTCTGAAAATTTTAATACATATATATAAATAATTAAATGCACCTTGTTAATTTTAGAACTTAAAAATTAACATCTTCTTTATCAATTCCCTAAATTAATTAGATGAACCCTAATCTTGTTTTTGATCAATCAAAACTAGGGTTTTGACTTTCTTGATCAAAGACATTATTTTTAATTAAAAGACTAATTTTTAATCAATCCTATTAAACAATAAACTTTGTTTAATTCTAAGATAGATTATAACTTTTAATAAATTTATTTAAACCTTTTAATTTAAACCTTATAGACAATAAAACTTTGTCTAAATTACTAGGTTTAAAGAACTAGCTTTAATAAATCTATCAAAAATAATAATTAAACCTATTAGACATAAACTTGTCTAATTAACTAGGTTTTATATTATTATCCTAATTAATACTTTTAAACTATTAAACTTAAACTAGTTTAATGTTCTAGGGTTCTTTAGGGTTTCGAAATTCTTAAGTCTAGGAAACTTTTCCACCAATTAAACTAGGCTAGTTTAAAAACTTGGTGTCCAAGTAACCTCTAGATTTTCGAAATCTCTAAGGGATTTAGGAAAGAATCCTTTTGATCAATTACACAAATCTTGTTTAACATACTTGATCCTAGGAATCTTCCTATATCACGAAAATTTAAGGGATTATGGAAAGAATCCTTTTGATCAATTAAACATATCTTGTTTAACATACTTGATCCTAGGGTTCTTTCTAGGGTTTTCGAAAATTGCTAGGGTTTTTCTAGAAACCTCTTTGACCAATTAAACTTAGACTAGTTTAATATTCTTGGTCCTAGGGTTCTTCCCTTTTTGGAAAATATGAAGAAGAAGAAGAAATACTTGAAACAAAAAAAAAAACTTAAAATTAAAGTAAACAAACAATCTTTGTTAATCTAGTCTAGATCTCTAAACCAACGCTCTGATACCACTGTAGGGTTTTAATGACACTGATCGACCACTTAGGTCAACCTCCTAGTAAACTTGGTTCGAACCATGACTGACCAAGAACATGAACTTGTCCTTGGTCGGTTTAAACCAACTAGCTGATTTAATCCCTAAATGCGGAACTGGGATTAAACCTAATCCTTAAAACCTAAAGGATTGGGATGTTGGAGAACTAGATTAGGTTAACAAGAAAGAAACCTTGTACGAAGAACTCGAACACACACATTGCTTGTGTGGTTCGTTCGACCATCAACCAAAGAACCCTAGGGTTCTTTGGTCGAATTCGTCCAAGAGGGAGAAGGGAGAAAAGGGTTTCCCAAAACATACATTGTTGATTGCTTAAGATAGATCCACTGATGATGAAAAAATCGAGCGATCTTCTAGTTGATCTAAGCAATGAACTTGGTATTCGAAACTCGAAGAACACGAAGAACACGAAGAACGAAGAACACCAAACTTGGTGTTCTTGGGTGTGTTTCGGCCGAAGCCTAGAGGGAGGAGGGAGTGATTTCGTTTAGGGTTAATGAACAACAATAAGGGAACCCCAAGCCTTCTATTTATAATAGAAGGACTTTCACTTAGGGCCCTTCTAGTTTAATTAATTAAGATTAATCTCTTAATTAAACTTATCCTTTTACACTTCCATCCCTTATAGTTTAACTAGTTTATTATTGTTGCACTTAACTATTAAATGTTTAGTATTAACACACTAATAATTCGGTACCCATATACACGAATTATATACTTGTATTTATACTTTCAATAATTAATTATATAATAACCTTTATATAATTTGTACAACAATATTATCCCATTACTATATGATTTAATAGCTTTAAATCATATCATGGATAACCTATAATTAACACATTGTATATTTACTCAACTAGTAAATGTACAACTACTTGTATTAATTAGTTAGTTAAACTAATCTAGTAATAAGTTAAACTTAACTTAATACTTAACTGATTCATAATGACTATTATGAATCATTCCTCTTCGTAGTATCATTGCTTATCATGCTCGTATTACATGTACTCGCCGGTGTGACCCTTAAGTGTTTCGTAGGTATGGATGCATCATCATAGGTTGACTGACTGTGCACATAATTCCTTCAATACCCTCACATTTACCAATCGGCTAAAAAGTATTTCCCTTGGAAGGTAAGGCCGGTTCTGGAAAACCATGGGAAGGTATTGTCTTTTGAAATGATTTATCGTTTAATTATTCAATCGGGCATAAAAGTGTTGATTTTAAAAGTTTCCCCCCCTTGAAATACTAATTCTCACCTTAGAATTAATATTTCTCCCCCTCGACAAATCAAAGAAAATGAAAAGTATGCAGTTCAGAGATATACCATTAATAGCAGTAGAGGAGTGGAGAAGAGTTTTTACAAATATGTGATTTACTGGATATGAGCGGGTTTCAAGCTGATGTACTTGAAAGTCATTTCGTTGAAGCGCGGGTCATACACTGGAGTGTGTAAGTGCCATTTCATTGAAAAGCGAGTTATACACTGATTTGTGTATAAGTCATTCTCCTGCAAAACAAATCAAACAACTTTTGGTACCCATTTTTGTTTGGGTCCGACAATGTTAGTGTGGGAATTAAACCACCGATAAGTTGTATCGCTTTGATTTAAAGATTGAGACTTCCAAGAAAAACTGAAACTTGATGTTTCACTTTCAAATAATTTTTGGGGAATTATTTGAGATTTTGGAGTTCTAGGAACCCATATTTCTTTTTAGTTTATAGGAGTTTTAGGAACCCATTTTACTTTTAAAATTGTGGATGTTTTAGGAGTTGGTTTTGGCACTTGATTAAAAGTTGATATAGGTGCCAAGGAAAGTAAATCGGTTCTTGAGTATTTTAAAGATTTAGATTTTGAAAAAAATTTCTTTGAAGAAGTAGAATTTTTCAACACGGTTGATGGTTTAGTCTTATCCATCTGAGAATGCTTAAGTCTAGAAGAGGATCCTAATTTATTTCGAGTTTTAGGTGCGGAATTTCCTCTAATATCTTGTTTGAGAGCATTCAATTTCTTATCAGAGTGCGGTGGAACCGTGGATCTCCTAGGCTTAGGCTTGGTAGATGAATTTACTTTAGATATCGGTTTAGGTTTAGAATTTCCTCTATTAACTTGAGATTGCTTGATTGTATATAAATCACGATATGCCATGACAGGAGAAAACATTCTGGAGTTATTACATTTATTCTTTGCAGTTAAAGGAGAATATAAGTTCATAGATGCACTAGGCTTCTTAAGTTTCTGAAGATAAGATGATTTAGATTCTAAATTTTGAATTTGTGTTTGCAACTTTAGTTTCTCTTCATCATAAGATTTATGTGTTTCATCAATTTTATCTTCTAATTCATGAATTTTGGTTTGTAAATCAGATTTTTTTTTGTCAAATGCCTTATGAGTTTCATCGATTTCATTTTCCAATTGACAAATTTTCTTTTCTAGAATTAGAGAGGGAACATAAATCTTTGAGGTTACTTTCTGTTGAAGCACATCATTTCCCTTAATCTCAAATTCTTCAGGTGTAATAATTGGAAAATAATAATCTTTTTCAAATTTGTCCTTTTTAGTTTCATATGTTTTAATTAATGCATTGTAACTGAAACTAATTTGGGCATTCTCCTTTGTAGCTCTGTTGAAGGTCTCTATTTCTTCTTCCTCATCAGTCATCCGAATGAAGCGTTGCGAGATTCCATTGTGCATGTATCTTGAATCATATAATGTAGGAACCATTTTGCACGCGGTCTTAAGGTACTCTGGATTGTCAGCTCCTAGCCCTTCTCGTGAATTGAAGTATTTGAAGTCTTTGGGCTTGTTAAGATGAATGGTTTGATCAGTGTGAATCAATTCCTCAAGATGTTTGATATGTGAATTTAATTTATTGGTTTCATTCTTAAGTTTGTATATGATATTTTGTTTGATTTGCATTTCATTTGATGAAATGATGTGTTGTTCATGAAAATTTTCAGTTAATTCTTTGATTTGTGAGTTTAAAGATTTAAGCTGTTTTTCATTGTCGTCAAAATCTTGTTGTTTACGTGCCAAAGCATTTTTAGTAATTTGATATTCATGTCATGTCTTAGTGTATTGTTTGTGATTGTGATCATGTTTAGCCGTCAATTCTGATACTTGAGTTTGTAAATCCAGATTCTCTTGTTTGAAAACTTTATTTTGTTTAATTTAATGAACAAGTTGATCACCTAGATGAGCATTTTGTTCATTTTGTTTTTCCAAATCGTTTACATGTTCTTGAAGTTGAGTATTTAAATGTTTTAAAGAATCAACTTCAGATATATGAGTTTTAACGAAACAAGTATCAGAACCAATGGAATTTTCAGAATTTGATAAGAGAGAACGGATTACCTTAATTTCTTTGTTGGCTTCTGTAACACCTCAATTTTTCAAACAAATTTAAACTTTTAAATAAATGAAGTTTAACATTTAAAATCCATCACATTCAAAATATGGACTAACAAAACATTGGAATGATTAATAAGTGCCAAAAACCGGTGTTTCAATAATATCAAATCTATAGTCTAAGGGAATCAAATAAGTACACCGAGCTTATCCATCCAATGCTATAACTACGGGCCGCCTAGTCATTAGCTCCCGAACCTGAGTACATAGACATAAAAGGAAACGTAGTACGTGAGACAAAATTGTCTCGTGAGTAACATGGGTTTTAGACCCGATTATAAACATTTGCAATTAAATAATATTAAATGAATATTAAATTGCACATAGGTCAAACATAATTCGAGCTTGCCCTAAGCTTGCACATACGCAACGGGTCATCCCGAAGCAACTCCCCCGATGTGGGTTATCGTCAAAAGATCTTATGGTAATTGGGGTTCTCCCAAACTTACCGAGATCATCACTCCCCCGTCTCGCGGGTTATCGTAATCCCCCTTTTTATCGCGTTATCATAGTCCCCCGAATGTCGGGTTATCGTTCACTTAGATATACTACCCTTGCGCAGGGAGGTATCGCCCCAAGTAGTAATCTTAACTCCCCCACGAATGGGTTATCATTTCCGGATAATTTGACTAACACATAATTGGTCATCAAATATGAGCCTTAGCTCCAATTCAATCATTATTTCAACAAGTCAATATCACAAATCATTTCATGGCATATAATCATTACAATCAATTTTCTTTATCAAAAATGTTTATTCAATAAAGACTCCTTCAATCATTTTAATCATTTAAAATCGTTTTCCTATGTACTCACCTTTGCAAATGCTAATCCAAAATTGTGTTCAACAACACAATGCTTACTCCCAAATCCAAGGAATACTTCAAATCTTTAGGTCTTCTTGACCTAACATCAATACCATCATAATAACTAGTTATTAACCGTAACTAATCACTAATCACTCCATATTAACATCCCCAACCACCAAGTTCATACAACTTGGTGGAATCTCAAACCCTAGTTCAAGATTTCTATCCATAAAACCCAAATCCAACTTGTACACATTGATTACAAGCCTACCATAAAACCACAAACGTTATCTCGGATCTCTGTTTGGTCCGACGATAATCGCGTCGCTATTACCCAGATAGCGTCGCTATCTGGGAGTGGCTGATTCATGCTGCAACTTTTATTGTTTCCTTCGACACGGTTTCGTCCATAACTTTCTCGTACGATGTCCGAATGACACGAGACCAATTCTACGTTCTTTAAATGATTTATCCTATATTATCATATTTTTTATAAATTTTATTTATTTAAAAACTTCGGGTCGTTACAACTATCTACCCCTTAAGAGGATTCCGTCCTCGGAATCGCCTCATAATCCACAAAATTTGGGTAACGTTTCCTCATCTCATATTTGACTTCCCAAGTCAAATTTAGCCCAAGGGAATGCTTCCACTTGACCAACACTAACTCAATCTCTTTGTTCCTCAATTTCTTCGTTTGGGCCTCCAATATGGCCTCGGACTCTTCAATCAACTGGTTGGGTGCATCGACCCGTAAATCTTGAAGTGGGATCACATTCTCCACTTCACCCAATTTTTTAAATTACAAACATGAAATGTGTCGTAAACACCTTGCAACTCGGGTGGGAGTTCAAGCTTGAAAGCTTGAAGCCCAATTCTTTTCAAAATCTTAAACGATCCAAGATACCGTGGACTTAACTTTCCTTTCTTACTAAATCTCAGCACGCCCTTCCAAGGCGACACTTTCAACATCACCATATCTGTAACACCGCATTTTTTTTTTTTTTTAAAGGCAATTAAGTTTTAGTTCAAGTACGGAAGCATCAAGTAGTTAAGTTTACAAAACGTGGTCCCACAAAATATTACAATAAAGTTATTTAAAAGACGGTATTACTAATCACGGCCCATTTTACAAAACATAAATTAAGCATGGTCAAACTTCCCGTCCAAGCCCGACCCGTTCAAGCCTTCCAACCTGAAATGTGTCAAAAGGGAGGGATTAGCACAAAAGCTAAGTGAATGAATTCCTAAGCCTACCAACTACACTAAACACTATATCACGGAAGTTAAAGAACATCTCCGGTTTGGGGTAATCACTTGTATGAGAGGATCGGCGGCTTTGCGGGCCTTAAACCATGGTCGGCCAAAACCACGGTAACCGATAGCGTTTTGCATCCAACACTCAGGGCAACTCCCTCCCCTTAACACTGTAACATATACAGGTAAGGTCGGATACCCTATTAGTCGATACACTGTGCCCAGCCGTTATCCATCCGACACTGACCTCATCCCGATGGTGCACCTAGTCATGTATGGTATCCCCTAACACTAGGCATACATAACTAATCAACTAGCTACGAAAAACACCGCGAAAAACGTCGCTAGAAAGTTCCCAGACGCGAACTTCAGTTCGCGTTCGCGAACTTGAGTTCGCGTCGGGAACTCGTCCGCGAACTACTTCCCGATAAACACCCCAACTCTCTGGTCGTCATTCGCGATCGGGAGTGGGAGTTCGCGACGCGAACTCCCCAGACCTGCTATTCTTTCCTGTGTTTTTACTAGTATGCCAATACCAAAAGGAAAAGTCGAAACCCAGTTGTAGGTTAAATCCACTCACCTTTCAACTTCCGATTCCTTAACTCAGTGAGCTAGTATCACTGAGTATCCTTCCCGGTTCCTGTCAACAATATACCGAGTTAGTGATAATCCACCGAATTGTCAAAATCATCAATTTCAACAACTAACCACACAAGACTCACAAAATGTATATTTTATGACATTTCCAACTAGCACAATTCCTTCATCGATACAATTGACCATTTTGACCATTTAGCAAGTATTCCCAACTAGTTGACCCAAACGGGCCAAAAAACCCGAACATGATCTTAACACTTCCATAGTTCCATCAACTAGCAATTAATCTATAACTAGCAATCCACTATCATTTAACAATTCCATCAACTAGCAATGAATCTATAACTAGCAATTCACAATCATTTAACAATTCAATCAAGATCATAATCATCACAATTCCAAGTATGATACTTCCAAGTTCACTAGTTGATCAATTTGACCCAAACACCAACTAGATAAATTCACACAATCAACTATACTAGGTTTTCACCATCCATAACTTACCAAACATGATTTCACAACCTAATAAACAATTCTATCCAACCAAAACTCAAGAAATCCAAGATTTGTCAAAACCCACCTTCAACTTCCACCATTAATGGAGGTTGAAGGTGATTTTCACCAAATCTTGTATTCCTTCAACAATCAACCATACAAATGATGTAAAAGCTTGAATAAACACATAAAACCACATCCATAACAAGATTCACCAACAAATCACCAAGCTACATAAACCCTAGTTCAAACTCTAGCTCAAGAACACCAAGAACAAGTACAAGAGAAGATGTAACTTACCACTAAGCTTCTTCTACACTAATTTGGTATGGAAATTCGGACTCTAGCACAAGAACAAGCTCAAGAAGATGATGAACAAGTAGGGAGAAAGAGATGGGGTTTTTCTCAATGAAATAGTGTAAGTAATGAGAGGATAATGTTTGAAAGAGGGAAAAAGAGAAGAGAGGGTGTTTCCCTCTCTCCCTACACCGGCCAAGCAAGAGGGAGTGGGGCCCCTCTTGCATCTTTTCCACTTTAACAGTATCCGTCTGAAAGTCCCTTTCGTAATTAATTTATTTAAAATAGCAAACGGACTCCAATTTTAAAAACGAAAGCATTTCTGGAAACGATATTTAACAAGGAATCCAAATATATAAAAATCACGTTTTTATTCCAAATAAATCACAAGTCGGGTATTTTAACCCCTTAGTTAAAATACCGCAAAAGACAGCAGGCTAATTTAATTAACTAAGCATTTAATCAGATAGTCATTTAATAAGATACCTTAAGGTCAATAAACTATTAGGCCGGGTTTTGGGATGTTACAACTCTCCCCCACTTAGGAAGATTCCGTCCCCGGAATCCCATCTCGATCAAACAAGGAGGGATAACGTTCCCGCATATCGGCCTCGGTCTCCCACGTCATATCCGCACCCAAACTGTGCTTCCATTTTACTAGAACCATAGGAATCTGTTTCTTTCTCAATTTCGTTACTTTGCGGTCTAATAACTCCACCGGTTCTTCGACCAATCTCTTTTTCGTATCAACCCGCAACTCTTGCACCGGGAGAATTTGGCTCGGATCTTCGATGTTACACTTTCTCAAGTAACAAATGTTGAAAGTGTTGTGTATTTCCGACAACTCTGGGGGTAACTCGAGTGTTACCGATTGAGAATTCACCACCTTACTAATTCGGAACGGACCAATAAACCTCGGGGCCAACTTTCCTCGTTTACCAAAACGAATAACGCCCTTCCAAGGTGAAACCTTCAAATAAACCATCTCGTTCTCCGAGAACGTAGCGGGTCTACGCCTCGGGTCGGCATACATCTTTTGTCGGTCACGGGCGGCTTTCAACTTTTCTCGAGCAATAGCAACTTTATCCGCGGTCATTTGTACAATATCGGGCCCCGCATATTGTTTCTCACCCGCTTCCAACCAACACGTCGGGGTTCGGCACCGACGCCCATACAACATTTCATACGGTGGCATCTTAATACTTGAGTGATACGAGTTATTATAAGCAAACTCGATCAACGGTAGGTGGGAATCCCACGACCCACCATACTCTAACACACAAGCCCGCAACATATCTTCAAGTGTTTGTATCGTTCTTTCCGATTGCCCATCGGTTTGGGGATGATACGCGGTACTCAAATTCACCCGCGTCCCCAATTCTCGTTGCAAGCTATTCCAAAAGTTCGAAGCAAAACGGGGATCTCTATCGGACACGATAGAAATTGGAATTCCATGTCGAGAAACTACTTCGTCAATGTATAATTTCGCCAATCTACTAAGTGAGGCGGTCTCACTAGTAGCTAAGAAATGAGCACTCTTCGTTAATCGGTCAACTATAACCCAAATCATATCGTGACCCCTTTGTGTACGCGGCAATTTGGTCACGAAATCCATAGTAATCCGGTCCCACTTCCACTCGGGAATCGGCGATTGGGTTAAAGTTCCATAGGGCTTTTGGTGCTCGGCCTTCACTTGAGCACAAATATGACATTGGCCCACAAAACGGGCAATGTCGGTCTTCATTGTCGGCCACCAATAAAGTGCTTTTAGATCATTGTACATTTTCGTGCTACCCGGGTGAACCGATAACCGAGAATTGTGAGCCTCGGCCAAAATCAATTCCCGCAAACCCCCGAGTAACGGTACCCAAACCCGGGATTGATATGTCTTCAAACCCCGAGAATCTTCTTCTAAATCATCTTTCCTCTTTAATAAAATCTCGGCCTTCAAATGTTCGACATTCAATGCTTCCATTTGTGAAATCTTCAACCGGGACACCAAATCCGACACAATTTCCATCCGCATAAATTGTACCCGTCCCGAATCTCCCTTTCTACTTAAGGCATCGGCCACCACGTTTGCCTTCCCGGGATGATATCGGATTTCACAATCGTAATCCTTAATCAACTCTAACCATCTTCGTTGACGCATATTCAATTCCTTTTGCGTGAACACGTATTGCAAACTTTTATGATCCGTGCAAATCACGCATTTAGTACCGTACAAATAGTGTCTCCATAATTTTAGTGCAAAAACCACCGCCGCCAACTCTAAATCGTGAGTCGGGTAATTCTTCTCGTGATTCTTCAATTGCCTTGAAGCATAAGCAATGACCCGATCTCGTTGCATTAACACACAACCCAAACCCGCAAGAGAAGCGTCGCAATAAACAATAAAATCCTCCGGGCCTTCAGGTAAGGCGAGAACCGGAGCTTGACACAATAATTGTTTTAGAGTTTGGAATGACTTCTCGTGATTTTCACCCCACCGAAACGGTACATCTTTACGGGTCAATCTCGTCATAGGACCCGCTATCTTTGAAAAATCCTTTATAAACCGGCGGTAATAACCCGCCAAACCCAAGAAACTCTTTATCTCGGTTGGGTTCTTCGGAGCAACCCAATTCATAACCGCTTCGATCTTCGCCGGGTCCACCTTGACCCCATTCGAACAAATAACGTGACCCAAAAAGTGAACTTCTCGAAGCCAAAATTCGCACTTCGAGAACTTCGCAAATAATTGTTCCCGCTTCAACGTTTCTAACACTTGCCTTAAGTGTTTTTCGTGTTCTTCTTCGGTCTTGGAATAAATTAAAATATCATCAATGAACACAATAACGAATTTGTCGAGATAAGGCCGACAAACTCGATTCATCAAATCCATAAATATCGCGGGAGCGTTCGTCAATCCAAACGGCATAACCAAGAACTCATAGTGGCCATAGCGAGTTCGGAACGCCGTTTTGTGAACATCGTTTTCATGAACCCGAACTTGGTGATAACCCGACCTCAAATCAATCTTTGAGAAATAAGAAGACCCTTGGAGTTGATCAAATAAATCGTCAATATGCGGCAAAGGATACCGATTCTTTACCGTTCTTTTATTTAATTCTCGATAATCGATGCACATACGAAGTGCACCATCTTTCTTCTTTACGAATAAAACCGGAGCTCCCCAAGGTGAGGAACTCGACCGAATAAAACCCTTATCCAATAAATCTTGGATTTGTGTCATCATTTCCCGAATCTCGGACGGTGCTAAACGGTATGGTGCTCTAGCCACGGGATTGGCACCCGGCACCAAATCAATTTTGAATTCTACCTCCCGAACGGGAGGTAACCCAGGCAAGTCTTCGGGAAACACCTCCGGGTATTCCGAAACCACCCGGAGATTACCAATTACCTTCTTTTCCTTTTTCACGTCAATCACATAGGCTATAAACGATTCACATCCTTTGGTCAAGGACTTTCGGGCTTTCATCATGGATATCATGGGTATGGTCGGGGTCGCACGGTCTCCCCGGGCCACGACGTGTGACCCGTCGGGTAAAAGGAAAGTAATTAACTTTCGGTGACAATTTATGTTGGCCCTATTAGCACTTAACCAATCCATACCTAAAACCACATCAAAGCCGGATAACGGCATAACAAGTAAAAGAATCGAAAATTTCACGCCATCAATATCAATACTAGCCCCGGACACGGATGTCGTGACCGGAACCATTTCACCATCGGCCACCTCTACCTCTAGAGGTGTCGCGATCAAGGAAAAAGGCAATTTCAATTTGTCACAAAAACTCTTTGAGGAAAACGAACTGTTTGCACCCGAATCAAATAATACACGAGCGGGTATCGAGTTTATTAGAAACATACCGGTGATGACATCATCGGTAGTGGTGGCATCCTCCACCGTCATTTTGAATGCCCGACTCGTAGGTGGCGGATGACTCTTTCTCTTTTGACTTCCCGACGAAGCCGCTCCCCCGCCCGAACCCGAACCCGAGCTCTTCTTCATTGGGCACTGCATGGCCCGGTGACCCTCCTTATGACACATCCAACAAACACTATTCTCCAATTTGCATTCCGAGGACTCATGCCCGTGTTGCCCACACTTAATACATCTTCGGGTTTGTGCCGTACACGGACCGGCATGGGCGGACTTACACGGTAAGCACCACGGGTTCCTTTGGTTGGAACCTTGAAGGATTTGTTTCCGACGATCATTGGTTGACCTATGATTTCCTTGGGGTTTCTTGTGGTTGCTCGAGTTTGATTGATCATACTTTCCCTTATGAAACGAAGACTTCTCTCGACTCGCGACCTTTTGAGCCAAGAAATCACTCTCGGCCGACTTGGCAAGATCATAGGCTTGCAAGAGAGTCCCCGCAAGCCTCGTTATATTCCGGTACTCGGGCAACAACGCCCCTACAAAGTGTTTGATTTGGGTGGACTCATCGGGCACCCATTGTGTCACAAAACGAAGCTTCCCATTGAACTGAAGGATGAGCTCATCCACCGTCATCCTATCATTCATCTTCAACATCATGAATTCATTCCGGATCTTATCCAACTCAAACGGACTACAATACCGAGCCTCCACTTGCTCCTTAAATTGTTTCCACGTGACCGCATCCATCATTTCGTTGCTAAAGTTCGCGGTCAACCCATCCCACCAATCCATAGCCGGTCCCCCCAACATTCGGGACGCATACCGGACCTTCAAGTGGTCCTCACAATTACAAGCAATAAGAGCCCTCTCGGTGGCCCTAAGCCAAGTTAGAGTTTCCGCCGGGTCGGTACTTCCCCGGTACTCGGTTGGTTTGCAATCGAGAAAATTCTTGTAAGAGCACGGTTTCTTCTCAACCGGGAAAGGTTGGTAGAAGAATTGTTGGTGTTGGGCATTAGCGATTGGAACGGTGTGGGCGAGTGGCGGTTGTAGTATGCTTGTATTGGGAGATGAGGAGTCGTTTTGGGGAAAGACGGGATTTTGAGTAGTTTGGGTGAAGTGTGGGGGTGGGTTTGCTTGGGTTGGAGGTGGAAAGGTAGACCGAGCCTCGGGTCGCGGCTCAGTCGGTTGATTTTGGCGAAGAGCCCTAATGGTATCCTCAAGTTCCATATTCCGTGTTTCCAACAACAAGATATATTCTTCATTCGGTATTTCATCACCCCCCGAGCCCGTTGCTCCATCGTTCCCAAGGTTCGTGTTCGGTGGGATATTATCCAAAGTGTTTCCATCTGTAGCCATTCCTGCTACAAAACACAACATCTCACCAAGGCTTAGTTTAACTCGTCAGTACACATATACTAACTACTAAACCCAATTCACCCTTGCTCTAATCCCCTTTGACCGGAAGGTTTGACCAACGCACGAGCCACGATTTGGGAATGGAACACCAACCCATGTATCCATCGCCAAACCGAAGCTCTGATACCAAGTTGTAACACCGCATTTTTTTTTTTTTAAAGGCAATTAAGTTTTAGTTCAAGTACGGAAGCATCAAGTAGTTAAGTTTACAAAACGTGGTCCCACAAAATATTACAATAAAGTTATTTAAAAGACGGTATTACTAATCACGGCCCATTTTACAAAACATAAATTAAGCATGGTCAAACTTCCCGTCCAAGCCCGACCCGTTCAAGCCTTCCAACCTGAAATGTGTCAAAAGGGAGGGATTAGCACAAAAGCTAAGTGAATGAATTCCTAAGCCTACCAACTACACTAAACACTATATCACGGAAGTTAAAGAACATCTCCGGTTTGGGGTAATCACTTGTATGAGAGGATCGGCGGCTTTGCGGGCCTTAAACCATGGTCGGCCAAAACCACGGTAACCGATAGCGTTTTGCATCCAACACTCAGGGCAACTCCCTCCCCTTAACACTGTAACATATACAGGTAAGGTCGGATACCCTATTAGTCGATACACTGTGCCCAGCCGTTATCCATCCGACACTGACCTCATCCCGATGGTGCACCTAGTCATGTATGGTATCCCCTAACACTAGGCATACATAACTAATCAACTAGCTACGAAAAACACCGCGAAAAACGTCGCTAGAAAGTTCCCAGACGCGAACTTCAGTTCGCGTTCGCGAACTTGAGTTCGCGTCGGGAACTCGTCCGCGAACTACTTCCCGATAAACACCCCAACTCTCTGGTCGTCATTCGCGATCGGGAGTGGGAGTTCGCGACGCGAACTCCCCAGACCTGCTATTCTTTCCTGCGTTTTTACTAGTATGCCAATACCAAAAGGAAAAGTCGAAACCCGAGTTGTAGGTTAAATCCACTCACCTTTCAACTTCCGATTCCTTAACTCAGTGAGCTAGCATCACTGAGTATCCTTCCCGGTTCCTGTCAACAATATACCGAGTTAGTGATAATCCACCGAATTGTCAAAATCATCAATTTCAACAACTAACCACACAAGACTCACAAAATGTATATTTTATGACATTTCCAACTAGCACAATTCCTTCATCGATACAATTGACCATTTTGACCATTTAGCAAGTATTCCCAACTAGTTGACCCAAACGGGCCAAAAAACCCGAACATGATCTTAACACTTCCATAGTTCCATCAACTAGCAATTAATCTATAACTAGCAATCCACTATCATTTAACAATTCCATCAACTAGCAATGAATCTATAACTAGCAATTCACAATCATTTAACAATTCAATCAAGATCATAATCATCACAATTCCAAGTATGATACTTCCAAGTTCACTAGTTGATCAATTTGACCCAAACACCAACTAGATAAATTCACACAATCAACTATACTAGGTTTTCACCATCCATAACTTACCAAACATGATTTCACAACCTAATAAACAATTCTATCCAACCAAAACTCAAGAAATCCAAGATTTGTCAAAACCCACCTTCAACTTCCACCATTAATGGAGGTTGAAGGTGATTTTCACCAAATCTTGTATTCCTTCAACAATCAACCATACAAATGATGTAAAAGCTTGAATAAACACATAAAACCACATCCATAACAAGATTCACCAACAAATCACCAAGCTACATAAACCCTAGTTCAAACTCTAGCTCAAGAACACCAAGAACAAGTACAAGAGAAGATGTAACTTACCACTAAGCTTCTTCTACACTAATTTGGTATGGAAATTCGGACTCTAGCACAAGAACAAGCTCAAGAAGATGATGAACAAGTAGGGAGAAAGAGATGGGGTTTTTCTCAATGAAATAGTGTAAGTAATGAGAGGATAATGTTTGAAAGAGGGAAAAAGAGAAGAGAGGGTGTTTCCCTCTCTCCCTACACCGGCCAAGCAAGAGGGAGTGGGGCCCCTCTTGCATCTTTTCCACTTTAACAGTATCCGTCTGAAAGTCCCTTTCGTAATTAATTTATTTAAAATAGCAAACGGACTCCAATTTTAAAAACGAAAGCATTTCTGGAAACGATATTTAACAAGGAATCCAAATATATAAAAATCACGTTTTTATTCCAAATAAATCACAAGTCGGGTATTTTAACCCCTTAGTTAAAATACCGCAAAAGACAGCAGGCTAATTTAATTAACTAAGCATTTAATCAGATAGTCATTTAATAAGATACCTTAAGGTCAATAAACTATTAGGCCGGGTTTTGGGATGTTACAATATCACCAACATCCAAATCATAGGGTCGCTTTTTCAAACCCGAATAACTCTTTTGGCGATCTTGTGCGGGTTTCATATTCTTTTGAATTATTCTGATCTTCTCGTTTGTTATTTTCAAACCCGAATAACGCTATCTCGGATCTCTGTTTGGTCCGACGCTAACCGCGTTGCTATTGCCCAGATAGCGTCGCTATATGGGCGCCGCTGATTCATGCTGCAACTTTTATTGTTTCATTCGACATGGTTTCGTCCATAACTTTTTCGTACGATGTCCGAATGACACGAAACCAATTCCTACGTTCTTTAAGTGATTTATCCTATATTATCATATTTTTTATAAATTTTATTATTTACAAATTTCGGGTCGTTACAGCTTCTTCATTAAAACAATCAGAAACCTCAGCATTCTCTCTTGCCATACAGCACAAATTTGCTACTTGTTCAGATTCAGTTTGTTTAGCCAGCAACATCTTACGTTTAAAATACTCTGAATCACGAACGATTTATTTCTTTATAGCATCCAAAGATGTGATTGTTGGCTTTTCAGTTGAGATTGTATCAGATATAACAGGCTTTATCCATATTTTTGCAATTAGGGGTAAAAGTCCTTGTGCTTAAAAATGTGAAAATTTTCTTTTAAAATCTTTTTAAAAAATGTAAAAATTGAAATTGTTCTAAAAAGTTTAAAATTGAAATTTGTTTTAAAAAATTAATGATAGTTTGTAAGTAAGTTGTGATGATATTCAAGCCTTTTAAACAGTTGTTGTGGGCTTTTGGATGGGTTGAAAAGACATTGAACTCTTTTTAATACCAATGATTTGTGTTTCACAATTTGAACTGATCTTGGTCAAGTATTAAAATGATACCGGTTAATGAGATATCGATTCTTGAACTTAGAAATGATAACGGTTCTTTGAAATATTGGTGTAAGAAATATTGGTTTGAACTAATAAAAGATAACGGTTCTAAAAAAATGATATTGGTTTATGGAAAAAACGGACTTCTCGTAATATGGTTTATTGGTTTGAGATGTTATATTGGGCTTGAATTTAAGTATTAAACTTGGGTTTAACATGAATTTGGACTTAAATTTAGGTATGGGCCGAACACTTGAATTTGGGTTTAAAAGTGATATTGTCTTTTAAGTGTATTTGGGCTTATTCGATTTTGGGCTTATTCGATTTGGGTTTCTGGACGGAAGCTGAGATCGACGCAAGCGGAAACCAGATGCAATCGGAGATCGATTGAAATCAGAAGCAGAATCAGTTCGGAATTAAGTTGAATTCGGAATCAGACATTGAACATAGGTCGTGACGGATCAATTCGGCAGGATTGAGATCGAAGACTTGATTAGGGCTGAAGTCTTGGTATCACTTTGACGGAACAGGATGATGACCGGAACAGGATGAGATCGATGATGAAATCAGAAGCAGGCAAGCAATCGGAACAGGATAAGATCGGAACACGATGAGATCGGAAGCAGCCGAACTCTTTAATTTTGTGAGAGTCGAACTCTTTGATTAAGAAATAAAAGCCGAACTCTTTCTGTTCTTGAGTCAAGCCAAGCCGAACACAACTGAGCCGAGAATCTGTTCGAGCCGAACACCACTGAGCCGAACACAACTGAGCCAAGAATCTGTTCGAGCCGAACACAACTGAGCCGAACACAACTGAGCCGAGAATCTGTTCGAGCCGAACACCACTGAGCCGAACACAACTGAGCCGAGAATTTGTTCGAGACGAAAATGTTCTTGAAGCCGAGAACTTGTACGTAACTTCAAAAACTCACAATTTTGATTCGTTTTTGCTCATTTCTTGACCAAGTCCGGTGATTCCAATCACAATCTACTCGAAGTTCATTTCCTCACAATCGAATCCATTAATATTCATCACTCCATAACAAATCAGATCGAATTTTGCAAATTACAGTCAATATTTTGAGTTTTTCACTTTTTCACAAAAAGCACTAAATCATGATCAATTGTTGATGAATTTGATTGAAATTTGATTCTATTCTTATTAGAATCACTGGAGAAACATGAATCTTCAATCAAATCATCAATTCAAACCGAAAAATTTGATGATTGATTTTCATAGTGACGAACGAACTTTTTTTCTTCAAATTTTCAGATCTGGAACGAATCACCACGAATTGGATCTGCTCCTTGAAGGATTGAGTTCTGATACCAATTGAGAGAGCTAAAGAGATCGAAATGAGCTTAATTTATGGTGATTTGGTGAAGATTGAAGAATCAAAGTGTGTGAAAGTGTGTGTTCTTGAGAGAGAATGAAGATGGAGGGAAGGCTTTTAAAATGTTAATTCTATTCAAATGTGAGAAAGCTTACATCTTAAGTCACACAAGGGTTTATATACCCTAACCTCTAAACACAAGTAATTAACACAAATTAAGCCTAATTACATTATTAAGCTCAAAACTTAGTTCTAACACGAGTACTATTAACTTAGCTGTTAGCTAAAAGACCAATTATTTGAAACGAAAGTTATAGAATTAGAGGTGATAAGAAATATGATCCTATAATTAAACTGGTAGATCGAAGGCTGTTTGTAACGTATGCTTAGAGAAGAAATCTCTAGTAACCATGTTATAGATATTGCGGGAAGTTAAGTGAAAACTAGTTGACCAACTTCTAGAATTTCGTGTCATTCGAATTTTAACAACTATATCTATGACCAGAGGGATTTAATCATAGTTAATATCTTTTCCAATCAATCACCAAATATCGTCTTTCAAATTACGGTTGAAGTCTTTTTATTAAAGTTAATTTATTTAAATCGTATTTATATAATTAAAACAACACATTAACAATTCTTAGTTTTAGATTGATTAATATAGTTCGAGTTTACATTTTGGCTTAATCATTCCCTGTGGAAAGGATACCCGATTACTTATACTTCCTCCGATTCAAAATAAGTGATACACTTGGGGTTTCACGGTTTTTGAGGCAAAAGATTATAATGATGGTTAAATTAGATTAATTGGATGGTTAGTGGGGAATGGGTCCCACATCTTTTGAATAAAGTAAAGTTAATGATGTTTAAAAGTAAAAAGTAATGGTAAATGAGTCATTTCACTTTGTTAAAGTAGATAGTTAGTGGATGTGGGTCCCATTTTTTTGCCAAATAAGGAAACTTTTCAAAGTGTATCACTTATTTTGAATCACTCAAAAAAGGAAAGTGTATCACTTATTTTGAATCGGAGGAAGTATATACAATTGGCGTAGCCATATTACTGTTCATTAGAGGAAGCAAGAAAACGGGGGTGAAAAACGGAACGGAATTTATCTGCATGTGCTCCTACTTTTTGGGTTCATTTTTTTATTAGTTTAAAATGAGTAATAGCTCTGCCACTTTAATCATTTTTCAGCTTTTGGGTGTCTATTTCAGTAAATTACATAAGTAGCCCCTTAACTTTTAATTTTGTTTTTCCTATAATCCTATAGTTGATTTGCCTACCAAGTTCCAAGCATCGAGATGAATGCTTTTCAAATAATAAAATAATAAATATAATCAGATTATTGTAGATTAATTATTACAAAAAAAAAACAATAATAATACAGATCACTTATAATTAATAACTTTTAAACATGTTTATTAAATATGGACTTTAAACCTATTGAGTTTATTATAAATTTTTTACTTGGAGATAAAAAATTTTAAACATGTTTATTAAAAAAGTATGGTTATTAATAAATTCCTAATAAATGCCTTAAAATTTAACCACAATCAAACGAGTTGTGATTATCATTTTCGATAATATAAACCAAATTCAACTTAAAGTAATAATTTTATCCCGGTGCGAAGCCCCGGGCAACTTAATACCTTGTTTACTTACATTTCTTATACTATCGTGCTATTAAGTCATACTTTCCTAATAGTGTGCTAGTATATAATAGGTGTAAATTAGACATAAAATTATAACTAGATCTTTCACATCAAAACACATGATACAAAACTTTAATGTGTTTTTTGGCCATTACATTAAATTATATAAAAGCCTTTCTTTTAAATTTAGAAAGGGTAAATTTGGTTTTATACAAAACCGACAGTTTGATTTAAAATTTTGACGGATGGGTTCAGTTCGGTTTTGGTTTTAAGCAGAAACCGCCACATTACGAAATTGTCTTACTCGTAATGGTTATATAATACAACATACGTTTACAATTATGATCTGAAAATGATATATGGTGTTGAAATATATCATTAGTTATTGATTTTAATGCTTAAAATTAAATGTTGCTGAAATTAGTATGTAATTTTGGAATAATGAATGGTTAGTAAGGGAAATTATAAATAAATGTTGAAAACCAAGTAGGTGCGTTTTTAAAAACCGAAATCACACCGTTAGTGACTAAAAGCGGACAAAATCAAAACCAATAAAACTAAAATTATTAGGTTTGAAAATGTTTAATCAAAATCGATAGATTGAGTTCAATTTGAATCTAAAACCACTCCATATATACCCCTAGGTTATACAAAACTCATGCACAGTTCTCAAACCCAACAATCTAACATCACAAAACAACTTTACTAACTTCGGTTATCCCAAGTTCGCAACCCTACAAAACAAACACACCCTAAAACTAGGCGCCACTTTGCATTCGCCCCAAACTGACTATTCTAGTGCCCAAAAAGCATCAGAGGGCAGGAGCATATTGTCGCATGGCCTGCATGTAATTGGCCCAAATCTAGATGCAAAAACAAGATGCCGTTAAAAAATCACACACCCAAAAATGCAAATTTCAATCTCAAAATTGGATCATAATATATCTCTTTTCATAATTAATTTTCAAGCTAATTTAATCTTTGTTGGATTAGTCATCAGAGTTCAAGTATAGAATTATTCATTAATCAAACGAGTATTACCACCACACCTTGTCTTAGGCTTCTTGTAACTGACAGACAGTTTGACCAATTAACAGCCAAATTCAATCATTAGCTTAATTATAATATTGTTGAACCTCATAATAACGATCCCCTATTCCGCCAATATACGCCATAATGCAACATCTATCTAAGTATTATAAAATTTGAACTGGTTTAATGGGTTTTTGAGAAGGTTATATTTAAAAGATGAGTTTATGGAGTTCAACTAGACCATCATAAACGTCTAATAATAGATAAAACACATAGATATGACTAAAGACATATAATGGAATCGGGGTAGAAAAGAATGAATAAAAAACAAATATTTGTTCCATCGTACCGTTGATGCGTCTCTATCAACAGAAATCTTAATACATGTTTATTGCTTATATTTTGTTAATTTAATCGTAAGACTAGTAGACAAATTGTAAACAAACAAATACTTCTAACATTTACGTATAATAACAAGTTTTGATGACTCAAAAGGGTAATACTTATTTAAAAGAGGCATGTTGGGTCTCGTTATCTCCTTTAAATTCAAACTTAAAGTATGATTTAATTAGTTAAAACATAATTAAAGCTTAACAAAAAAATGTATTATCTGTTCGGGTGAAATTTTCAGGACCTTCCAATTTCAATCTTAAGTTTGCTAGTAACAAAACATGTAATTGCTCTTAGTTGGCTTGTAAAACATGTTATAATTAGATTTTTTTCTGAAATCTAATCTATGTATATTACGTTTTCCCAGTTGAACATTTCCTCGGTTGTGCTTGATTCGTGGTCCAAATGTACAACCATATCTGCACAATGTATAACAAAGCAATCTTAAGTGCTAGAATGAATTCTTGGATAGGCATAAATGCCACTTGTGGCATTGGGTGCTTTTTGATGACTCACCTCCACATTGGCAAGAACGTATTCCTGCCCTTTTTCACATGTGGCGACTTATCATTGGTTACCACTTAATTTAATTGAAAAAACCTAGACCACAATTAATTATAATAATTTCTTGCACTACCATCATATATGTATTCGAATAAAACCAAGACTAAAAGAGTATCAAGCTGCCTCATTTATGCTATACATCATGGATAATTGATAATTCACTACATAATTCAACACAAACTTTTCGTTACTAAAAGTGTATTATTTAAGATGGTTTCACTTATTTCATTCGGAAATAGTTTAGGGCTATAAGGAATCTACCTACGGTGGCATCAGCTGTAACCTCACTAATCATAATAGATTGGGGGAAGGTTTTAGAAACGCTCATGAGAATACTGATTAGATTGTGTACATCAGAGTCAAAAATCCGTCTTTCTTCGAGTAGCCTGAATAATGTTCCCTCTCTATTTATCCGTTTACCCGTTACCAATTAATATTTTTAATATTGACTGTAGTATGGGACAACTATACGGTGTCATAATTACCTTCTTTAGAAAATAAATCACCATCAACGTAATTATTAAAGGTAGAGAAAACAAAAGGCAACTAATATTTTCCTTTATATTATTTATATTCTTTTGCTTTTTTGTTTCAATTATTATTTCAATATCCACTCATCTATCAAAGGGTCGGACAATTTAGGGATATAAATAGTTTAAAAAGTGTCTAGTTAATTAAAAATAAATATTCTTCATAAGGGAATAAGTAAAAGCGTCAAAAAGGACAAAAAGCGTAGTTTAAAATTAGGACGGTTTTTAAAAATAAAATAAACAATAATATTAGTATTGGATTATGTTTCGTGGTCATGGACAATTGGATCAAGTGCACTTTCATAATTAATGTCTACTTTTTCCATCAAAATCTAGGAAATCATTAGAATAATATGTACGTACTTATTTAGTAATTTATATAACCAACAATTTGTGTTGATGTCTTTAAATAATTAAATTTGTTAGTAATAAACTGAATTCTAGTTTTGGAAGTGGGTTGGCTTATTTAAGTGGTTGTGGATGGGTAACAATTAACACAAAAAGGTGGGACACCCACATAACCTTGTGAAATTTTCCTCCATAAGTCGAGTTTGAGAATTGATAATAACTTTTTTTCGGGTGATAAAAAAGGAGTGAAGTTTTATTTCTCAAAGTCATTGGTTTTGGGAAGATATATTGAGCACTTAAATATTCTTGTTTGAATCGAATTACTAGGCACTAACTAACTTGCCAATAAATCAAAAATAACACACAAGTTGTAAGTGGGTAAGTTTGACTTAAATTTGAGGTAAAAAGCCAATGAATCTTGTAATCATTCTTATATTTTGTTTCAAAGTGTCTCAGAATTATTGTTTTAATCATAAATTTAGGCATGCATGATGTTAATCATGTTATGATCGAAGAACAGTTAAAAGCAAGCTTCAAACTTAAGCAAATAAAGTTTGACCTAAGTCAAATAGATATAGCATAAAATACATGATTACAATAATATAATAATAAATTTGTGTTTCTATTTTAATAAATAAATTAAAAGATTTAACAAAACTAAAATCAGCGGAAACAAAATATCATAAATCGTAGAGATATTTTGCTCACTTTAATTTGCAGCCTTGTCCAAAGGCGCGTGATACACTTTTTCTTCCGTTCAACAATAAACATTCCGTAAATTGCAAAATAGCCCTTAAACATTCTACTGCATCCGATTTCTATTCCTTACGGAGAAACGACATGTATGTTTTTACTATTTATTCATACTTACTATTCTACTCACTTATTAATAAGATGATTGTCAAGATTAATAATTAATATAAATAAAATGATTAGTGAATTATACATATCATCTTTTAGTTACTAACAAAATAAATAGAAACAAATAATACAAACATATACAATTTTTCTTGTTTACCACATTGTCAGTCTTTCATTCACACACATAGCAACTCCCTAACTCTGAAATAATCAAAAGTTATGGTTGTCATAAATAGGGACGACAATTCCTGACATGACCCGAAATTCGATATGAACCCCGACACGAAAATAACCAAGTTCAGATTGAATCTAAATGGGTCTATATGGGTTATACGAGTCGTATCGTGGTTACAATGGTTTACATGTGTCCGAATTAAGATTGAATTTTCTACCCCTAAATTTTGAACAGGTCGGGTTTAGGTTGATTGATTCCAACATGGAAACTCTAATATTACTATTATTTTAATGGAAAACAAACGCATATACTAAATCTACAGCAATTTTGTTCTAACCAGGACTTGAACCCAGAACCATGTGATATACCTAATCACCTTGATACCGCTAAGCTATAAGTCCTTTAGGTACTGTTTGGTAAGCCTCTTAATGATTAAGTTAAGAGGTCAGTCTCTTAATCGGACAGATTCAGAGCGTTTGGTAAGACCTCTTAATCAGCCTCTGAATAAAAAATTCAGCATGTTCTGCCTCTTAATCAGACAGATGCCAGGAGAATTCTGAATCATTCAGACCTCTGCATCATTCAGATATGAATCATTCAGATGTTACCAAACAACACCTTAGTCTGGAAACTCTAATATACTAACCCAATCCCTACCTGATTGTCATTTTAGTTATAAATTGAACTATTTTTCAATCGTTTGCCATTCTTCATTGCTTCTTTAAAGAGTCTACCAATTCTTATATTTACTAGGCATCATTTTGTATACGGATTTTTACCCACTTCTTATATACTTCCTTCCTCTGATTCAAAATAAGTGCTACACTTTGGATTTTACGGTTTTTAAAGCAAAATATTATAATAATAGTTAAATTAGATTAATTGAATGATTAGTGGATAATGGATCCCACACGTTTTGAATAAAGTGAGGTTAATGACGTTTAAAAGTAAAATGTAAGGGTAAATGAGTCATTTCACTTTGTTAAAGTAGATAGTTAGTGGGTGTGGGTCATACTATTTTCTGCCAAATAAGGTAATTTTTCAAAGTGTAGCACTTATTTTGAATCACTCATATATGGAAAAAGAATTGATATTCATACTACAAAAATTACTTTCCATACCACACTGTACAGATATTAAAACAGACTGTACAACTATAGTAAAGCACAAATGTGGTATATGAATTAATTTATGTGGTTGAAATATCACTCCCTATATGAAAAGTGTAGCACTTATTTTGAATCGGAGGAAGTATATAGGTAGGCACGCTTGACTTAGAAATCGTAGTAACATAAAAGGTACTAAAAGATAAAAGAAAAAAACGATTATTTGATCCAAAGGTACCTTCTTATATCTAGCATTGTTTCTTTTCAATTGGAGTCTTATCAAAACCTTAGTTTCTAGCATTATTTGGTCTATTACGTGTAAATCTTTTGTGACAACTTAAACTACCAAGTAGGAGTGACCAAACTCAATTTAGTCACCTTTGACACATTAACATCATATCAATTTTCGTGTGATTGATGTAACTAATTACTAGACAATATACACTTTTGTCCACAAGGCTGGATAGGCAGTGATTGAGATGCCGTGAAAGGCAGCCCCAACATGGTTGGTTGTGAAACCACCTCCACGACGTGGTTTTAATTATGAAAGGGGATGTAGCCATGGGAGAGCACGGCAACATGGTTAATCCATGTCTCTGCCGGATGTCTTAGCAAGAGGTTTTTAAAATGATATGGCATATATTTTTATTCAAAATGATATATCGTGGTTTCTCACATATTAGTATGTTGGCATGTCCATGAGACAAAAATCAATAGGGAGTATTAGATAACAAATGAATAGTAACAGTAAGGACTTGAAAGTAAATAAACTGAACTTAGCGCGTGCAATACACACATTATTTCTTGTACTTGAAACCGTGAGTGGCATTAAAATAATACAATTTCCACGTCATCGTCCGGATATAAACCCGCGTCTTCCCCATCCTTGCAATACCATTTCCACGTTTCTCTTCGAAATCACCGTTCAAACGCCAACCAACTACTCTCTCTACTTCATCTTATGGGAGCTAACTCATCACTACTAAGTCCACAGAGCTCACACGGGTCGGACCATCCATCAAAGCTCAAGCTCGGCGATATCCCGGAATCCTGCGTTGCTCTGGTCTTATCATATTTAGATCCGCCGGAGATTTGCAAATTGGCAAGACTCAATCGAGCATTCAGAGCTGCTTCCTCTGCTGATTTCATATGGGACGCTAAATTGCCTTCTAATTACCATCATCTGGTTGACGAATACCTGATTAAGAACCTTAGAAAGTTGGGGAAAAACGAAATATATGCTCGATTGACCAGGCCCGTTCGGTTCGACGCCGGAAATAAGGTTCGATCTCACTGATTTCCTTTCACTTACAAGAAATTCAAATTCTAATTCTAATTGCGACTAGTCTAATTAGTTCTATTCGACTATAGTTTTGAGTTTATTTTGTTAAGTGGTTTATGAAAATGTCATAATTGTAAATTTGTGATTGTGAATAAATTGGAGGTTTTGTTTACAGGAATTTTGGGTGGATAAGAAGACCGGAGGTGTATGTTTGTCAATTTCTTCCAAGGCATTGGCGATCACCGGAATCGATGATCGAAGATACTGGAATTATATTCAGACCGATGAATCAAGGTGAATTTCTTCGGTAATAATTATGCTTTTTGGTGACTTCCGACTACTTTACATTTTCCGCGCACAATCGTGCATAAATTAAGCTGTAAACAAATGAGAATCACAGTATACATTTTGCTAAGTTAAGATGCAATAAACAAACTTCACTTTGTGTTCAATATAGAAGTATTCGCTCATTAAACCCATGTTTCTAACTGTTCTTTCTTTATACCAGATTTCATAGAATTGCATACCTCCAACAAATTTGGTGGCTGGAGGTAGAAGGAGACATCGATTTCCCGTTTCCAACCGGAACATACTCCTTGTTGTTCAAGCTCCGGCTCGGTAGGTTCACAAAACGACCGGGTCGCCGGGTGGCTAACCATGATGGTGTTCATGGTTGGGACATAAAACCGGTTCAGTTCCAGCTCACCACACCCGATGGTCAACACGCGCTCTCAAAGTGTTTCTTGGAGAACACGGGAAACTGGGAATACCATCATGTGGGAGATTTTGTGGTTGATGATTCAAATACATCTACAAAGATTAAGTTTTCTTTGACACAAATTGATTGTACTCATACAAAAGGCGTCTTTCTGTTGACTCGGTTTTCATATGTCCTAGTAACTTGGTTAAAGATTTTAGAGCTTTGTTATAACCGATAATGCCCGTTTAATCACATCTTTTTGCAGGCTAGTGAGCATGTAATTTGTATAGATCACGTGTGTAAACATTGTATGATACTCCAGTTATGATGATTAGAGTTTTGACTTTTGAGTGATGACAATATTTCGTGTACAAGATGTTACCGATGTGGTTGTTTAGGTTGCATGTTCGCCTTTTGTTGTAATTATCGTATAAATATTCTTGTCGGCAAGAAAAAACCTTTCTTTGATGACAGACGAATAAACAAGAACAAATGTTACAACTTGCAAAGGGTTATAATTTAATAATTTTCCGAAAGTAATTGGTCTTTGTTTAAAAGACCGTTGCAAGAGTTTGATTGTGATCATTAACAGTTGGGAATCTTAACTAGATCGTTTTCTTATTTTTAAGAAATATACGTGCTTATTAGGGGCGTGCATGGGTCAGTTATCACTTAAAACCGAACCATAACTGATTATTCAAGTTATCCAATTTTCAAAACCAATGGATTCGTTGTTAGTTTCTGGGCTGGTTATGGTCGGTTAACCACAACTCAAAAGAAATATCTATGGGCTTCTTTAAAAATAATTCAGCACAAATAAACAGTCTCTGGGCCAATTTTCTGTTTTCCAAGTCGTTTTTTATCCCTGAAACTTTAAATGTCACTGTTGTAGGGTCTAAAATGGCCAAAAGAGCTCAATATGTTGTTAAATTGTAATATTTTTAAAGCTCTGTTTGTCATTAAAAAAATAAAGTAAAATAAAATAAAACAAAACAAAAACCACGTGCTATAATAAGCAACTGATTATCTGATCCTGATTGTCATGTACAACCAACTAATTATCTGATTCTACAAGACTGATTTTGATTATGCTCCAAACACCCAATGTACCGAACACGAACACACAAGCATACAAGACGAAATATGGAGATAATTTTTCGAATAATATTTTCAAATCATAGTAGCCGAGTCATTGAAAAAATATTAATACGATAAAAGCCACAACATATATTATTGCAATTGTAAGCTGCAAAATAAACAATCATACATGAACAACATATGTAACTGCAATGTAATATACCGAATAATTATAATTATTTTAACGATGTAGAAAGCTAGATTTGGTGGTACTTCCAATCATCTCCTTCAAGATGATTTCGACTTGGGTGCAGAAGGAAGTAACTGAAAAAACCAAAAAAGCGGTTATCTAGGATTACAAAAATCTTATTATTCTAGTAATAATCTATTTCTTTCAAAAAATAACACGATTTTTTAATGTACCTGATAACAAGATATAAGTGAGGTGGCAAATCCAAAGGCCCCTGTAACACGAGGAGTGATCTTTTTGGGAGACAGTTGTAATAGGCCGGCTGCAACCACAATATCCATTGCAGCTTTGATCAACGCCAATGATCTCTCGTTTGATATTTTAACTTTAGCACGATATTCTTCATTCTGCATTTAATATACATCATTTACTCAAATATAATATCTTAAAAAAAAATAAAAAATACAAAGATTGATTTAAACAAACCTTGCGTTTATCAGTACCCTTGAGTTCCTTATCCAATTTCTTGATTGATTTTGAAACCCTCCCAATCTCTCCGATCTGGAAAAAAACAAAATAGATTACAAAATCATCCACGAGACCTAACCTTTGAAGGAAAAAAATCAGTTATTTTACCTCAACTAAAGTAGTACAGACTGAAGAACCCATCCAACAGAAGAGAGATATCCTTCCTAGTATTTCTGCACGTTCTTTGTTCTAAAAAAACCCAACAAATGTTGATGACCTCAAAATGAAATGTTTAATATGTAAAACGAAGAAAAAAACCTAACATTGTTGGGAAGCTATTGTACCTTGTAAATGCCTGATCTATGGAGCCAAACAATTTGGTCGAGGAACAAAAAAGTCGACAACAACGCATTTTTGGACTGAAATGAAACAACGTGATCAGAAATATTTGAAAATTAAAACTCAAGAAAAGTAACAAGAAAAATGTACCTTCCCCAGTAGAATAATTGGAAGGGGAGTTCCTGGAGCAACCGGGCTGATAAGACCATGCAGATCATTCACAAACTGCAAATATTATTCAAATATTCAATATCTTTATATCATTTAATTATCTATACATAAATCAAAATACCTTAAAAAGACGGAAAACTTTCCTAGCCAAGCTAGTTGACTTGTCAACGTTTTGTGCTGTTCCTGGCTCACCATTACTCACAAACTTTGAACCGTATTGAATGGCTCTGCATATCTTGTCTCTCGCTTCAGCTTTGTTCAAATATAGAACAGCTATAGCAAGTTCTGTTCTTGCAACGTCTAGTGTACTCATATTTTATTTTCTGTCCTACCTGATTTTGGAAATTCTGAAGCTAAATATTCGTTGATTATTTCTATTGCAAATCATACCAACTCTATTGGAAAATTATAATTAGTTTATTTGATTAATAGGCAAACTTTTCAATTAAGATGTATAATTGAATCTATTCACAACTCCATTAACCTCTCTAATTTCTACACAGCTCACTTAGAGTTTCCTCCGAAATCAATCAAGAAAAATTTCATATCCGTCAAATTAAGGTCAACGACGATAAATCATTTTATGTTCAATTTTTTTTCAGAAAATTAAATAATTTAATACTCAAACCTCAACTTATCTTGCTAAATTAACATACGGAATCAGCAATTGAATTCAAATCGAAAGTTATAATACGCAAACAGAATCAGTAAACAAACCGAATAATGATTACATCAGATTTAGCACAAACAAGACAGCAATAATCCAATACAAACATCAAATTACGAGCTAAAGAGAGTCGAGCAATTGGTTTACCTGGCAGTTAAGATAGAAATTCCGAGCAGAAAGTTTAGGGCTCAAAAGTTCCCCTTTTTATAGAGAACACACAGTTAGTGTGTGAGAGAGAAACCGATCGGATTGTATTGGCGAGTGTGCCGAGCCGTCTATCTTTGTAAATCACAAAAAATAGGAAAATAAATAAATAAATTATTTGTATAAAATAAAAAACACATGAGATATGATAAGGGCATGTTTGGTTCTCTATTTTCTAAGAGCAAACTACAAAATTTAAAATTTTATTTTGTAATTTAACATGATTACTCGGTGATTCTAATTGTGTAGAGAACTATATTATTAACCATATGCTTTTAGTTATTACCTCCTTCATCCCATAAAAAAATTTACATTTTATTTGGGCACAATATTTTAAAAGATAATTAGTTTTGGGGTCCTTTATAATACTTTTGATTAAAATATAAAGGTTAGATTGAAGAGAGAAAATGTTTTATTGGTAAAATAATTGATAATAATATTATTTTATTAGGTGGACCCCTAAATTAAAAAAATATAAAATTTTTTGTGAGACATAATTTTAAGGAGAAATGTAATTTTTTGAAAAAATACTACTTCCTCCGTATCAAAATAAGTGACACACTTTCTATTTTGGGGTGTATCAAAATAAGTGACACACTTTGAAACTTTCCTTATTTGGTAAAAATAGTGGGACCCATACCCACTAACTATCCACTTTAATAAAGTAAAATTACCCTTAGACCCTTACTTTTACTTTTAAAACTCAATTATCTCACTTTATTCAAAAAAAGTAGGACCCATTCTCCACTAACTATGTACTTTAATCTATTTTAACCCCTACTTTAATCTTTTACCTCAAAAAACATGTAAGCCAATTTGTATCACTTATTTTGATACGGAGGAAGTATATATTTTGCATAACATAATTTTCATCAAAATGACATTCTAAACCATGCAAGAATAATCCATGGACAAACAAACAAGATGTGTATTGGGACTTGATATGTAAGAATACAAATGAATCACCATTCACCAATTGATTAAACTATGTATTTTGATTATAAAATAATTCTACATTTATTTTAATAACTAAGTTTCTATAACAGTTATTTATAATTATTTCAACTTTAAATATTATAAAATTAGAATTTTAATAAATTCTTCATAAATATTTGAAATTGACTGTTACCACTTTAAAGAGTACAGGTAACCTGCACCATTCTAGAAACCATTGATGACTAATTAATGTAAAATTGATATTGGGGGAAATTTTAGCTACCAAACTAACAAACATGTGCCTCACATAAACTATTTATGTCATGCTGTTAATTTTTTTATTTAAAGCCATAGAAAATAAAAATACAAACTAAAATGGATTTCAGATTTCTTATTTTTGTAGTTGTCGGTTTCAATTCTTTGGATCAAACACTAAATTATGGACTCTACAGGAGTGCCATTTAATGTTAACTTAGAGTATGTATTTTACAATAACATAACACTTCAATAATAATTGAGTAAAGATATTTTAACACTTCCAATTTCATTAAACTATCATGACGTTAACGAGAAAATAGTAATTAAATTTGGCTAAAAGATATCGAAACATTAAGATTCTGAAAGTACCTCATAATGATCTTTATTTTACATACACGTGCATACTTATAAACAATATATAACTCCTTATGGTATTTAAAATAAGAATTATAATGAAATTTAAGTTATTATATAAAGGAATGGTATTAGGTTGGGGTAACATAGATACCACAAGGAGCTAAAACATATTTTGTTGGGAATAACATATTTTATTTTTTCAATTTAATTTTTTAACAGTGAACAAAAAAAAAAAGAATTCACCTAGTAGTATATGATACGCATAAAAAAAAATTGTTTATGTAATTTCGTAATATTTTAGTAATTCCACACATATATATATATATATATATATATATATATATATATATATATATATATATATATATATATATATATATATATATATATATGCATTGGCAAACGTTAAGAAAACATCGAATTCATGACTTAAAATCATTAAGATTAACTAAAGTTCTACAATCAACAAGAATTATAAGTTATAACATCCAATTATTCAACAAATTATTAATAAAAAATCCATGAATTTTAATCTTATTCTATTGAAATTAACTTATGATTCATGCATCTAAACCTGCATATGTCCTCAAAAAAATCATCAGCACTACTATGCCCACTTTTCATCTGAAGAATCCTGATCTTCATTTTCTTTAATCTCTTCCCAAATTTCACCAACGATTCAAGTGTGCTCATTTTCTGTTCAGCATTTAATGGCGATCTAACGGTTATCACAACCTCTTCAAGGCACGGAATTACAAAACTCGAATCAACCTGAAACCAGTTATATATGTGATCTATAATAATCAGATAATCAGTTGTAATAAAACATGATGCAAAATATAATTTACGTTTGTTTTAAAACTTACTTTTATTAGACTGTTCTTTTGGCATAAAGCAGCAAACATTGCACCATGGATGTTGAAAGATTTGAGCTTGGGGTGACTTTTGAAAAAGTCAACAAAGTCAATTTCCGGGAAGGGAAGAAGAGCTTCAAAGTCTCCGGTGAATTCGATTTTCATATAAAGATGTTTGATTTCAGTTGCAAGTTGAAGAATTGTGTTTATAGCATGCCAACGCCATTGGACACCTCTAATGGACAATGACTCGAGTGTTGTGAGCTTACCAAAGTCAACCCTGTAGATTCTCCCTGCAAGAAAATAACAACTGCAATTATATATCTATATCTATATCTATATTCCCGCATACTATAAAGGATTTGTTTGCCAAGAATGATAACTTTTATAAAAAAAATGTGAAGTTTATTTTAAAGAAAATATTAGATTTATATATAATGATAACAAAATGAATAAGATAGAGAGTTATTAATGAACCAATTGGGACACACCGCACACGAATCTTTGAATGACCCAATTGGAGAAAACTTTGTACAATGACAAATTTAAAATTACGTTATTGTAAATCAAAAAGAACTTTAATCTAAATGGGAATGTTGGGGTGTTTGGATTTAAGAATATGATAAATCTTAAATTTTTACCAGCATTGTTAGCGATTGAAAGATTCTTTAAGGAATCTGTCTCAATGACTTTAATCCAACTACAGCCTTGAATTTCAAGATACTCAATTTTTGGAGCTTTAACCATGAGCGAGCAACTACCCAACCCATAAAAATCAAGTTTACAATGTTTAAGCTCAACAAGCTCAATCCAAACATTCCTCAAACCTTCACAGCCAAGAAGTACAAGTTGACTAAGATTAGGTGTTGACCGAAGAATCTCAGTCAACACAGAATCTTCCAATTTTGCTCCAACAATTTCAAGATTCTTTAGTTTATGAAACACGTCCCATTTCGGTGTACAGTCCAATAACACGCCCCAAAGTCTTAAAGATTCCAGCTTTCTTGCAAATTGAATGCATTCAAGTTTAGAAAGATTGTCTTCAGTCAAACTTTGGTCAACAAGATTGTCCATACGGAGTTCAAGATTTTTTATTGAAGAGCCCGTTTGTAACAGCCATGAAGCTAGTCCAGTGCTTGTAAACGGGCAGTAAACAACAAGCTCTTCAAGTTGATAAATTGGCGATATTAAATTCATGATAATGTTGTCGGGAGTTTGACCATGTGAAATGTGGTCAAAGATGCCACGAGGGAAGTATAATTTCTTGATATAACGCATTGAATCTTTAAATTTCTTGGAGACACAATTACAAGAAGCTACGTCTTTTGCATTGCTAAAGTTTGATAAAATGTATTGGACAACAGCGTCTGGTAACGAGTCCATTATTCTGAGAAAAAAACATAAAAAAGATTACCAGTTATTCAGTCAGTTCACGTTTTAACAAAATTCAAGAATCATGAGCAAAATAGTGGAACAAATGCTATTATTTTTCAATTCATGCGCATAACGTTTTCGAAATAGAACTTAGATCTCAGTTTCCATTTGAGATTAAATACATACCTCAAAGTGATTGGTTTCTTGCAATTATTCAATATGTTTAAAGCCCTCTCAAAACTACACCTTCTGTAAGAACAAAGACAAAATAGTTAACAATTTAATTAGAGCTTTTTTACGCTTAATAGATCGCAAAAATAAATAACAAAAGTAGAGGCTTTCTTGATTGTAAATTTCCTACTTCATAGACTACAACTATAAAATTCAATGTTTTAAAATCCCGGTCGAACTGACGGAGCCGGTTAGATTGATGGTTATAGCTCGGTTGAAACGGGCTGGCCGGTTGGACATAAAAACATGGTTAAACTGGTTGGTCGAACCTAAGAAAACGGTCTTCAGGTTTTGGAAAGCTGTCTTGATAAACTTAGTTAACTTAGGTTTTGGAAAAGTTTTCATTTTTATTATGGTATTTATTTTGTATTAGTCTAGTAATAAATACTCAACCTTGGCTCAACTGTATTTAGGACATTGGTTGGTTCAATAAAAAAACCCGATTTTTAAAACATTGATAAGACTAAATGTAAAATTGTTAGAGGATTTGAGAATACGCAGCAAAGGTTTCATCTATAAAACCCAAATTTCTAATATTATAAAGCACGAGCAGAATTTAGGCAATCAAATTCTAAAGAGTATTGGGCCCACCAAAGATTTGATTTTTAAAAACCCTAATTAAAGCACAAGCAGAGATTTAACAATCAATACAGAAGGAATATGAGAAATACCTACCAAAGATTTTTTAATTCGAAACAAAAAAGTTGAGAAATAATTTCAAATTTGAGAAATACGCATCGAAGATTTCATATTTTAAATCTCATTCACCCAAATTAAACCCTGAAAAAAATGTTAAATCTCAAATATTTTTGATAAATATAGTGATATATTAATATCCACAAATGGATCAATCGTAAAGCACAAACTTTTTCAGAAATAGAAGCCATAGACCATAACCAAAATTCTAAAATTTTATACAATTGGAAATTAATCCTAAGGGCACCATTTTCGATATAAACAATAAACGCAGATCAATGTGAGACGAAAAAACCAACATTTGATTCTAGAATTACAAGCTATGACTCTGAAATGCTGAAGATAAAGACTTACAATTAACGATCAAATTATTATTGCAAAAAACAAAATCAGCAGAATCGTAAGAGCCTAAAATTAGGTTCAAACTAACAAAAATAGAAATTTACCAGCCATGAAGATGATGGTGAAGCTGGGTGTCAACTGTCAGGGAAGCGAGTCATTCAAATTTCGAAAACAAAAAGATTCACTTTATGCATCAACAGTGAAAAGTTCCAGAGATAAAAACGCTAGGGACAGAGAAACATACAAGTTGTATTTCACATTTTGCAAGTAACTACTGAATGAGTTATCTGGCTTCTATAGTTATAGATGTGATTACTCTTAAATGCACTTAATTAAAAGGTGGCAGACACCCTTCTATATTTGTAGATTGTCACTAGTAGTCCTCGTTGATCTATAATTTGCATTATTGTAATATTCATTTTTAAGAGTTTAAATGTTTTTATAATTACGTTGACTTTCGAGATAAATCAAAATATTCACGAACTACTAAGATATAGTATCTTGTATGATTGTAATTCGTAGTATTTTGATGGAAAATTTCGAAAAGTTCAAGGGGTATAACTGATAATTCCTCGTGTTTTGTCAAATACTAATTAAATTTTTTGAAAATATGGTTTGGTAAAATAATAGCGGTAAAAATATTTGCCCCGAACCTTGATGTTGAGAGTTCAAGTTTCATAGTGGACATAGGTAGATTAAGCAGTAGATTAGGATTATCGTTAAAAAAAAAAAAAAGTTAGATCACACCGTTGGATTTGTTTGAAATTTCAAACATGAGAGTTTTCAAATTTACCTATCATGGAAGATATTAAGGATTAATTGTATATTAGGTGTAATCACCTTCAACTAATTAATCATAAATATTATAGTAAAATTATTTATGTTTATTTTTACATCTTAATGACTGGTTTTAGTATTCTCAACAAAATTGTGTAGAATAAAGATTATGAGTTATGCATGATAATGTTATGACACCTAGATCTACAAGTATTGTTTTTAAAAGAATTAGTTTTGAAATAAACAAATGTTTGGTGGTGCAACTTGTTGCTCGTTTGCCTTCTCACTCTATGTAAAAAAAATATTTTATTAATACAATTACTTAAATGAATAATACAATATTGTTTTATGTATCTACAATCAAATTATGCAAGTTTACAAAATCTTGTAATGTGAGTTCTTCTGGTCTTGACTGCATGAAAAAGAAATTTAGTTATTTAATCTAAAAGTCGGGAGCAAATTAGCAAACAAGAAACATACTTATACTTACAATAGCTGTGAGACCAAGGGATACAAGAGCTTTCTCGATCTCAATTGAGGATGTTATGTGTTGTAATGTTTTCCGCAACATTTTACGTTTTCCATTAAATGCAGAATTAACCTAAATAAGTCATGCATATAACCAATAATAATCACAATAAATGAAATTTAAGAAAAAAAAATCGAAAGGATGATATTCAAAGTACAAACCATTGAAAAGAAGCTTTTGGTTGATGAAACTTGGGGGTAGTGTTAGAGCAAATCACAGATCAACTTAGTACTGATGCTGCAGTTAGTGATAATTATATTTATTACTGATGGGGCAGAAACATTTACTACTGATGAAGTTGATGCTGGTGTTCTCTATAACTTAGTTACTACTGATCATACAAAGATTGAAGATACTACTGATCATTGTAGATACTACTGACGATGATTATGGACTTACTACTGATCACCAAGTTTACTACTGATCTTCATATTTACTACTGGTGATTAGTTTTACTACTGATACGCGTTTATGGAACATATCAAGTCCGAGATCTTCGCAGAGATAGTTATAGAATGTAAATTAATGTATATCGTTTATAATTAGATGTAAATCGTATCCTAGAATAACTAGGGTAAATAGTTTAGCTTCAAGGACTATTATATATAGTTCCTTACGAATTGTAAACGTACGTGTGTATTGTTAACTCAATAATATACATTGAAGCTTTTTGTGAAACTGTGTTCTTAATATTCTTACATATTGTTCTTACAGTTCATCGTTCTTAATACATTGATATAGTGTTGATCCGCTGCAACTTCTATCATCAATTAGATCTAAGGTGTTTATTAACTTGTTTATAGTTAATCGATCCTGACAAGTGGTATCAGAGCGTATTGGTTCTAGATCTACTATTTGTTAAGAACAACAAAAAGTTTTAATCTTTAAAACACACACATTATTAATCATGACTGATAATAATGAAAGCACTCAGGCCAACAAAATTCCTATACTCACACCCAATAACTTTGGGATGTGGAAGAATCGTATTAAGCAATACATGCTTATTACAGATTATTCCATGTGGGAAGTCGTTTGTGAAGGAAACAAAACTGGTCAACTTCAAGCAAGTAGCTCTGCAACTGAGGCAGACAAACTTAAATGTGAGAAGGAGAAGAAAGATAAAGGCATCGAACTCAAAACTCTAAGCACTCTCTTACTGGCCATTCCTAATGATTATCAACATCTCTTTGTTGAATATGATGATGCAAAAATACTATGGGAAGCACTGGAGAAGAGATTTGTTGGGACAAAGAGCACCAAGAGGAATATGAAGTCTGTTCTCAAACAAGACTTTGAAAATTTCAAAGGAAAGCCCAATGAAACACTCACTCAAGTGTTTGACAGATTCAACAAACTAATTGGTGAACTCAACCAAGTTGGTGTAAAGATGGATCAAGAGGATGTCAACATGAAGTTTCTAAGGTCTCTTAGTGAAGAATGGGCCATGTACACAGTGGTGTACAGACAAAGAGATGCTTTAGAAGAAAAGGAGTTAGATGAACTCTATAATGATCTCAGAGTGTTTGAAACTGAGGTAAATCACAAAAACCCTTCTATTTCTTCTAACAATGCTGCTTTTGTGTCTAGTACAGGTCAAGGACAAGAAACCTCCGCAGGAAAGGCTGCAGATTCTGAGGATACTGCAAGAGAATCCTTCTTCACTAGTCATGTGCATACTGCATTGATTAGTGATGACTTGGAACAACTGAATCCAGATGATCTTGAGGAGATGGATCTTAAATGGCAGATGGCTATGCTGAGCCTAAGGACCAAAAGATTCCTAAAAAGAACTGGAAGGACAAGCCTCAATTTCAACAAAGGTGACAAAGCAGGATTTGACAAAACTAAAGTCAAGTGTTACAACTGTAACAACCTTGGTCACTTTGCAAAAGAATGTCCTCAACCAGACAAAAGATCAAAATCAACTGCTCTTGTGTCACAACAAGGACAAGGATATGACTGGAGCTTCCAAGCAGAAGAGCATGCTCAAAATCAAGCTCTCATGGCCTTTACTGACAACAAAACTGAGGTAAAATCTAAACCTTGTACTCCTGAATGTGCTAAAATTATTAAAAATCTAGAAAAAGAAAACAATAAATTAAATGAAGATTTAGCAAAAGCAATCAGAAGAAATCATGAGTTTGATGGGGTGATTGCTGATCAAGAACATCAAATAAAGGTGTACAAGATGATTGATCAACGGATCAAGGAAGAATTGCTTCAAGCTGTGGATGAGAAAGAGTTTTATGAAACAAAAAATAAAGAACTAACAAGTAAAATAGAAGAATGTCAGCTTGAAATTGAACAAAATAAATTAACAATTAAAAAGTTTGAAAGAAGCACTAAAATTCTTGATGAATTAACTAATAATCAAACTACAGAAAAGGTTGTTCATGGGGTGGGATATCATGCTGTACCACCTCCATATAAAATCATTCCACCTCTTAAAAACAGTTCAGAAAGAATCATTAATGAATTAAAAACTGAAAATCAAACTGAATCATCTAATGAAACATCTGAATCAAATAATTCTTCTGATGATGAACAATCAATTGAATTTACTATATCTCAAAGTGAATCACCAAAATCAATTGATACAAGTTTTCACACAGCTCAAAGTCCAAATGAATCTCCCAAATATAATGCAGATAATGTACCAAAAATTTTAACAAGGGGGAATGAAAGAAATAAAACACAACTCTTAGACCAAAGAATACCTGAAGGTGCTAAAAATAAGAAACTAAGATGTATTATATGCAATAAAATGAACCATTTAGCAAAGGACTGTCACTACAATCCAATAAACTGCAAAGAGTTAAAAGAATTTAAAGTTCTTAAAGAAAATGCTAAAACTAAAAAGTTAAAAGTTACTACTGGTCCTTCAGTAGTAAATAAAATTAAAAATCCAATTGTTGAAGATCCAAGATTTGGAAGAAGTAAACCAAGGTTTGTTCAAAACAGAAGAGCTGGAAGCCCAAAGAACAGCAATTACTTCAAGAATAATGGAAAATCCAATCAAAATAAACAATATTTTAAATTTTCCAACACCAGTAGAAACTCTAACAAATTTACTACTGGTGTTAACCCTAATTATAATGCTGTATGGTACCAGTACAAGAATACTACTGGTAATAACCCTAATTTCAAAAATACTACTGCTCCCAAAACAAATTTCAAAAACACTACTGGTGTTAACTCTAAAAACACTACTGGTCATTCTAAACATGGTAAGTACCCAAATACTACTGGTCCATCAGTAGTAAAGTATTCAAAAGCTAAAAACAATGGGTATAAACCAAGATCAGTAGGAAATTCTTACACCAGTAATAACTACAAAAGGACAGTAGTAAAACAAAATACCAGTAATAAACAAGTATGGGTACCAAAAGTCTTTAAAATTAAATCCCCAAAAGCTCATTTCTCAAAGGATGAACCCAAGACATATAAAGCTTGGGTTCCCAAACTTAACTAATCCTTTACTCACTTGTGCAGAGCATTCAGATCCCAGAAAAAGGAAGAACATGGCATATTGATAGTGGATGCTCAAGGCACATGACTGGAAATCTGCAAATTCTTAAAGATTTCAAGTTATTTGATGGAGGATATGTGGCATTTGGTGAGAATCCCCAGGGAGGTAAGATTACAGGTAAAGGTACTGTTACTAATGGAAAAATTACCTTTGATGATGTATTTTATGTAGCTGAACTAAAATACAATCTTGTCAGTGTGTCTCAAGTTTGTGATAAAAAGAACAAGATTCTGTTCACAGACATTGAGTGCATCATTCTTTCTCCTGATTTTATATTAGATGAAAAATATGTTGTTTTAAGAACCCCAAGGAGAAACAATGTGTATTGCCTGGATATAGGGGGAGAACTCATTTCTACAAATGAGGTCAACTGTTTTATATCCAAGGCAAACACCACTGAATCAGAACTTTGGCATAGAAGGATGTGTCACACAAATTTTAAAAACATGAATAATTTAGTAAAAAGAAATCTGGTCATTGGACTACCTCAAAAACAATTCATGTGTGATCATCACTGTGTTGCATGCCTAAAAGGTAAACAACACAAGACTTCTCATAAGTCCAAAACTTTGAACTCTATTTCTGTTCCTTTACAGCTCTTACATATGGACCTTTTTGGACCTACAAATGTAATGAGTATTGGAAAGAAACAATATTGTCTTGTTATTACTGATGACTTTTCCAGATATACATGGGTTTTCTTTCTCAGGACGAAGGATGAAACAAGTGAACTCATAAAGAACTTAATTATCAAACTGGAAAACACATCTGATCAAAAAGTTAAAGCAATAAGATGTGACAATGGCACAGAATTTAAAAATGCTAACTTAATTAACTTTTGTGATTTTAAAGGTATTGACAGGCAATACAGCTCACCTAGAACTCCACAACAAAATGGTGTAGCTGAAAGAAGAAATAGAACCATCATTGAAGCAGCAAGATCAATGCTAGCAGATTCAAAATTACCAATCACTTTTTGGGCTGAAGCTGTTAATACTGCCTGTTATGTTCAAAACAGAGTATTAATAGTTAAGCCACATTTTAAAACACCATATGAACTTTTTAATAAAAGAAAACCTTCTATAAGTTTCTTAAAATCATTTGGCTGTCCTTGTACTATTCTGATTACAAGAGAACAAATTGGTAAGTTTGACTGCAAAGCTGATGATGGAATATTTGTGGGATACTCTACTCAAAGTAAATCATACAGAGTATTCAACAAAAGACTAAGGATAACTGAAGAAAGCATCAATGTATCCTTTAATGAAAATGTACCTAATGAACAAGGAAATGGTCCAGATTGGCTATTTGACATAGACAATCTAACCAAATCCTTTAATTCTAATATGAATTTCAATGCAGGTAATTCAAATTGTCTTAATCAAAAAGAAGGAACATCATCTGTTTATACTGGTCAAGAAAAGATGAGATACATAGTTGTTGATACTGCTCCCATAGTTAATACTGATATCAGTAATAACTCAATTTTTGAAAGCAGTAGTAACTCTGAGAATGAGGTCAGTAGTAATTCCAATACTACTGGTACCAGCAATAGTACTGAAAACACTACTGGTCCCAACTATAACCTAGATTCTCAAGATACTACTGATACCAGTAACAACTTCAATACTACTGATCTCAATGAAGATGATAGCAGCAGTAACTCTGACCAAGATAATGATGAACCAAATACTAATGACAATGAAGTATCTCAAGAAGAACAACTACCTGAGGCAAATGAGTCCAACCTTGAAAATCAACTAGTGGTTGATAAAGCTACAACAACAAGGACTCAAAAGAACCATCCATTAGACCTTGTTCTAAGTGATGTTAACTCACCACTTCAAACAAGAAGCAAATTAAACAAAAGCTTAACTGCAAATATGTGTAACATTAGTTTAATTGCTAATGAATGTATGTATGAATGCTTTCTGTCTCAGGATGAACCAAAGAAGATCCAACAAGCAATGAAGGACTCAAACTGGATTGAGGCAATGCAAGAGGAACTCCTTCAATTTAAATTACAAGCTGTTTGGACACTTGTACCTCTACCCAAAGGAAAAAGAGCCATTGGAACAAGATGGATATTCAGAAACAAGAAAGATGAAAGAGGTATAGTGATCAAGAATAAAGCCAGACTTGTAGCCCAAGGATACACTCAAGAAGAAGGTATAGACTATGATGAAGTATATGCTCCTGTTGCCAGAATTGAAGCAATAAGAATATTCCTAGCATATGCTTCATTCAAAAGGTTTAAAGTCTATCAAATGGATGTGAAGAGTGCTTTCCTGTATGGGAAGATTGAAGAAGAAGTTTATGTTTGCCAACCTCCAGGATTTGAAGATCCAAAACATGGTGATTATGTGTTTAAATTGGATAAAGCTCTATATGGCCTACATCAGGCACCAAGAGCATGGTATGACACACTATCATCATACTTATTAAAGAACAATTTCAAAAGAGGAGCCATTGATAAAACATTGTTTACAAAGAAAGTCAAAAATGATATACTACTGGTACAAATCTATGTAGATGATATCATCTTTGGCTCAACCAATGATCTATTATGCAAAGAATTTGAAGAACTGATGCAGATTAAATTCAAGATGAGCTCCATGGGTCCAATGAACTTCTTCCTTGGACTCCAAGTCAGTCAAAGAACTGATGGTATTTTGATAAATCAATCAAAATATGTCAAAGACATCTTGGAAAAGTTTGACTTGAAAGACAGTAAAAGTGCTAGTACACCAATGGAAACACACAAACACCTACATCCTGATGTTGAGGGGGAGGATGTAGATGAACACTTATATAGATCAATGATAGGATCTTTGATGTACTTAACTGCATCAAGACCTGACATTATGTATAGTGTTTGTGTGTGTGCAAGATATCAAGCAAGACCCAAAGAACTACACTTGCAGGCTGTTAAAAGAATATTCAGATACTTGAAAGGCAAACCATCACTAGGTCTATGGTATCCACATGACTCACCCTTTGAACTAATAGCCTATACAGATAGTGACTATGGAGGTGAATGTCAAGATAGAAAGTCCACTACTGGTGGATGTCAATTCTTTGGATCAAGACTAGTGTCATGGCAATGTAAGAAGCAAACAAATGTATCAACATCTACTGCTGAAGCAGAATATGTAGCTGCATCTGCTTGCTGTGCTCAAGTTCTATGGATTCAAAATCAGCTTCTAGACTTTGGTATCTCTATCCTTAAAACTCCTATTTTTATTGATAATCAAAGTGCTATTAGTATTGTGAATAATCCAGTAAAACATTCAAAAACTAAACACATTGAAATAAGATTTCACTTTATAAGAGATTGTAATGAAAAGAAATTAATCAAAGTAGTTAAAATCCATACTGATGATCAATTAGCAGATCTTTTTACAAAAGCATTTGATGTAGGAAGATTCAACTTCTTGGTCAGTAGTATTGGAATGATTTTAATAACTTAAAATCTCACTTAAAATTATGTGTAAAGTTAGTGTTGTAAAATATTATTTTCTTAAGTGTTTTACTACTAGTATTGCTGTACTACTGGTGTGAAAGTGTATGCACAAAATACTACTGATAGTTCATTACTACTGGTGTATTTTAGGTTTACACGGATACTACTGGTAAGTCAGTACTACTGGTATTCACATATACTACTGGTCTTGTGTGGTAATGGTTACTACTGATGTCTATAATTACTACTGATGTCAAAATCCTTAGTCATTACTGATGTTAGTAGATACTACTGACGTTTTACTACTGATATCTTATTTACTACTGGTCTTTCATAAACACAATTACCAAACTAACCCCCATGAAAATAACCGTTATGTTATGATTCGAAGGCTATTTTCGTAGTTTTGCAGGTTTAATCGAAAGATATAAAAGGCGGCAGATGATTAATTTAGCATTATCTTCACTTCGATTCTCAAAACACATTTCGATAAACCCTAGTTTACGATCAAAAACCCTTCATCTTTAACAAAATTCTTGCAAAATCTCAACAACAATGGCAACTTTACAAGCTCTCGATGTGCAAACCGATCTCAAATACTCAGAATTTCACAACATGGTTGCATTTTTAAAAAATCCCGACGGAACAAAAGATTTCCGTCCAATCGTAAAATTCTTGAGAAATTCGTATATACAGTTTGCCTTAACTGTAAAGCCGAAGGCATATCAACAGCACTTGGTGGATTTCTGGACCAATGCTGAGAGAACAGAAGGAACCACATCATCAATGATAAAATCGAAAGTAGATGGAAAGTACATCACTGTAACTGAACAATCAATCAGACATCATCTACAACTTCATGATGATTCAGGTATGTATACTCTTCCTAAGGAATACATTGCTGATACTTTAAATAAAATGGGGTATGAAGGCAGACTTAATATTGTAACTTTTCAAAAAGGCCTTCTATCCCCACAATGGAAATTTCTGGTTCATACCATTCAGCATTGTATTTCTCCTAAAAGAAGTACTTGGAATGAGTTTAACAAGGCAATAGCATCTGCTGTTGTATGTTTATGCACAGACCAAGTATTCAATTTTTCTAATATGATTTTTGATGGTATGTTGGGAAATCTTAGTTCTTCTAAATTTTTAATGTATCCCAGATTTCTACAACATATCATAAACTGTGAATTACAAAACTTGTCAACTCCTAAAAACATTTTTGTATTACCTGAGTTGAACAAGAAAGTTTTCTCAAATATGAGAAAACAATTTAAATTTTCAGGGAAGGAAACCCCTTTGTTTCCAAACATGATCAAAGATCAACCCAATATTGGAGAAGGTTCAACCATTGCTGCAACCCAAGTTGAACCTCAACCCACTCCATCACCCCCAAATACAGCCCAAACACCACCCCATATAGCCACTCAATCACCAACTCAAACAGAAGTCCTGAATGTGTCCCAGGAACTTGATATAAATCTGCAGAGTGCTACTCTTCACTCTGTAGAAGACCTACCAGACAAAACCAAAAATATATCTACAATCTATAAAAGAAAGAAATCTTTAAAGGACACCAGGGGACAAATCGAGTCACACCCCAGGCTCAAAGAGTTGTCCTCCAAGGAGGAGAGAGGACATGAGGGGAGGGCTTTCACTACTGATGCCCCAAAGGTGGGTGCACAGGACAGTGAAAACATCATTAGGACCCAAACCTCGGCAACTTTGAGTGATGACTCTTTTGAGGAATTACTCAAAGGACCCCGGTGCCAAGAAACCACAAGGGGGGGCATCTCTGCTTCTTCTAGGAAGAAGAGAATGTCTAAAAGACCCAATGAATCACCAAGCAGTGATGAGGGCAGATCTGTGGAATTGATGGAAAGGAAGGAAAACCTTAAAACCAATGTACCTGTTAGTAAGCCCGATGATCTTGCTAGATGGAGTGAGGGCAGTATTAAAATCCAACAATTGACGGCTAAAGTGGATTCCTTGGAATCCACTGTACAAGATTGTCTTTATTATCAAACAAATCAAGGAAAAACTATGGCTGCTATGAAAAGAAATGTCAATATCATCAACAAAAGAATGAGACAATATGAACTTAGGCTTCATCAACAATCAAAGCTTATCAGAAAATTGAAAAAGAGGATTGATGATAGTGAGGCTCCTCCAGTTGAGCTCACTAAGGGGGAGAAGGATAACATACAGACAATGATTGATGAATCCATTGCAGCAGCAGCTTCCTCCCTCTTGAATTTAAAAGAAACAGAAGTTGATGAAGGCCCAGAAATGATGATTACAGAAGATGAGCCCATTACTACTGCTATAATGGAAGAACAAGTTGAAACAGAGATACCAGTAGTAACTCCTACTACTGATGATATAGCAGTAGTAAGTCAAGAAGAGGAATTAACTGCACTAAACACTACTGATACCCTATCAGTAGTAACTCCTGAAATAACACCAGTAGTAACTACTCTGGTTACTACTGATGAGGAAGAACTACAATTTCCTGAACTCATTGATGCTAGAAGACATGTCATCATTACCAAACCACCAACACCTGATCAACCACTTATCATACCTGACATTGATGATAATGTGAATTGGTTTGAGGTTGATGAATGCTCACTTCCTCCACATCCAAAAATACTCCAACAAAATGAAATTAGATCATTTTCTCCCTCTGTTATAATAAGAGGAGTACCAGACATGAAGTATATTCCACCTCCACCTACAGCACATATTGGAAAGGGTAAAGAAGTATATGATGAAGATTACCCTAACAGAGCTCTTGGTCATTACATGGTAAACAAGATTAATCTGGTGAGAGCTGATAAACAAGATAAATGGAAGGTGAAGGATAAAAGATATTGGGAGAAAGTAGCTAAATATCAAGCTCTTGAAAAGAAGAAAAATCAAAGAGAAATTCCTGTTAAATTACCTGTTCAAATTAAAGATGTTCAGATAGAAGCCCAAGAAGCAGAGTTCAAAAGGCTTAGAAAAGTAGAAGAAGAACATCTAAATTGTCTTGAAGATCTTGTAGCAGAATGCAAAAGAACAAAAGGTGATTTACCAGATGATATATTTGAACAAAAGTCTCTTATGATAGACTTTCTAAAGACAAAAGGTCACAGTGCAAAATCTTTTGGAAGAATGAAGATGACAACCATAATTGAAAAATACTGTACTGCAAAAAGGAAAGATTTAATTGAACAAGAGGCTGAAGAAGAAAAGAAATTGAAATCAGCAAAAACCTTAATCCCAATAAGTCCAAATTTAATTAAAGATAATAGTGTGTCTACTATTGGTGAATCCTCATCTCCTCAGACAAAGAAAAGAAAGAATGAAGCTCAAGAACAGAGTTTTCAAAAGAAAGCAAAACAAGAAAAAATTATACCTGTTCTTGAAGTACCTGTTGCTCCACTTCAAAATAACCCAATACTAAACTGGAAAGTCTTGCCCAATAATGTTCTATTAGTTGTAAGGGAAGACAAAATCATTCAAAAGTTTACTGGATGGTTACCTTTGATCAGATCCTGTACAAGAAGTGATGTGATTAAACTTCTGATCATTGGAAAACCGAGAATGTCAAAGAAATCTTGGAAAGAATCTGGAGCTGGATACTTAACAAGAATGATTGATGCAGCTTTTTATCCAGATAACTATCCAGAGTTATTTACAAATCCAGAAAATGTGTATGCATGGAATGTTCTCCCAACTTGCAATATGTATTTCTTTGAAAGATCAAGTAAAAATTGTGAGTTGTACTTATATGAAAGAGAATATCCTCACTCAGAAAAGGAAATGTATCAGATATTCATCAACACTCTAATGAAGCCCTTTGATGCAGTTATGTTCCAAAATAAATTGAATTACTTTACCAAGAAGAACAGCAAATACATAATTGAACAAAGACTTCAACAAAATCAAAGAACATTAGAAAGAAGAAAGAAAGAAGAAGAAGAACAGAAGAAAACTTGATTGATTAAAGGATAATCAATAAGTTTAGGGGGAGATTGTTAGAGCAAATCACAGATCAACTTAGTACTGATGCTGCAGTTAGTGATAATTATATTTATTACTGATGGGGCAGAAACATTTACTACTGATGAAGTTGATGCTGGTGTTCTCTATAACTTAGTTACTACTGATCATACAAAGATTGAAGATACTACTGATCATTGTAGATACTACTGACGATGATTATGGACTTACTACTGATCACCAAGTTTACTACTGATCTTCATATTTACTACTGGTGATTAGTTTTACTACTGATACGCGTTTATGGAACATATCAAGTCCGAGATCTTCGCAGAGATAGTTATAGAATGTAAATTAATGTATATCGTTTATAATTAGATGTAAATCGTATCCTAGAATAACTAGGGTAAATAGTTTAGCTTCAAGGACTATTATATATAGTTCCTTACGAATTGTAAACGTACGTGTGTATTGTTAACTCAATAATATACATTGAAGCTTTTTGTGAAACTGTGTTCTTAATATTCTTACATATTGTTCTTACAGTTCATCGTTCTTAATACATTGATATAGTGTTGATCCGCTGCAACTTCTATCATCAATTAGATCTAAGGTGTTTATTAACTTGTTTATAGTTAATCGATCCTGACAGGTAGTCTGCTGCTTGTTTTAGTTTAAATACAACAACAGCTGCATCTACCTATAGAAATACAAGAATCTTATTATAAACACAGATTTAGTGAAGAAAAAAAAATGTAAACTTTGCTTACTTTGGGTTGAGGAAAGAAATTTTCCCTTGGGACCTTAAATATGTATTCAGGATCTGCAAGAAAAGGTTCCAACCAAAAATTAGAAACAATTTTAAAATTTATTCAAACCTATAATTTAACACCCGTTGGCCAAAAGGACTATATGCGCAAAACCTTTCAGAAATAAGTACTACCGGTGTAATTTGACATATACCATAGGGATCGTCCGTGCAATTTACTCTCCTTCTTTAGTTTTTTTTAAATGTTTTGGTTATTATATTAATAGTTGATAATGCAGCATTACCTGAATAGAAGTTTATGAAGATATTGATGGGCCTGTACTCGGATGTTCTTAATGACGGGTCCACCATGCGCAAAGCAGCTTCCTCCTAAGCATTTTTTAATCACAAAAATGGAACATTGGATTATGAGAATAATATTATAAAAAAAATAAAACCAAACCTGGAGTAATAAGACTACTTCTGAGAAGATGTCACCCATTGGAAGAAGTTGTTTAACTATATCGGTGCTTATATTGAACGGTATATTTGCAACTACCTGCAAAAACAATCAACTTTTTCTTACCCGGACCCGTTTTAACCCGTTACCCGACCCGCCCATCTTTCCACATGTGTTGAAAATCATAAAGTTTTCACCTTTGCATATGGATCTGAATCTGAGGAATCACTTCCCATGTATGATGACAAATGAGATCGAAGGTGACATCGTGTAAAGTCTTCTTGTATCACCTACACAATTAAACAGTCAACTAATGATGGTTAACATATTGCAAGTTCATGTAAACTTAACTACTAAACTGTCACTTCAGAATTAGAAAGGAATCTGTTATACATGACATATAAAAAGATTACCTTCACACGTTGTGTACTTGCAAAACGATCTGTTACAAGTGCAGCCATGTATGGATCCTGCAGACATACAAAGATGAAAAATGGAGTGTGTGACAATAAAAGCAAATTAGCAACAACATCAAGGGCCAAAAGTGAAAAACCTTTTCAATGGCGAGAACATTTGCACCAGATTCAACAAGAACATTTGTGAGAGAACCAGTTCCTGGACCAATTTCAAGCACCACATCACCGTCACCCACATTTGCAGCGTCAACGAGTTGCTCATTAACTTCCCCATTTAACATGTAATGCTGCATAATAATAATAATAATAATAATAATAATAATAATAATAATAATAATAATAATAATAATAATAATAATAATAATAATAATAATAATAATAATAATAATAATAATAATAATAATAATAATAATAATAATAATAATAATAATAATAATAATAATAATAATAATAATAATAATAATAATAATAATAATAATAATAATAATAATAATAATAATAATAATAATAATAATAATAATAATAATAATAATAATAATAATAATAATAATAATAATAATAATAATAATAATAATAATAATAATAATAATAATAATAATAATAATAATAATAATAATAATAATAATAATAATAATAATAATAATAATAATAATAATAATAATAATAATAATAATAATAATAATAATAATAATAATAATAATAATAATAATAATAATAATAATAATAATAATAATAATAATAATAATAATAATAATAATAATAATAATAATAATAATAATAATAATAATAATAATAATAATAATAATAATAATAATAATAATAATAATAATAATAATAATAATAATAATAATAATAATAATAATAATAATAATAATAATAATAATAATAATAATAATAATAATAATAATAATAATAATAATAATAATAATAATAATAATAATAATAATAATAATAATAATAATAATAATAATAATAATAATAATAATAATAATAATAATAATAATAATAATAATAATAATAATAATAATAATAATAATAATAATAATAATAATAATAATAATAATAATAATAATAATAATAATAATAATAATAATAATAATAATAATAATAATAATAATAATAATAATAATAATAATAATAAAAATACATTAACAATTCATTAACTATAATTTATTAATCCCTAAATTATACTACATGAGCTTGAATCCAAAGCATTTTCATCTTCGATAATAAGCCACTTGAATTTACAGATTAAAAATGTAGCTTTTTTACCACAATCAAAAAAATGCCCACCAGCTGTTCGACAAAATTCCCCACTCAAAACAAACGCAAAATAGGTAGTTATTAACCCCAAATTTCACAAAATCTACCTGTCCAAGGGCTTTCCGAGGAATACGGCCTTTGGAGTTGAGAGCTTTGAGGGTGGCATGGTAATCATCGGGTTCTTTGATCTTGATTCTGGTTATTTTTGGTTTGATTTTAGGTTTGTCGGTGTTATTACAACTACTCGATACAACAGATATAACTGTTTGTGAACTTGTCCTGTGAGTTGTATAGTGTAAAGGAGGATGAAATGAAGGAATTGGCGGGAGAATCTGTAGCAGGAGAGTCATCGTCTTCAACCAGAAACTGGAGGGACTGACTGTATGAGGTGAAAGAAAAATATTAACCGTTATCTTCCCCGTACCAAACAATTGGCGGGTCCAGTTGGGTCGGGTCAGATTGCCCGCCAATCATTATTGTTAACTTCTTTTTTTATTTAGAAATAATTAATAGGTTTTTTTAATGAGTTTTTCTAATTCATGCCCTAATGGTCAGGGGTGTGTTCGGTTCTGGAACCGGACCGAACCGGACTGGAACTGGTAAACCCGGTTGTCCAAAAAACAGAAAATCAAAGACCGAAAACCGGACCGGTTAAACCGGTTCCGGGCCCGGTCCGGTTCCGGGTCGGTTCGGTCTTCAAGCGGGTTTAGAACCGGTAAACCCGGTTTTTGTGTTTGTCATCCAATTATACATTTTTTAGTGCATATTTTCATCTTAAATTATATAACTTAGATATTTTATCGCATTTTTAATAAAAGTATGATGTTTGCGGGTGTTCGCGGGTTGTTTCAAGTCAAATATGTTTCTATTAAAAGCTTATATACCTATTATTTCGACATATATACATGAAAACTCGTAAGCATATATACTTATTTAAATGCCGGTTCCAAACCAGAAAAGACCGGAACCGAACCGGGACCGGAACCGGTAAACCCGGTTTGTTATTTTTGATCAAATCTAAGAACCGGAAACCGGACCAGTTAAGCCGGTTCCGGTTCGATTCGGTGCCGGTTCCGGTTCGGTCCCGGTTCGGTTCCGGTTTTTATACACACCCCTACTAATGGCATGAGATTAGAAGCATTTTGATTGAAGTTACATTCACCTTTTATATTGAAAACTATATTTAATACTTGTGAAAATTAGATTTTCTTTAATGCATTTTTTGATTTGTTAGGAAATGTTTTGTTTAATTAATGTTTCTAATCTCATGCCCTTAGGGCATGAGTTAGCCAAACCCTTTTTTAATTGCAGCAAAATGTAAAAATAAACATTAATTTTTTTTTACATTTTTCGCACTTCACATTATGTATATTTGTAAACGTGTTTCAACTCAATTAAAGACGTTATAATTTATAAGTATTTAAAATAGTGTATATGCATGTTACGTTAATCTGAATTGCTTGTGTGTTTAGACAAATTCAAGATAGCATTGTATAAAGTGGAAAATTGTCAATTTTAAATTTTTTTATGGTAAGTTGTAAATTGCCGAATTGGAAAAAACTTACACCAGTAACATTAAACTTTGGAAACATGGTATAGTTGCTATTTACATGTTTGACTCCAAGAAGTCAAAATAAACTACACATTTCTTAATCTAAGTCAACATTTGATTATCAAACAGTAAATCTACAAAATCAGATATTGCAGTTGCATCAACCCCATAACCCTTTCCGCCCACTCTAGTCCTGTAGATTGTGGCGGTGTAATGGCAGTTGGCACTGACATGACAGCTGGAAGTGGTTGCTGATGGTGGTGGCGGTGGTGGCAGCCGGCAGGAGCGGACCCACTTGGAGCCCCAACCCCAAGGGGCATGTGTTACCCCTAAAACTTGGCCCAGAGAAATGGATAATTTAGTCTCAGCCCAAAAATATGAGCCCAAATAGAAAGCCTGTAGGCCACAAACGCCCCTTTTGTCTGACAGGATCTCATCTAAAAATCTAAATTTCAACCTTGAATTTAATCGAATTTAATCTCTCTCACTGTTAATACATTCGCCAATAGGTATCTCCAAATTCAAAATCATTCGTCAACGTCAAGATTCTCCTCCTTTAACATTTAGTTTCATTCCTTGTGATCAGAGTCTTATGATTTTTCAGTCAATCAAGGTAATACAAATCCAAATTTTAGGAGTTTAGCATTTAACGAGCAATGTCGAGCCTGTGCGTTGCAACGGGATGGTAAAGCGTTCTATTCTTAAGCGAAAATTAAATTTGTTTTATATGCCTATATACTTATTTTATGGTAAAAACACAAAGAATTATTTTAAAGAAACATATTCACAATACAAAAAACAAATAGTCATGTTCAACTAATATTTTTCTTTTTTGAACGAAAGTTAGTAAATTAGTGGTTCGACATATGCAGTAAAATTCAAGCGGACAATATGCATTGTTCGAAAATATCACCTTTCTTGACCTCATCTCCTTTTTAAAATAAATAATTCTATCAAATACATACATAAATATATTTTTAAAAGCGTTTTATAGCAAAATTAGGGGTGCACAAGAACCGGTTTTTGACCAAACCGGTTTCGGTTTTGACCAAAACCGGTTTTGGTCAACCCAGGTTTTGACCAAACCGGTTTTGGTTCCTAACCGGTTTCGTGACTCGAAAACTCTAACCGGTGTAATGGGTATTGTAACCGGTTCGCTTTCAAACCGGTTAACCGGCCAAAACCGGTGTGTTGACCAAATTCGCGGTCGGTTTTAGTCAAAACCGGTTTCAAAAACCGGTTCGATCCCTCAGAACCCCAAACCGGTTGGGAACCGACCGGTTAGACAAAAACCGAACCACTTTTGATTAAAACCGGGTTTGACCGGTTCGATTTCGGTTTTGGTTTCCGGTTTCGGTTATTTTGTTGACGGTTGCAAAATAAAAGTGAGTTGGTGTGTTTTCAACTAATCACCTCGTACACAACTGTATAGAACAAAAAGTCAGGATTTGTAGATATATAGTAAAGCAGCAAAAGATAGAAATAAAAAGTAATTCAACATGTTTGATGCTGGTATTGATTGAATTCAACATGTGAATTCAAATTATCTAGCCCTCAAAAAATTAAAAACCATGGTTCACGAAAGACGCCCGTGCCGACGGTCAGCATCAGCCAACAGCCATCGGTTCCCTCACCGATTGACCGTTGGCAGTGGTTTAATGAAACTCCACACACTAGAAAGTGTCGGTTGTGAAAATAAACCGAATACAAAAGATATTAACGGGAATATAAGTTGCTTGATTTTATTTGGTTTTGAATATAATAGTGAATCAAACTAAAGGGTAAATTTGTATCTAAGTATTACAAAGAGTAGCTCTACATATAGATAGGAGGCCACGTTATCCCACATACGTATCACGAAAATTTTATTTGTGTTTGTGTTAGGGAACACCCTCATGTTCTTTAAATCTAATTTATATTTACTAAAATTTAATTTATTTTTTAATCTATTCTTTTTTTGTTTCATGTGTGCTTTTTCTGACTAAAAACAACGTATTTGAATCATGTTTTATAAGACATTCTCCAATGTATTGAAAACTAATAGAATCCAATGTTTGACGTAACATGTTTTTATCGTTTCTCATAGCACACTTTCTTCCTATGATATATGATGATATGCCAATTCTTTTATATATTTAAAGGCGCATACATATATTACAAGAAAAAAACATATACTATAATCTTATATTTTTATTTTGAGTCTTTTTTTTATTAACGGCAGCCACTTGCATTATTCCATACACATACAAATTTTAATGCCAATAGCTATTATTATTGGACCAACTATTTATGAAAATGATATTTATGCTTAATTTTTAGGAGTGAAAATTAGGCCAGATTTGGTTAGCGGAAGGGTTGATCTAGTGCTTTGATAAAAAATTATAGTTTTTCATTTTTTGTATACATAAACACAAATTTGATTCATGATACAATATAACATAATATTAACTGCGCCAATAATGAATCTAGGCTAAAAGGCTAATACATATGCAACAAAAATACTGACTCCTTATTTTCGTAGGCTCTGTTCACATGTGCATTTGTAATACCCTTCCGCCAGCCTCGGTTAGCAGGTCGGGTTAACAGGTTAATTGGCAGGTTGGAACTAGTCAACCCAAATCCGTATTGCTTAGAAATTTTCGGATCAGAAAAATCAACCCTAACCCGAAAGCATTTAAACCATGACAACTCAAACACGACCCATCTGACTCGTATAACTTAACATGCTGGTGAGTCAAATGGGTAAGTGGTTCCGAACCAACTTGGTCGTCAAAAATAAAAAAATGGACCCAAATACGATACTAATCATGAGGAACTAAAAGGTTAAAAAGAGATTCAAAATTGTTTTAGACGAAATTTATGAAATTTTATATAGTAGTTACATTTTTTATTTTAAAAAACATACCATCTAATTATATATGAAAAGGTTCAGGTATATAAAAGTCGATCAAAATGTTAACGAATACCCAGCCGACGGAACTGTGCCATCGGCCTTTCCAAATTGATGGCTCGTCGATCACAACTGAAGGCAACGTCGGGGGTGCTCAAAATATCAATATAAAATTTGTGTACACGTTTTCACCCAAATCCACATTCCTGTGGTCAAAATCTTCACTCTTATCTGACATAGGCTTAAAATATACAGTTGGCATGAAGTTACACGTGAAAATGAGTTGGAAGTTGATGGAAATGAAGTTACTTTGCACCTTCCCCTTCTAACCATGTCTCCCATTTATGGTAACACCATCCAATTTTATCAATCCAAACCAATATTTTTATTATTATTTTGTCATCTCTAGCGGTATCTAAATACGTGTCTGTTAGTTGAGTTCGATTCGGCTTATATTTTGTTTAACGTTTTATGTGAATAAATAATTGTACCATTATAACATGGATTAAGTTTTGAGAATCTTTGCGCCGTATTCAATGACTTCATTTCTAATATTCTATACCTATATGTTTGTTAGAACTTTAAGAATAAGTAGTGTGGTTTATATGAAAATTTTATATCATTAATTCATGATTTATATTAATTCAAAAGGATATTTATGTTTATATTGGACTTTGGACGTATGCGATATTTTCTTGATCATTTGGTAAATGTTAGCAAATAAAAGATCAAATTCGTAACATCTAAAATATCATTCCAAATTCCTTACCAATAGATTATCACAAGATAGTTGATCAATTCATGATTTGTCAGAAATAAATGATATATTGATAATAACTACTTATTAATACTCACTTAAAAAATTTAAAAGCTTATTAAAATCACAATTCACAAACAAACCTCATACTTCTCTTTCGTTTTATACAATGTCGTTTTAATTATGGGCAAATTCACCCTTCCAAGTTCCAAAAAGTGTCTCCTATTTATTGTCCGGTTCCTGACGAGTCGAAGACCAGCAGAAATATTGTCCCCCAACCCATACTACTCGCCCATAATTACAGAACAAATATTTTGCTCAATTCAATGCATGACAATTTAATAAGCCTGCTAATTATTGCAGTGAAATACGTATCTTATATGAGGCATCTTACCGATAAATAAATCGTCATTTTTAATATATCAATATATCATACTCTAATCCGCTTAATAAAAAATTTATAAGTTCATACCAAGAATATTTCTCCTCTCTACCAAGAATATATAACCCAATGAGTTACCGTAGTATTTGTGCCAACAATGTCACAAACCAGCGAGGCCACTAAGAGTTTTTTAGTGGATGGTCTACGTGAATACGTTAATTAAATGCATTTAATAAAATAATTATTTACAGAATACGTATCAAATAACATTAATAATCTTTTATCTTTTGTATAAATAATATAGATTGAATTTGTAAAAATTTAGTTGTATTAATAAAATGTTGTAACTCATTTTACTTCAATGTATAGTAAAATCACACGAACTCTTTCTTTAAAATATTAAAAGCAAGTATATTGCTTAAATTGTACAAACACATTGACTAAATAGATGTAGGTAGGTTAAATAAATTTGCTTTTTTGCTTCACTGGATTATTTGTCGTTTCATCGGAAGCTTCATATCACCATCCTCATCATCAACATATATTTATACATCACTCCATCAATGGCATGAACCTCCTCCCAATTATCATCTTCACACTCTACAAACACACACTTCAACAACAATCCTTTAATTTATCCTCTGCTCCATTCATGGAACCACAATGTGTAATTCAGCCTCGCAGACTCAAAGATTTCCTCCAAGACCAAAACCTACATTTCCCCCGCCACCGCAAATACACATTCTCAGTCTTCATTCGCGCCGCCGTCTCCTCCGTCAAATCATCCTCCATTTTGCGCCGGAGCATCTCCCGCCGTTTCTTAAACAAAAGCAAATCATTGTCACGTTTCCCGGAGCCAACGATGGCGAGAACGACCTCAGTGACGGTGAAGGATATACTACGGTGGAAGTCGTTTCGTGATTTGGCAGATCCGGTGGAGAATAATGTTCTTCCTCTGTCGGATATCACCGTTGAGTCCCCTTCTCGATGTACTACTACTTCCGCCACCACTACTTCCGCCGGTACGCCAAGGAGTAGCTGGAGCGATAGTGATTTTACTGTCGGTGATTCACCGGTATGGTGCCGTGGATTTTCCGGTGATATTGAGGTCACCGGTAAGAAGAATTTTCACATCAATATAGCCGGCGGCGACAGGCTTCACCAGAACACCGGAGATCCAAAGGTAAAAAATTGTGGTCACCTATTATTTCTAATAAAATTTGGTTGAATGAATCTAGAGCTTATGATATTGTGTAAATTCTAATACAGAATCGAATCGTACATGAAGAAGATGATGAACAATTTAGTCCAATTTCAGTCCTTGATTTTACACAACAACATGAAGAAGATGGTGAACAATTTAGTCCAATTTCATTCCATCAAAGCCTTGCTAATATGGAGAGTATGTGTTCTATATCCATTATTGTTATTTAACTCTAACATAATTAATTTCTTATATAAATCGAAATTGACCGATGAAAATTTCTTAATTAACAGGACGAAACTTAATGCTCAAGCAACGAATTCAAGACTTTGAGAATCTAATTGAGGTTGATGATCATCGTTTATTAAACAAAACCATTGAATTGAATGATACTGAATCATTTAAAATCGAAGAAAAGGCTATCCAACTAACGGATCATGTCAAAACAACAAGCTCAATTAAACAATGGGACGTTAACACGGATTATTTGTTACTAGATTTCTTTAGAGATGAATTGATCACAAGTAAGAAAGCAAAAAACGAGAGCGAAATTGAATCTAAGGCTTTGAGGGTGGCCAAATCATGGGTGAAAGGTGAGGATGATGGATCTTTGGTGTGGGAATTGGAGGGAAGGAAAGAAATTTGCATTCAAGAAATGGAAAGGAGTGGAAATTGGAAAGAATTTGAAGATGAAAAGCAAGAAATTGGCATTGAAATGGAGAAAATCATGCTTAATTTTTTGTTAGACGAGTTATCAATGGATCTTCTTAACGTTTAGACGAGAAAGAAAGACGATAATCAGATAATCAGAGTTTGTTTTAGATATCTACGTTGACATTTGTTTTGGAACAATTGGCAGTTGATTTGAGTGAGTCAATATAATGTCGATGAGAAGGAACGCCAAACGGCGTTTAGATAGGTTGGGTTAAAATTAGTGAATATATGATCGTCGTATGTAGCATAGTATGCGTCGAAAAGTTCGACGCTAAGGTGAAATATTGTAAATTGCAATAAGATTTCGTAGTTTTTTACAATTTAATGTACGTTTTTATAATAACGATCCAATTCTTTCATTAAACAAAGGATGAAACATTGTAGAATTCCTTTAATACATCCCTCAAAGTTGTATAAATCTGGTTAATGTGACGTGTTGCAGCAAACACATATCTATTTGTAGTGATTTCAAACAACATAATCAAACTTAAACAATAATTTTTAAAGATTACATTTTGTAATTACTGGTTATCTGATTATTTAATTTTCAAAACGCATTGTAACATACGAGTTTTCGTTTCATCTAAAATATATATCTTTACACGTAAGTAACTTGGATTATGTGTATTAAATATTCAAAACATGTTTTCCATGCTTTAGTTGTGTTTTGTGCAAATATGATGGTAATATGATAAGTATGAGCAAATAATATAACACTTGTAACACCCATTTCCATGTATGAGCAAATAATATAACATTTGTAACACCCATTTCCGAAGCGTCAACTTTGGGAATGAGTATCCTGGAATAAAGTTTAGAATTTATGAATATAATCTAAACGGAGTTGTAGTACTCTTTATGAGGTTTCCAACGATATAAAGAACGTTAAAAACGAAGTTCGTATGAAGAAGTTACGGCGTTTGAAAAATGGAAGAAAATTTCCATTAATGCTGTTAAGAATTTAACTTGTGGACACCCCACCGTTAGAGCGAGTGAGGGCGCGTGCGTGGGTCCCTGGGGCTGAAATTTGGACACGTTGTCCCTAAGAGATGTATGCAAGTGGTGTTAAATTTTCATGCAGATCAGAGGAGATGTATGCAAGTGGTATTAAATTTTCATGCAGATCAGAGGTCGTTTAGACCCTCTGCCGCACCATTTACAGAACATAATACATGCAATCAGCGTAAAAACTCTCTTTCATTAAGTGTGTGTGTTCTTGGTGTTTTACTGTGTGTGAACGATTTTAAGCTCAAATCAAAGGGGTTTTTACATGCAAGTGAAGATTTAAAGGTAACTCATCTCCCTTATCATATATATGAGTAGAAATCATGGTAGAAATGGATGATTTGGTGAAGGTGATGAACCCACTTATGGGTAAACCTCATGAACCATGAAATCAAGTTGGGAGTTTTGACTTATAAATTGATTTAAGGTTTTTAATGATGATATGAAGGCTAGATTGTGTTGAAAATATATGCATGTTCATTTTAGAAATGAAAAGAAGCATATACGGGTTTTGTGCATACATGCATGTGTTGTACATTGGCAGATTTTGACCCGTAGCTTAGTTTGTTTGAGTTTTATGAAAATAAAGTTATGGAATGGGCTGTGATTTTGGGAACATTGTATATGTTGGAATTATAACACTTGGTTGTATGTGTTGTATCTAGTTTTGGAATCCAGAAGGCAAGATCAAAGTTTTGGAAGGTTGGAGTTTTGTCCGTCTACATCTACGTCAATGTGAGTTCATCTATGTACAACTGTATACTAGTAGTTATATATCTAAATGTTATGTGTTTATGTGTTATTTGGTTTATTGTATCACATATGCGATGCTTAGAACATTGAATTGGTATTTCTAGTGATTTGAATATATTATGATTAGATGAAGATTGATTCATTGATAAACACTTGTTAGGTGCATTGAACTGTAAGAATATAGTGATTATTTATGGTATGCCTTGTTTATAATATTTTGATAGATGTCTTGATTGTTGGAATATCTTTGTAATGTCTCGTTTGACACGATTTAAGTCGTATGAATTCCTTATGTTGCGTCTCGTTTGGATTGTCCTTGTATGAGATTCATTTGATATTGATTCGGGTTATGATAATCCTCTTGTTCCGGTCTCGTGGAGTTATCTTTGTTATTGTTTCATTTGATATCGAATATGAGTTACCCGTACAAATTCCTTGAGAGATGATTTTGTTTCGTGAGGACCCACGGCGGCTTGAGTATTACTTTGTGTGATATGTCGGGCGGTGGACGCAGGAGTACCTGGAGGAGGAGTGGTATAGACCGTGGTGGTGAAGCTAGATTATGGTCTCGGTTAGGGGTGCCATGGTCACCTTCATCGGCCTCATTCCCTAATGGCGTAAGGGGGAATGATGCACTTTGATTCGTTTGGATTGTATTGAGATCTCGTTGATTCATGGTGTGGTATTGTCTATAGGTTACGGTGGTTATGTGATGATTCCCGTGGAGTGGTTATTCAGTGATTGGTTCTTGATTGTGTTTATTATCTGGCAAACTCTTGTTGATTCTTGCGAAATAGTTGTATTCACAGTGTCAGTCATCCAATAATTCTTATTGATCCTAGATAAGTGTTGATACTCGGCTATGGCGGATTCTCGGTAAATCTCATGTTAAGCTGTAAAGCTTCTCAGTTAGTTATGTGTTGAGGTGTACTTGCTATAATATGAATTACTTGAATTGTTTTATATCATATATATGTTATTATTCTTTTGTTTTGTATATAATGCTAGTATTATTTTGTACTTTATGAACTCACTAAGCTCGTTATAGCTTACCCATTTAGTGGACAAACATTTTACAGGAAAAGATTAAAGGGAAAGCATATAGTATCTTGAAGTTGATTAGAGGTTTAGAAGATCTACTTCTAGTATATGTTTAGGTAAGCGAGAGTGGGGTAATTTTGAATTTTGATTGTAGTTAGTTGGTTTGTATCCATACACATTGTTGGTAGTGAAATCTTGGCTCATTTATTATCTTATGTATAGGCGTTATCGGATCTGTATGGTTAATCCTAATTACATAGTTATTGGAATGTTGAAAGTTTAATTGGCGGGTATTTGGACCCGGTCATCACAATATGGTATCAGAGAATTAGTTCAAACGAGAGACCTGCTGCTTGGGCTGCACACAGACTTTCTTTCGGTTCATCCTTTCCAGGCTCATGCTTTATCCCCTTTCCTTTATCACCAGGAGCTAAGGACGGGTTCTTTTCAGTTGATAAGAGGTTTGTTGGAGCAAGTTCTCTATTTCCACCAAGTGAAATGACATTTCTTGGGATTACTCTTGGTCTAATAGGATCAATTGCAGCTGTAGTTTCAGATATGACTGTATTATCAGTTTCAGATACCTCCACTGATTCGATCTGTTCAGATTTCTTTTCAGCTTCTTTTTCTTCTTCAGATGACACGTTCTTATTTTCATGCGTTTCCATTTTCTCAATTTCTTCGACCTCAGTTACCACTACGTCTTCAATTTCTGTTTCTTCAGCTTCTTCTGTATCTTCATAAACAATTTGCCTTCTGGCGTCAAAGAGTCTTAGAAGATCTTCAACCGTTGTGTGTTGAATTGGTTAAAACTCGGCAATTTGTGTTAAGGCAAAAAGCCTTACCCCTTTAGGATCTTAAGATAACAAGACAACCTAGATTAGCTTAGAATAGTTTGTAGAAATTAGCTAAGTCTGGGTCCAATACTGAGTAGGCGGTATTGGCCGCTCAGTATTGGAACTCAGTATTGAAATCCAATACTGAGCGGAAGGACTGAGTTACATTCTCGAATGTAACTGACTAAGATCAAATCCCTTGATCTTAGTCACTTTCCATGACCAGTCCTTCCATTAACCCTTTGCCCATTTTGTAAAATCTCTATATCATTATAAATAGAGATCACTTGGTAAAGGAGTAGTTACTATTCACGTTTTCACTTTCATATATTTGTAATTGATCAGTGGTCTTGTTATTCCGCAACAAGCCACACTTAGTGGATTTATACATTGACTATATTCTTGTGTTAATCACTTTAATATTTCATTAAGTATAATAAATCTATCAATTAACTTACAAACCAGGGTTGTTGTGACCTAACAACTGGTATCAGAGCAGGCTAAATAAACTCTTATTTAGTCGATCTATTACCCTTACAGCCATTCCCTATACATATCCTTCCCAAACTCCAAAAATCAAAATGTCTTCCATTGTTGCACCAGTTATGTCTGGAAAGGGTGTGCCAATCTTTGATGGCAAAGACTTCCATCAGTGGAAGTTGAAGGCTCAATGGTATCTTGAGTCCATTCATCATGAAATGCTTACAATACTGTCTGATGGTCCCATCATTCCACAAACTGTGGAACCCGTTGCAGCTACTCATAATGCTCCTGAAAGCACAAACTGTGGAACCGTCAGTTGTACAGTCTGGACTCCAGAGCAAATGGGGTCATTGGTAATGCTGTTACCAAAGAAATACTGAATGCAATTATGAAATTGCCAACTGCAAAAGCTATGTGGGATAGCTTATCAGTCACCTATGAAGGCACAACTAAGGTGACGTTGCAGAGAAAGAGCAACATGAGAAGAAAGTATGAAAACTTCTTCTCAAGTCCTAATGAAGACATCACCACTCTCTATAACAAGTTCAATACTTTTATCCATGATCTCATCAGTGTAGGGATTGTGAAGGAAGAAGGTGAACTTGTTCAAAAATTTATGGACAGTCTTCCTCAACAATTTCTTGACATGACAAACTCTGTCAATGCTGCTAACAACATTGAAACATACACTCTTCAAACATTGTATGGTTTAATGTTGAATCATGAGGAGAACAATGCTGCAAGACTGATCAACTGGAAGAAAACTGAGAAGACTTCCACTGGCATGGCTTTAGTTGTGCAACATGCCTACACTGTCACTGAGCCTGAAGAGCCAGAGGTTGATCTTGATGATGCTGAGGCAGAGGAGCTTGTAACTCAAATGGCTCTCATGTCTATGAAGCTGGATCAATTGAAGAAGAAGACGTTGGGTGTTAGCTCTTCCAATACTGACCCAAGATCAGGTCTATGCTACAGGTGTGGAAAGCCTGGACACATTGCTGCCAACTGTCATACAAAGTCATCTAAAACTGATCTGAATGATAAGATTGCATACCGAGCTAAACCGTATAGGGACAAGTATGTCAAGTTGAAGAACTGGAGCAAGGGCAAGGGTGCAGCTGGGAATGGAGCACCTCATCATGCACTATACTCTGAAGCTTGGATAGATGAAGAGCTCGGTGATGATGAGGAAGAAGTTGGAAACAAAGCCTTTATGACTTCACTGAAGAGGATTTGAAGAGATCCTTTGAGAAGGATATCAAAGAAGCTGAGAGGATGAGTGTTCATACTAATTGGGATTCCACTCAGTTGTACAAGGTGAGTTCCTTTCAAACTTATTCAGTGAATGAAAAATAAAAGATTTTTGAGTACATGATTGTTGATCTTAAAACTTTAGTACAAAATGAAAAAGCTTTAAAATTAACTATTCTTGAACTTGAAAGGGTAAATAATGAAAATTTAGATAAATTAGCAAAATTTAAAGATTTAGAATTAAATTTTTTGAACTTACAAGACATGAACCAAAGATTAGCTGATAAAGCTCATTTACACAAACTGGAAAAAGAGAAATTTGAAAAACAGTGTAAATCTTGGGGAAATGCCTCTATTAAATTAAATAGATGTCTAAATCAATAATTTCAAGAAAATGTGAGGGCTGCACTTGGTGTTTGATCCTCAGTTAAAAAATAGAAACAATTTTGTTGATTTATTTGAAGAATTTTCTGATATGAACCATATTCAGTTTGTCAAATCAAAAACATTTTGTGAAGTTGGATGTCAAACTGAGTCAGATGATGAGGACAAAATCATTTTTGATAAACCTATTGGTCCATCTATCTGCTCAAAGTGCTATACTGAACTACAAGAGCTTAGTATTGAATTTCCTGAAAAAGAAATTTCTGATACTGAACCCGAAGTAGTGCAGTATGACACATCTGCTGTTCCACCATTTGAATTATTATTTAATGCAACTAATTTTGAAAAATATAATGAAAATGAAACAACTTCTACATCTAGTGTTATAACTGATACTGAAGTTGCAAGAACAGAAAAGTCATGTACTGAAGAACCTAAAGAGCCTGTTAAAGTTGTCGTTTTAAAACATGATAATCAAAAACCAACTTCAACGGGATTTTCAAGTGGCAAAAGCAAGAAGTCTAAAAATAATAAGACTTCTTTGCAAAATAAAAAGAAGAAACCAAATCCATCTCCTCCAAAATCAGTTAAAAATAATATTAGACATCCTGTTAAAAATGACAAAAATAGCATTTTAAAATCTATTGGTGATCAGATTTAATTTTTAAGTCAAAAGTTTGCAAAACTTACTCATACTGATCAGTCAAGAGAGAAACAATTTTTAAAAATTCCTTATGAAAACATGTTTAGGAATAGGCCTAGAAAATATTATAGGTGTCATCATACTGGTCATAACGGAGATGAATGCTGGACTGATCTCTCAAATCTTAAGTACTCAGTACCAAAGAAAAAGAGAGAAAATCAGTCAGTATCACCAAAGAAAACCTCCAAGGTTACTCTTGAAGTGATACCGACCTCTCCATTTAAAGAGATTAAGTTTAAACCTGTTTCTCCTACCAAAGGTCCCATTAAAAAATGGGCTCCTAGAAAGAACTAATCATAATTATGTGTCTTGTGCAGGGTGACAGGAAATTGTACTTAGATAGTGGTTGCTCAAGACACATGACTGGCAGTATGGAGTACCTTCTAAACTATACACCAGAGAAGGGTCCTTCTTTCAAGTTTGGGGACGATTCAGTAGGAAAAACAAGAGGATATGGAGTGATCAAGGCAGGCAACATAACTTTTAAAAGAGTTGCCTATGTAGAGGGTTTGAAAGACAATCTGCTCAGTATCAGCAAGATGTGTGATGATGACAACAAAGCTCGCTTCAGGAATCATCTACAATGACAAAGGGCAACCTGTACTCATTGCTCGAAGAGAAAAAGATTTCTACGTGGTCAAGAAACTCTCTCACATCAACTTCAGAAACATTAATGAGCTCAGTATAAAGAAGTTGGTGAGAGGGTTGCCCACAATTACTTATTCTAAAGATAAGTTGTGTACAACATGTGAAATGGGCAAGCAGAAGAAGAGTTCATTTAAATCAAAAGTCAACCACTCAATAAATGAACCTCATACTATGATACATATGGATCTTTTTGGCCCCATCAGTACACCATCTCTGGGCAAAAAGATCTATACACTGGTCATGGTTGATGAATACTCAAGATACACTTGGGTCATCTTCCTCAAGACCAAATCAGATGCTACCACAGAAATCATTGCTTTCATCAAGAGAGAAGAACTACAGAAAGGCAACAAGGTCAAGCAACTTAGAAGTGACTATGGTACTGAGTTCAAGAACTCAGTATTAGCAGATTTCTGTGAAGACAAAGGAATTGTACAAAACTTCTCTGCAGCCTACACACCACAACAAAATGGTGTTGTAGAAAGGAAAAATAGAACATTGATTGAAGCTGCAAGAACTTTGTTATGCCATGCTGGACTGGCACTAAGCTTCTGGGCTGAAGCTGTAAATTGTGCTAACTTTACACAGAACAGAGCCACAATAGTCTAGAGACATCACAAGACTCCTTATGAGTTATATCATGGTAGGGTTCCTAATGTGGAATATTTCCACATCTGTGGGAGTAAATGTTTTGTACTCAGTACTAAACAAAATCTCAACAAATTTGCTCCCAAAGCAAATGAAGGTGTGTTCATGGGCTATTCACCACACTCTAAAGCCTTCAGAGTGTTTTTTTTATCTATAAAGGTGATTGAAGAATCCATCCATGTTACTTTTGACGAAAATCCAGATGTGCATTCTGATTCAGCACAGGAGGACATAAGTGGTCTAGAAACCTTATGTAATCCAGAAAACTCCAATGCTGACCAACCCAAGTTTCATCCATACTTTGTTGATCATGGTATGAGTGATACTGATCTATTTAGAACTCAAAATGATACAACTGCAACAAATACCGAGGTTCCCATTTCTGAGAACCCCAATACTGAGTTCCCAATTATTGATCTGAACAACTCCACATATGAAGAAGGTGAAACATCCAACTGTAACACCCAAAAATTTTCACAAAAATTTAAAAATTTTGAGTACAAGATTTTAAATAAAAAGGTCCCAATAACTTGAATAATTAAAACCCAATAATAATATTGTCATTTTAAAATGTATTTAATGCGGAAATAGTTTAAATAAAATAAAGTATTTTAAAATGTTAAGTGCTGTCCACATCAGCTCTTGGAAATACAACGGTCAAACGTCCACCTTCTCTTTTCCTTTGCTGGTACCTGAAACCATGGGGGAGATTTGGGTCAGCTGGGAAGCTGAGTGAATAATTTCAAAATGTAAACAATCATAACATACAACACATGAGGGCACATCGGTGTACTCCTACTCAGAATCTACTCAATTAATTACTCAGATTTATTTCTCGGATTTTATTACTCAGATTTTAATTTATATAGCGCGCTTGTGTGATTCGGGTCGATCGCCCCTCCTCACACCTCAGATAGGCGTAAGCCAAAACTCAGACGGGAGTGATCCCAAAACTCAGACGGGAGGTGATCCCAAAATGGCATATAGCCAAAAACTTAGATGTGTGTTATTATGTTTTTATCTCTTTAACATAATTATCTCAGATGCCCTAGCAAGTAGTAGCATAGAATGACTCTGTGCCGAGCTCAGTTACCCAGGCACAATGTCTCAGATCAAAATAAATAAACAGATGCTCAGATACTCAGATAACATATCAAACTCAGATAACATATCAAACTCAAATAACAAGTATGGTTCAACTAGTATAACACATAAGTCATGCATGTACAACGTTAAAACTGAATACACGGTGAGAATACTCACCTTGAATAACGTAAGCTCCAAATTATCCTCGGTGCAGAAGAGTGTCTCTAATCAAATCCTAAGAGGTCCTACAACACATAATAAGGCTAGGATTAAAACTCAGCTCAAAACTCAACTCATAGTAATCTGCCAGAACCGGACACCCCCGCGGAAACTGCTATATCTCCCAAACTGCTCACTAGAATTTAAACAAATTTTTACAGTAGTTAAATGACTCAGAGGGCTACAATTTTACAGAAGACTTCGGAAGCTAAATCCAAACAGAAAGGGGGTAAAAACAGGCTCACAAGACAGAATAGCTGAACCAAAAACTATTCAGCGAAGGTTTACTAAACCATCGATAACTTTTGAACCGTGAATTAGATTAACGAGCCGTCAACGTCACTGGAAAGAGGACTCAGAAACCTAGAGAACATGACGGACCAAAAATCTAAAAACTTATTTGAAGTGTGACATAAACGGGCTCAAACTCAGATTATACATTCTGTCAAAAATTTCAGCATGTTCAATAAAACCCATTTTGAATCCCGACATCAACCCGATTATTCCCGAGGCACCCGACAAGCCCGAAACTCATTTTTGTCACAGAAATTTACTTTAACAATAATCTAATTTACTCGTTTATTAGAAAGGTTTCCGGTTTAGGAAACCAAGAACCTTAAGGTTCGGTTCCGGTTTTTCGGTTAATAAAACATTTGGACAACGGTTTTACCCAACCCCTGACCCGACACTTCTCAAAACTCAGCAACCAGAGGCCCAAACAGAACTAGATGAAACCAAAACTCAGATTTAGAGACCTACAAACTCGGAACGAGAACACGAGAAACAAGACAACTAAACGGTATAACCATCACACTAACAAACCCGATACCCAAAATTCGAAATAGCCAAACAAGCTAACAAAACCCGAACCCCTTAAGGTTCGGCCACATCCCCTGCAACAACGAAGGTAAAATCTCGAGAATGCGAGGTTTAATTAGACGGACAACAAAAGGGAAGAAAAACTACCGAAGAGAACATGGACTCCGGCTCGGGAGGACACAAATCCAGAACAACGGCTTGGCTCGATCACAACCCTCTCAATCTGTTACTCGATCCCGCAACTAAAACACACACAAAATTCAGTTAACAATCTGACCAAGTTGAGAAAAAAAAAACAAACGAAAGAGATGGAAAACAAGGATCGTTACCTATGATTTTCGATCAACAATTTGGAAATCAACTCGGGGGCTATTATCTGCTGCTCGAGAACACATGAAATCCTACACACGAGATTATTAGAATTGGAATTGGGGACCAGATTATTAATACCGAGGAAAAAAAAACAGAAACAAGGCTATACCAATCAACACGATCGCTGCTACAAATTGACTAAGAGAATCTCGTGACCTGCTTGCTTCGAACTCTCCCTTGACCACCGTCCATTAGATAATTGTTTACACTTTCTCCTCCTTAATTTTGTGACCTCCGAAAACAATAAAAACAATCCCACGTGAGCTAGTCAGGAAGTCAAATGTTCACACCAAGTATCCAAAACAACCTCCACGTGAGCTGCTTGCTTCCTTTCTTTTCCAATCGCCGGCGACAACAATGAATTGAAGGTGCTCGTCTGCCGTTGAGTAGGAGGAGGAGGAGATAAGGGCGTCGGCTGATAGGGTTGGGATAGGGGAAATAGGGATTAAAAATGTTTAAGTATTTATCATTTAGGCCCTCGGCCTATTAATTGCTTGATAATCGGATTAGGCTAAACTTAGAATGAATCAACTTCTCGGTCTCTCTTGTCGATCAGAACAACTACGCGGATTGGCCTTGGCCTACGGCCGGCCCGACTCGAATAAAATAACTAATACCCTTACGGTCAACTAACCGATCAAAACCCGAGACTACCTAAATAATTTACATGTCGTCTAAACGATACGAGACGTCTAATTAATTTATTATAAAATTTCTAATTAACCATTTATTAAAGTTTAATTAATATGAACCGCCCGATTACGAGTCATCTAAATAATACGAACCATCTAACTTCATTAATTTACTAATTTCTCCATTTAAAATTTAGTATGACGATTTAATTATTTTTTTTTTAATTATTAAAATTTCAGGGCGTTACAACTCAACTCCACTTGAAATAGACTTCGTCCCCGAAGTCATCACTCGAAAGAAACTTAGGGTAGCGATCTCGCTTCTCAGATTCAGGCTTGCCAACGGCACACATCGACAGGTAGGAAATATTATAGAGTTATAAATAAAAAGAAGCTCTTCAGGGTGACCTACTCGATCAGAATCAACTCTGGCTCTTGCAATTGCTCATATAATCTTTCGTCTCTAACGGCGCTGATAAAAATCGAAATGCTCTTTAAGGACCTCGGTTTATCTCAAAAAGAAAAATATGTCAATTGTAAGTACAATATAACTCACGATACTCTGCTGAAGGCGTCTTCTTGCTCTCGTAGTCGAACACAGTTGCTGCACCCAACGGTTAACGTTGCGTTGAATCTCCGATTCAACTCCACTTTGAGATTTGTTACGCTCTGGTTTGCGGCGACAGATGATCTCGGCGTGGTACTCGGTCATCCAATCCGTGCTCGCAATCATACTTGGCCCTCTCATGGCGATAACACTAAGTTTTTATGGGAAAACTTCTCACACAGTTCCAACGAATTATTACTTTTACATTTTATCAACATATAAAATCTTATTATTGGCAATCTATACCAATAAGTACCAATAAGCAGTATCTCAAGGACCTCTACTCTATAGGAAATTAGTTTGTTTTAAAGCAAAATGAACAATTTAGCGGTTCACCCCGCTATCAAACACCACCTCACAAGTACACAATTCACATAAATGTATTTTATCACGCATAAACCCCAGATAGTAGGAAACTCATGCCTCTTACTCAATATGCATATACTCAAATGCACTCACCTCAAATGTCCACAACTTGTTTTTAACTCAACTCAAGCTTATATCATCAAATTAAACTCAAATCTCGTTTAATGACTTCTCATCAGTCCACTTAATGTATACATTTACTCGCTTTTACGATTTTTCACGTGATCAAATTAAATTATCAGACTACTCGAACACATAATTCTTCTTTTAAACTGCGTTATTAGTTCTCTTGCTAACTCATATTTAATAACCCTTCGCTGACTATTTTGAATATTACTCGTTTAACTCATTGTAATGATACTTATCAATTCTCTTAATGATTTTAACATTTAACTCGTTAATTATTTTCTCGCTTTGTTCTCATTTAAATTGTCTCTTGATTAATTTGACCAAAATTCCACTCATTAATCTCATTTATTTTTAAGTCTCAAACACCCCAATTTAATATATTCTCTTCATTTGGTTAATTAATTAACTCGATAATTCTCATTTAGCTCGTTTTAATAATTCAATACTAACTCAAATTAACGACCTCGTTTTAACTCATTTCTTGAAATTTCAATGTAGAACTTTCTCATTTCCAACTCATCAATGAATTATCATTAATTAAATTTTAATGATTTCTTATCATTTCATTATAATCACACATGAATAAGTATACTTATCTGATTATGGTATTTAATACTTCTCTTTTGCACAGTTACACTCAACCCATAGAACTCTATTAATTTCTCTATTATTATCGATTTATTAATTTGTTATGAACTCTATAATTACCCCATAGAAAATTTTTAATTATTCTCAATTACTCGATTTGATAGTTTCTCTTATAAATTCTCTGATCTATTATATGTATCTAGGTTTCACACATTAAAATCCTTAGCAAGATAAATCTCTCTGCATAAGTGTCGCGCTTATAGTAATTACTTAAAGATAATTATTATTATTTTGGAAATTTTCCTTTTTACCCCTACTCAACTCCACTTGGAGAAAAACTCGTCCTCAAGTTTGGAACTAGCATTCTCTACCCAAATGAAACAAACAAATAATACGCATATAATAAATTCACAATAGCAAGCATTGGTCCATTGTTCCCCTCAAAATCTCCTCATAACTAACCAAAAGTCATGTGTGTACGGTAATAGGGCCCCTGATTACTTTCACACCTACTTTTGTTTGGTCACGAGTCAATCCCAAAGTTTACAACTTCCCACATATAAATTCACCAACAAATAATACTCAAGAGAAATGAAGTTTATTTTCAGTATCTGATAAATGCAGATATGCACTCAGCTGTGTGTACTCAAAATCTCAAACATTACTCAGAAAATCATGCGTACATTTAGTCTCGTACGCGATACTCGGATAACTCAGATTCTTATAATTATTTCCACTTGGTTACTTTCACAATATAAATCTCATTTTAAACTTTTCATTTGGATATGTAATGTATCATTCCTCGTAAATATGATTTACATCCTCTTCACAATTATATTAAATTTATTGTAATTTGTGAGCGTGTCGATTAATACCCTTTCGACCAGAGTTCTCAGTTATTGTGTCCCTCCTTTAACTTGATTCAATTATGGCTCTTTTAACTCGTTTTAAATAGATCATCATTAAATTCATTACGTTAGCATCCCTTAATCCACTTTAATAATTACTCTTTAAAATGAGCTTCAATAATTTTCTGACTAATTTGACTCAGCAATTGCTCAATTAATTAGTCTATTAAACTTACAAAGTTTATTTTAAGCTATTAGCGTTAGCTCATTAATATCTCACTTAACTTGTCATCCATATTTAGTGACTCTGAAACTTCGCAATCAGTTATTTAAATCACATACTTTAAATGTTTTCTCATTTTATCTCAATTTAATGATTCTTAAATAAATATGCTAATTTGTTTACTTTTCAACATGGAATCTTGTTGATTATAACAACTCGTGGTTCATTGTATTCACTAATTTTTAATTTCTCATTTAGTATGTTTAATTTAATAACTTTTTTCTTAACCCTGTTCAATGATTCTCTTTTAGCTCGTGTTAATAATTCTCGTTAGCCTCTCAGTAACCCACTTTATCAATTGTTCTTAAACTTGTTTCACTAAATACCTTTTTTTTAATATATATTAAAACTTTTAAACTTTATCAATTGTTACACCCTTGTACTAGTGCGTGATTAACTTTTTAACTTTTTTTTAACATTTTTTTTACTTTTTAAATTTCTCTTTTACTAGTGCGTGATTATTTCCTACACTCTTGTTTCGATATTGTCTCGGTCAATTTAAATTACTAATTTCCCGAATGATTCATTTTGGTAGCTCTTCATAACTCGATTAATAATTACTCATTGTTTCATCAAGATTACCACATAAAATTTTCTCTTTAATTCTATAGATTTTTACACAAATTTGGAATTCCATATTAATGTATCCTTTTGGTTGCTTAATCTTAATTCAATAACTTGTCATTATGCCTACTCATTTTATTATTTCATAACGCACTTATCAAAATTTGGTTCGATATTTTCTCGTTTAGCTAAAATGTAATTATTCTACATTTTATTGACTTAATAATTCTTTCTTTTACTCAACTTGGTAAATCCTCATAAAAATATTATTATTTAATTTGATTTACTAATCTCTGATTTACTCGTTTAAGTGACTCGGTCTATTAAGTGTTTTCTCCCATATGGAAGATCTTAATATTTTCTCAATTCGAAAATTTAATATTCCTCTTTAATATTAATAATTTCCTCATTTCTCATTTGTTCAAAGCATGTTTCTCATTACATAGCTTATGGATTTTATATTATAAATTAATATCCCGTTATTACACTTTTGGTTAGAATTTCTCAGAATTTATAAAATCTCACTTCAACTCTATTAGGTGTTCCTCTAAATTGGAAACTTTTATTATTTTCTCATTAAAATTTATAATTTCACATTTCTCCGGTATATATTTTTCATATATATAAATATATAGAACTCTCAGAATTAAAATCAAAATTATGCTCAAATTAAGCTTTAAATTATACTCATAATTATAGAATCTCATAATAGTATATCTATATACCTGTATTTTAGCCATACAATTCACAAGTATTCCTCTCAGGAAATAAACCGAAAATTCTCAGAATATGCTACTCGTCTATACTCAGAATATAGCAAAATCTCAATTAAATAATACTCTTATATATTACCGGCAGTAGGAAGAGAGAGGTCGACGTAACATGTTGTATGTTTGATGTGGAAACTTTTCTCAGAAAAATATTTGACTTTTTTTTTTCGTTTTAAAAACTCGATACTCAAACTTGAGTTTGAATTCGCCCCTTGCGAACCCAAATCCCTCACGTCAGAGCTCTGATACCAACTTGTAACACCCAAAAATTTTCACAAAAATTTAAAAATTTTGAGTACAAGATTTTAAATAAAAAGGTCCCAATAACTTGAATAATTAAAACCTAATAATAATATTGTCATTTTAAAATGTATTTAATGCGGAAATAGTTTAAATAAAATAAAGTATTTTAAAATGTTAAGTGCTGTCCACATTAGCTTTGGGAAATACAGCGGTCAAACGTCCACCTTCTCTTTTCCTTTGCTGGTACCTGAAACCATGGGGGAGATTTGGGTCAGCTGGGAAGCTGAGTGAATAATTTTAAAATGTAAACAATCATAACATACAACACATGAGGGCACATCGGTGTACTCCTACTCAGAATCTACTCAATTAATTACTCAGATTTATTTCTCGTATTTTATTACTCAGATTTTAATTTATATAGCGCGCTTGTGTGATTCGGGTCGATCGCCTCTCCTCACACCTCAGATAGGCGTAAGCCAAAACTCAGACAGGAGTGATCCCAAAACTCAGACGGGAGGTGATCCCAAAATGGCATATAGCCAAAAACTCAGATGTGTGTTATTATGTTTTTATCTCTTTAACATAATTATCTCAGATGCCCTAGCAAGTAGTAGCATAGAATGACTCTGTGCCGAGCTCAATTACCCAGGAACAATGTCTCAGATCAAAATAAATAAACAGATGCTCAGATACTCAGATAACATATCAAACTCAGATAACATATCAAACTCAGATAACAAGTATGGTTCAACTAGTATAACACATAAGTCACGCATGTACAACGTTAAAACTGAATACACGGTGAGAATACTCACCTTGAATAACGTAAGCTCCAAATTATCCTCGGTGCAGAAGAGTGTCTCTAACCAAATCCTAAGAGGTCCTACAACACATAATAAGGCTAGGATTAAAACTCAGCTCAAAACTCAACTCATAGTAATCTGCCAGAACCGGACACCCCCGCGGAAACTGCTATAACTCCCAAACTGCTCACTAGAATTTAATCAAATTTTTACAGTAGTTAAATGACTCAGAGGGCTACAAGTTTGCAGAAGACTTCGGAAGCTAAATCCAAACAGAAAGGGGGTCAAAACAGGCTCACAAGACAGAATAGCTGAACCGAAAACTATTCAGCGAAGGTTTACTAAAGCAGCGATAACTTTTGAACCGTGAATTAGATTAACGAGCCGTCAGCGTCACTAGAAAGAGGACTCAGAAACCTAGAGAACATCACGGGCCAAAAATCTAAAAACGTATTTGAAGTGTGACAAAAATGGGCTCAAACTCAGACTATACATTCTGTCAAAAATTTCAGCATGTTCAATAAAACCCATTTTGAATCCCGACATCAACCCGATTATTCCCGAGGCACCCGACAGGCCCGAAACTCATTTTTGTCACCGAAAGTTACTTTAACAATAATCTAATTTACTCGTTTATTAGAAAGGTTTCCGGTTTAGGAAACCAAGAACCTTAAGGTTCGGTTCCGGTTTTTCGGTTAATAAAACATTTGGACAACGGTTTTACCCAACCCCTGACCCGACACTTCTCAAAACTCAGCAACCAGAGGCCCGAACAGAACTAGATGAAACCAAAACTCAGATTTAGAGACCTACAAACTCGGAACGAGAACACGACAAACAAGACAACTAAACGGTATAACCATCACACTAACAAACCCGATACCCAAAATTTGAAATAGCCAAACAAGCTAACAAAACCCGAACCCCTTAAGGTTCGGCCACATCCCCTGCAACAACGAAGGTAAAATCTCGAGAATGCGAGGTTTAATTAGACGGACAACAAAAGGGAAGAAAAACTACCGAAGAGAACATGGACTCCGGCTCGGGAGGACACAAATCCAGAACAACGGCTTGGCTCGATCACAACCCTCTCAATCTGTTGCTCGATCCCGCAACTAAAACACACACAAAATTCAGTTAACAATCTGACCAAGTTGAGAAAAAAAAAAACAAACGAAAGAGATGGAAAACAAGGATCGTTACCTATGATTTTCGATCAACAATTTGGAAATCAACTCGGGGGCTATTATCTGCTGCTCGAGAACACATGAAATCCTACACACGAGATTATTAGAATTGGAATTGGGGACCAGATTATTAATACCGAGGAAAAAAAACAGAAACAAGGCTATACCAATCAACACGATCGCTGCTACAAATTGACTAAGAGAATCTCGTGACCTGCTTGCTTCGAACTCTCCCTTGACCACCGTCCATTAGATAATTGTTTACACTTTCTCCTCCTTAATTTTGTGACCTCCGAAAACAATAAAAACAATCCCACGTGAGCTGGTCAGGAAGTCAAATGTTCACACCAAGTATCCAAAACAACCTCCACATGAGCTGCTTGCTTCCTTTTTTTTCCAATCGCCGGCGACAACAATGAATTGAAGGTGCTCGTCTGCCGTTGAGTAGGAGGAGGAGGAGATAAGGGCGTCGGCTGATAGGGTTGGGATAGGCGAAATAGGGATTAAAAATGTTTAAGTATTTATCATTTAGGCCCTCGGCCTATTAATTGCTTGATAATCGGATTGGGCTAAACTTAGAATGGATCAACTTCTCGGTCTCTCTTGTCGATCAGAACAACTACGCGGATTGGCCTTGGCCTACGGCCGGCCCGACTCGAAATAAAATAACTAATACTCTTACGGTCTACTAACCGGTCAAAACCCGAGACTAACTAAATAATTTACATGTCGTCTAAACGATACGAGACGTCTAATTAATTTATTATAGAATTTCTAATTAACCATTTATTAAAGTTTAATTAATATGAACCGCCCGATTACGAGTCATCTAAATAATACGAACCATCTAACTTCATTAATTTACTAATTTCTCCATTAAAAATTTAGTACGACGATTTAATTACTATTTTTTTAATTATTAAAATTTCAGGGCGTTACACCAACACTTCCCAAGAATCCTCCTCAGACCTGCAAAATGAAGAAGAACATCAACCTGAACCGTCTAATACTGAACAAGATTTAGATCAGTATCAGACAGACAATACCCTAGTTCAACAAGATATTGTTGACCTTGCTTCAAATTCTCCCTTAGGAAACAATCTAAGGGAACACAGAGACCATCCACACTCAAATATTATTGGTCCAATTGAACAAGGTGTCCAAAAAAGAAGAAAATTAGCTTTTGAACCTCAAGCCACTGCCAATTTCTGTTTCTTCTCAAGTTTTCTGTCTACCATGGAACCAAAGAAACCTGATGAAGCTTTATTAGATGAAGACATGGTAGAAGCTATGCAAGAAGAGCTTACATAATTTGTAAGAAACAAGGTATGGAACTTAGTACCACCTCCTGCTGGCAAAACTATTATTGGTACTAAGTGGGTGTTCAGAAACAAGATGGATAAGGATGGTGTTGTAATCAGAAACAAAGCAAGACTGGTTGCTCAGGGTTATAGGCAAGAAGAAGTCATTGACTATGATGAAAGTTTTGCACCAGTTGCTTGAATTGATGCTATTAGGCTGTATCTTGCATATGCAGCTTTCAAGAACTTCAAAGTTTATCAGATGGATGTCAAGAGTGCCTTCCTAAATGGAAAACTGCAAGAGGAAGTTTATGTTAAACAACCCCCAGGTTTTGTTGATCCTAAATTTCCTAATTATGTTTTCAAGCTTGATAAAGCTTTATATGGGCTCAAACAAGCTCCAAGAGCCTGGTATGATACCCTGTCTGAGTACCTACTTGAAAATAAATTTACACGAGGTAAAATTGATAAAACTCTATTTTCAAAAAGGAAAGGGTCTGACATCTTACTCATTCAGATATATGTTGATGATATTATCTTTGGATCCACTGACAAATCCATGTGTGATTGGTTTGCAAAGATAATGTCATCTCAGTATCAGATGAGTATGATGGGAGAACTTACTTATTTTCTTAGTTTACAAGTTGATCAAAAGCCTAATGGCGCTTTTATAAACCAAAGTAAGTATGTGCATGACATGCTGAAGAAATATAAATTTGAAAACTTATCTTCCATGCACACTCCTATGGGTACTCAGGATAAGATAAGTGAGGATGAGACTGGTAAGCCAGTATGTCAATCCACATACCGAGGTATGATTGGTTCCTTACTTTACTTAACAGCTAGTAGGCCTGATATCATGTTTGCAACTTGTTTGTGTGCTCGGTATCAGGCTGATCCCAAGGAATCACATATGAAGCCGTTAAGAGAATTTTTAGATATCTTTCAGGAACTTCTAACATGGGTCTTTGGTATCCCAAAGACTCAGACTTTGATCTTGAAGGATACACAGATGCAGATTTTGCAGGTTGCAGGTTAGACAGGAAAAGTACAAGTGGGGGATGTCAATTCCTTGGTGGAAGACTGGTTGGTTGGTCATCCAAGAAGCAAAACTCAGTAGCAACTTCCACAGCAGAAGCAGAATATGTTGCTGCAGGAAATTGTTGTGCTCAATTATTGTGGATGCAGTATCAACTTATGGACTATGGGTTCAACTTTCAGAAAACACCCATTCATTGTGATAACAAGAGTGCTATTGCTATCACCGAGAACCCAGTCCATCACTCAAGAACAAAGCACATTGATATCAGACACCACTTTATTCGAGATAATGTGGAAAAGGGTAAGGTTGAGGTAGATTTCGTTCCTATAGAGGACCAATTGGCTGATGTGTTTACTAAACCTCTCTCTGAAGAAAGGTTTATGTATCTACTAGGGCAATTGGGCATGCTGAATCCTTAAATCTTCTCAAATGTTTCTGGTACTGTCTGCTCAGTATTAGTTCTAATACTGACGGGCTCAGTATCACTCGTCTGGTTTATCAAAATTTAATATTTTTTATTAATTCTGCGATTAACGATCTGATTGAAAAATTTAAAAAAATATAAAAACATAGGGTATCCTGCAACTTGCAAAATCTGCATTCTCTCTGCGATTATTTTTTTTAACAGTTATTTCATCCTTTCTCTTTCCATTCTCTCTGCGATTAACGATCTTACTCTCTTTGCAAGAAATTTTTCAATCACTAATGGCAGATTAAAGATGGCAAATTTACAGTTCGTCGCACCAAACGCTGCACCAGCGAAGGATTTTCAACGTGATGAACATCGTAAATTTTCAAGGAACAACATCACAATGAATTTCGTCATTCCTGGAGGTTGGGTATGTCTTCCGTTCAGACAGATGGTTCTTATCTTCGTCATAGCCCAATCTCACATGCTCCAAGCTTCTCCGTGAGCTATATACCCTGCAATGATGTGTGAATTCTGGTACACTGCAGCAATGGATTCACCAGATATGATAGCAGGATGGGTCATTAGAGACCAACGAAGGGCGTTCATATCAACTGCAATCATCAGAGAACACTTCGATTGCATGCACATGTCCAGTATGAAGAATTCGTTGATCGTGATACCGCACGATCAGTCTTGCCTCTCCTAGGCAGACAACAGGCATAATCAAGAGGCATGAATTTGGCCCAATGTGGGGGATTATGATTTCCACAATGATCCGGTGTATGACCCACAAAACAGGAGCCCTTGATCAAATTAATGACTTTGGGATGCAGATGGTATATGCCATGTACCACAACAGACATATTAACTATGCAAGATGGATATTCAATTAGTTGGCTTATCTCGTTCAAGCCAGACTTTGAGCTCATAATGTTCCTTTTTGCAGGTTTCTGTCTCTTATATTTCAGCACTCAATGCCAAATGCAATGTATGATGATTTTGATGGAATTAGAGTTGATCTTCCTCCAATTCACGAGAAGTTATATTTTCATCAACCAAGGGTAGATGAACCACCACTCAGTGCCAATATGTTAGCCATTGCTCAGGCTCACATAGATGATGATGATGAAGATGATTCTGGTACTGAATCAAAAGTAGACAGTGGTGGTGATGATAATAATGATGATGATAATGGTGGTGGTAATGATAATCAAGATGTTGATATGGTGGATGCTCAACCAGTACAAGAACCAATGCAGCTTATCATTCCACACCATGAATAGGATCCTGATGCTCCTCATACTGCATCAGATTCTGATACTGAGTTACTTGAGCAACCTTTGGTTGCACGAAGAAGAAGAAGTTTGACTCCGGTGATAATGGGAGCTCTATCTTCAGAAGAGGTGTAGCACACTAATGTACCATCATTGACTGCATCTCTTGAAGAGCAGAATGTTATTGCTGCAACTGCAGCCCTTCCAGGTCCTGAACCAGAACCAATTGCTCAACCAATTGAGGAACCTCATGTTCCTCTTGATGTGGAGATTCAGTATAAGCAACACACACTGGAAGGTGCTCGGGATAGAAGACAAGCAGGTCCAGAGGGTGCTGGAGGCTCAAGTCAACACACAAATGATCCAGCACCGACCTCTGAAGATGGGAGAAGGGAGTCTGACAAAGTCTCAGGTATGAATCTCTATACAACCTTAAACTTCTATATATATAATATTTCCCCCCCATAGAGACTAAGTATTGGCCAGTACCAACTCAATACTGACCAAAGTCTCAAATGATCTTTCAAATATATATCCTATTATGGCCAACATAGTTAGCCCACTGCTACTATGCAACATTCATACAGTGAGCAATAAATTGATCACTGTCAGTCTACAGTTGTCTCATCATTTAAATAGATAATGATGGTTGATGTCACACTGACACCCACTAGTGCTGCTTGAATCATGTCCAACTTATTTTTGAGTTGGATCATATGATTTAAGAAGTGATCACAAACCCTTAAGCCACAATAGCCAAATATTTTCCATGGGGTTTTAGCCACAATCTGTTATCACTCTAATACCGAGTGATAAACATTGAACATAAAAAGAAGCACTTCCCAGGCTTCGTTTTCCCAAACCCAAACCTTTTCAGAAAAATGTGACCTATCCTATACTGAGCTACTAAATTTCACACTCACTTTTTACTGAAAACTTCTCACACATGCTTTGCACAAGTCCACAATATTTCATCATGAACCAGATGAAATACAGACTTCAAAATTCTGTTTAAATGATTATAGAGTTAAACGTAAACACAATTCTATTTGATAAACCATTCTTACTAACCAATTTTATGTTTTTGTTTCTTTAGCACCATCTGTGCAGGGTATTCAAGCATCTCAGGCTCAAGAAGAACATGTGACTCTGCAAACAATCATGCAACATAGTCTGGCCATGCAGAACACTCAAAACAACATTCTGGCCAGAATGAACACCATGAGTAGTGAAATTGACTCTCTAAAACAGTCAGTGGCACTACTCCAACATCAACATCAACCTCCACCAACTCCACCAACAGTCAGTGGAAACAATGAAAATGAAGGTGGAGATGATACTGAGCCAAGGAAATTACCCTCCAATGCTGATCCTGAGGGTGATACTGATGCTGCCACCGAGCCTATGCCCTCCCCTACCCACGATGATCCAGAAGGGGACATAGGTGGTGATACTGAAGCTCTTCCTTCCCCATCCAATGATAACAATAAGGGGGAGAAGAGACAAAGAGAAGGTGAGGTTGATCAACCTGAGCCATCTGCTCAGGGGGAGAAAAGAAGAAAGTTGAATCAAGATCAACCTCCACAGCAACAACAACAACAACTCACTCATACTGAACCCCTTCGGTTCCAGTATGAGAGAAGAAGACAATGAGGGAGGTCAGTCCTGCAACAACTTGAAGAACAATCTGAGCCATCTGCTCAGGGGGAGACTGACCAACCTCAACAAGTTGATACTGAGTCTCCTGCTCAAGAGGAGAACAACTTGCAGATCATTGTTTATAGGCCTTTTTTCTAGCCTATTGCTGATGATGAAGATGAAGAACCAAATCCAGTGCCATCTCCGAACTTCCTTAATTTTTCACTGGATATGGCTGATCTAGAAAGCTCTTCATCATCATCCTCCGATGATGAAGAGCCTCCAAAACAACCACACTCTTCTCATGCTGAAGTGGCTTCTAGGGCTCCTAGAAGGCCAATAACTAGAAGAATGACAAGGGTAGTCATGTCCTCTGAATCAAGTGAGGAATCTGATCCAGCTCCTTTAATCACAAGGCCTTGAAGATCTGTTCGTGATACTGAGGAGTTTTCCAGAATGACTGCTCAAGAGATTGAGGATGAGGCACAAAAGTTCTTTCCTATCAAGGAAGAAGATCCAGATACTGATACCGAGGCTAATGTTCCATCAACATCTCATAGAATAAGAAGAAAAGGAGATGATCTTCTACAACAATATTGGAACATAGTGGCTCAAAGAACAAGGTATAGGGAGAACATAATGGGTATGCTGAGAAACAGAACATTTCTCAGTGTGAGGGACTTGTACTGGCTAAACATTGATATCAACAAAATCAAAGTCAAAACTGTTGATAGGTCCATAGTTGCATTCTGCACTGGACCAGTCAGTCCTCCCATGAAGATCTTCCTTCATGATATCCAGAATATGGGACTCCAAGACTGGATCAAGATTACAAGACTGATAAAGGAATTGCCATCAAGATCTTCTGAAGCCCGAGTAATATTAGATGAAATCTGGGTTGTTGCTGCAGTATGCTTTGAGAAAGGCATACTATATCAAGGGGATTACAGGGCACTCAGTGTGATGACTGAAGCTTACAAGAATAATAAACCTGAATGTCTTAGCACATTCAGATATTTTAACACATACCATGTACCTCCTAACCTTGTATTTCAGGACCAAAAGAGCACATATATCCAACCTCTGGATATATGTACACTGACCCAGAGGATAGGGAGTGCTTTATCACTGAAGAATATTTGCCAAAAGCTCCTATCAGTCATCTGGTTGGACTGAAATGGATGATAACCAAGAAGGAGGACTCTTGGTTCAAAAAGAAGATTGTTGTTGTGCTTAACAACAGACAGGATGAACTGAAGAAGAGAGAAGAGTTCATCCGTATCAAGCAAGTGGTCTTCTATGAGCATGAATCCATCAACAGCAGATGAAGAAGAAGATTCAGCTGTTTTGATGAAGAAGAAGATTCTGCTGTCTTCTTATTTTTGTTGTGTATTTAAATTCTCTTTTTAAAGTTGTCTTGTTATCATTAGATAGGGGGAGATTGTTAAGGCAAAAAGCCTTACCCCTTTAGGATCTTAAGAAAACAAGACAACCTAGACTAGCTTAGAATAGTTTGTAGAAATTAGCTAAGTTTGGGTCCAATACTGAGTAGGAAGTATTGGCCGCTCAGTATTGGAACTTAGTATTGGAAATCCAATACTGAGTGGAAGGACTGAGTTACATTCTCGAATGTAACTGACTAAGATCAAATCCCTTGATCTTAGTCACTTTCCTTGACTAGTCCTTCCATTACTCCTTTGCCAATTTTGTAAGATCTCTATATCATTATAAATAGAAATCACTTGGCAAAGGAGTACTTACCAATTTACGCTTTCACTTTCACATATTTGTAATTGATCAGTGGTCTTGTTATTCCGCAACAAGCCACACTTAGTGGATTTATACGTTGACTATATTCTTGTGTTAATCACTTTAATATTTCATTAAGTATAATAAATCTATCAATTAACTTACAAACCAGGGTTGTTGTGACCTAACAATTTGTTCGACAACAGGATCCTCCATGGGTGGATAAGTGATTCTGAGTATTTCTCCGTGAGGTCGATATCTTCTAAATATTTCTTAAAAGTTGATGACTTCCATATCGTCCATTTGATCGACCTGCACACCTATCTCCCCCTGACGAATTGGGGAAGACACCTCCACGATTTCGACAAGTTGGGGTGCAGGTTTAGGTATCTGAGCTGGGTGAATATAAAATGCAAGATTTCGGAGAGGCCCTAGAAATGCTTGCAGTTGTTCATTGACACTGCTAAAACCTGCATTCATCTCTGCACAAATATCTGAGGACGTTTTGGCAATCTCAGCCTTCATATCAGACACTGCAGTTGTAAGATTACTGACTATGTCAATCAACATGTGTTGAGTGGGACAAAGCTCATCGTGAGAAGCACTTAATATGTCGATACTTTTGATTGTTTGGAAATTACGTCATGAACCTCATCTTGATTTTTAGCCAACGCATCTTGACAGGCCATCATCACATGCTGATATTCATTACGGACTTTGATGCCATTCATGATGGACACATTTTGTTCTTCAATAGATTGTTGAATGCTCACCACTTCTTGATTTAGGTCACCTAACACTTGCAGACTTCCTGAGAAGAGATCAGGAGCAGTGGAAAGAGTTTCAACACGTTGTTCCATACGATCAAAGGATTGTCGGATTTTCATCTGGTGAAAGTTTTGCTGATGCTGGACTGTATCCATCTGACTGCAAATGGCAGAGACTGCTTGTTCAGTTTGTGTAATCACCAGAGCGACTTCTTCATCACTGGGTTTTGGTCCTTCTGAAAAAGACACTGTAGTAGGCACAACGTTAACAATGGGATCCTTCGGAGGCAACATAGGAATAGTTTCTTGATCAATTTTGTTTGTATGGATAGTGTTATCTGTGAGCAGACTGAACGGATCTGATGACTCATCGATGAGGTAATGTTGATGTAGAGGAGTTAGAGAACGTTCAACATCTTCATCATCATCAGAGCAATCTGAGGGTTTTTTCGACTTGAGCGACATCCTTGCTTAAGTTTTGAATCGGCTGACTTATGATTCTATTATGTACAGAGAAGTTAAAACCCCATCAATTGGAACTTCACCATAGTTCTCCTTTGGTTCTTCATTTTCTGTTTCATATATGATTTATGGTGGAACTTTAAATAACTCTTCATCAGATAACTGCAAAAACTGGTTAGGAACTGGAGCAGACTCTAGTGCAGGTGTTTTGGTTAGTGTGTGCATACAAGGCTCCTGATGGGTTTGGGAGTGACCCTGAACTATATTAGCAATCTTTTGAGAGACTGAGATAGAATGAGTAGGAGATCCCATTTTCGCGTCAGATACCATCTCAGTATCTGATGGGGATTGTGGGGGTTGATTATCCTTAGGCAAAAGATTTTTCTTAGTGACCAGGTTCTGGAATTAAAGAAGAAAAGTTCAACATGCCTTGTGGAACATGCTTGACCTCTTTGACAGAAATGCTTGAGAAGTTTGCGTCACCCACCATGCCGCAAGAGTATCTTCCACGTTGGCTTATTCTTTCATATTGCTCTTTTCCAACGAAGTATTCAAAGATCATAGATAGAAATCTTGTAAAAGGCACAATGAAGTCTCGCTTGACTGATTTTACTTTTGACATTAGTTTGTCAAAAATCAGTTTTCCAAAGTCAACTCTTCGGGTGTAGATGAGAGATTCACCCAAGATTAGATTGTGTGCAGAAACACATACCATACCCCCTGTTTTGGTTGTTAGACATTGAGATATCGTCATGAAGAAAGCGGACCAGATGCTAGACATGCCCTGTCGTTTCATGTTTTGAGAATGGTCTTTGCCGTATGAAATTAGGGCTAAGATGGATTTCTTTGCTTCCACTGGAGTTGGTGGAGATTCATAATTTGATTCCTCATCTCCATAGTAGTTCATGCTTGTGATACGTCTGAAGGATTCAAGATTGAAGGAGATGGTTTGTTCTCCGCCTAAGATGGTGCCTGATATAATATCATCACCGTTATTGGTTGTGGAGTGTGTACATGAATACCAGAAATCAACGAGTAGGTATTTTGTGAGAGGGACATCCTGGTGAAGAGACGTTTTCAGGGGATGTTCATTAAAGACTCGTAAAATGGGCTGGAAATCAGGATGTACTACTCGTGGTTTTACATTACTCCGACGATTGTCTTTTGTTAGCTTGATTGAAGAAGCAGTGAAATTGTCTTGAATGTGTGGAGCAGGTACCATCAGCTGATTCCATTATCAGCTGATTGGTCTTCTTCGGGTGTTTGTCCTTTGTCCATAAACTTCGAATGATCACTCTTGTATAGCTGCTGATTTGACTTAATTCCTTGAGCTAAGTACGTACTCAGCTGAAGGTTTATGAATATACTTGTACTTCAGCTGAGATACATACTTCAGTGATTTTATTCTTCTTAGCTATCGATCATCAAATCTTATTTACTTAGTCTGCAGACTAACAATCTCCCCCTATTTGATGCAATCGAGTAGCCGTATAAGTATAAACCTGTAATGATTCAACTGTTTAAATCAGCTGAATGCTTATGTGCTTTGACCCTTTGGGTTCTTTTGACTATCTTTATCTTTTTACAGTATTTTTACAAGTATATTACAAAATAATGATTTTCTATTGATTGAAGCTGATTTAGTACAAGGAAAATCAAAATATTACAACGTCGTAAATATTTATTCTCCTACGACCTTCTGATACACTGAGCTGATGGCTGAGTTGATTAATCTCTTCATTTCTTTTCCCTCTTCAGTAGAGGAACTCAATAGTTTGTGATAGACCATAAGTTGTTGAACGTCACACAGGTCTAATTCATCAGCTTGTTGAAAGCAATGCCTCTTCTTTTCATCCGGATAGCAAAAAACCGTAGATAGGTTCTTTGACAATTTGTCCAGGGATAAAGTTAACTCCCATTGGGACGGTTCTTGTGAGGTTGAGTCTTGGTCGTTTAGCATAGATTATGGAAGACCCAACCTCAGCTGATCTGGGTACATTGAAGGGCTCGGCGAGAACAGACTTACGTTTCTCCCCTCTTGCTGAGGAGCTTTCACCAGCAGGTTCTCTGACAGTATCATCTTGAGATTCACGTAAATCAGCTAGTATGCGAGTTGCGAAGTCAGGAGAGTATCTCTTGACCTTATCGCATAGAGTCTTGAAGGAGAGAATTGCGACTTTTATCTCACTTTCCAGATCTGTTATATTAGGCGATGGTTTTGCAGATCTGGCAGCTGCTAGCATCTCATTCCATTCATCATAGTTGAATTGAGTGCTGATCTTATTCAGAGGCACCCTTTCAGGAGCAAAGAGCCCTCCAGCTCTGTATATTATGATTTCTTGTGGAGAGCTGGATGATGACTTGGGGCTCCTTATGCTGGTATTTTTGATTCTTGCCTTCGGTTATAAAGAACCTTATTCAACAACCTAATGTTCTCAGTTCTTTCTGCTTCAGCTCTTTGAAACAGCTCTTCTTGAGTTTTTCTTTGGATAGCAAGAGCTGTTTCGAGATCAGCAGCGGTTCCAGCTTCTTCTAAGAGAGCAGCTTTGACCGAGGCAGAAGTTGACTCCCCCTCAGCAGGTTGAGGATTCACCTGTATAATGGGCTGAGGGATTTGGATTTGCGGGATTTGGACTTGTGGGACCTCAACTGATTTAAAAGAATCAACAATGTTAACTAAATCAGTTGAGGTTTCTTCTACGCTGAGACCTTCAGCAGGGGTGAGTGTTGATTGCATTGTTGTCTCACCTGCTGAAGCAGTTACCTCAGGTGTTTCAGTAGGGACGAGTGGTGTTTGAATTTGAGTGTCGTCTACTGAAACGTCTTCTTCTTCTTCTTGTATTCCAGCAGAGGTGAGTGGTGGAGAAATTGGAGTCTCACCTGCTGGAATGTCTTCTTGAACATTGGCTCCAATAGCAGAGGAGACTATAAGTTGTGAATCAAGATGTTCACCTGCTGATATAGCTTTTTCTTTCTCCCCCTCAGAGAGTGCCTGAAGAAGTAAGGAACTCTCTGGTGCAGTAGTAGGGTGAACAGCAGCGTCACCCTCATTTAATTTTTGAAGAATGAGGTCAAGGGTGCCTTGGAGACTAGCGACTTGAGAGGTCAAAGAGCTGACCTCAGTCTCCAGTTTGTCCATCCTTGTGGACACAGCAGAAGCAGACTCCTCAATAGCCTTAGAGAGATGGTTATGAGTATTGGTCAGCAGAGACTCTTGCTTGGATTGTGCAAGACCAATACGATCGACAGTTGATGAGAGAGGAGATACCTTGGAATGCAAGGTGTTCAGCTGTCGTTCGACTTCTACTTCAGTTGCCCGGGCTTCAGAGAGAAGCTTTTCTTTCTCGACTCTGTCAGATTCGTGAATGGAGGTCAACTCTCTATGATTGTATGCTTTGAGAGTGTTGAACTCACTTGTGTTGATCCGAATCTGATATGAAAGAATAACCAGCTGAGGAGTCTGAGTGTGAACCTCAGTGTGCAGAGAAGCGATGCTGGAAGAGAGATTCTCAGCAGTACCAGCAAACTTCTTTGGAACATCCCTGCGAAGGGTGTTCATCTGCTTACTCAGCATGGCCATCCCAGGTCGAATTTGGGATGTGACAACTCTAGACATCAGAGTAGCAACGGCTCTGATGGGAATGCTTCCTCCAGCTTTGCTGGATTCAGCATGGGACACATGGACTGTTTGGGGAGATGGGTCTGGTATGTCTCCAACTGAGAGGGTGATCTCATGAAGGATTTATGTGCACAGTTAGTCAACCTATGATGATACATCCATGCCTACGAAACACTTAAGGGTCACACCGGTGAGTGCATATAATACGAGCAAGTTATGCTACGATACTACGAAGAGGAATGATTCATAATAGTCATAATATTCATAATAGTCATTATGAATCAGTTAAGTATTAAGTTAAGTTTAACTTATTACTAGATTAGTTTAACTAACTAATTAATACAAGTAGTTGTACATTTACTAGTTAAGTAAATATATAATGTGTTAGTTAAAGATTATCCATGATATGATTTAAGGCTATTAAATCATATTGTAATTGGATAATATTATTGTGTAAATTATATAAAGGTTATTATATAATTAACTATTAAAAGTATAAATACAAGTATATAATTCGTGTATATGGAAACCGAATTATTAGTGTGTTAATACTAGACATTTGATAGTTAAGTGCAACAATGATACACTAGTTAAACTATAAGGGTTTTAAAGTGTAAGAGATAAGTTTAATTAAGAGATTAATCTTAATTAAACTAGAAGGGCCCTAAGTGAAAGTCTTTCTATTATAAATAGAATGCTGGGGTTCCCTTATTCCTTGATCATAATTTTGAAACCCTAGCATCCCTCCTCTCTTTGGTTTCGGCCGAACACAACCCCAAGAACACAACACTTTGTGTTCTTCGTGTTCTTCATTCGTTCTTCGTGTTCTTCAAGTCTTGAAGATCCAAGTTCGTTGCAAATGATCATCTAGAGGATCGTTCGTTGTGTTCATCATCAGTGGATCTATCTTAAGCACTAACTAAGGTATGTTTCATGGAACACTCTTTCCTCCTTCTCCTCTTGTTCGAAGTCGAACCAAGAACCCTAGGGTTCTTGGTAGTAGTCGACGAACACACACAAGTATGTGTGCGTGTTCGAGTTCTTCGTACAAGGTTTCTTTCTTGTTAACCTAATCTAGATTTCCAACATCCCAATCCTTTAGGGTTTAAGGATTAGGTTTAATCCCCGTTCTGGATTTAGGGATTAAATCAGCTAGTTGGTTTTAACCGGTCAAGAACAAGTTCATGTTCTTGGTCAGTCATGTTTCGAACCAAGTCTACTAGGAGGTCGATCCTATGGGTCGATCAGTCGCATGGTGCGTAGTGAAACCCTTCAGTGGTATCAGAGCGTTGGTTTAGTGATCTAGACTAGATTAACAAAGATTGTTTGTTTACTTTAATTACAAGTTTTTTTTTGTTTCAAGTTGTTTTCTTCTTCTTCATATTTTTCGAAAAAGGGAAGAACCCTAGGACCAACAATATTAAACTAGTCTAGTTTAATTGGACAAGAAGGTTTCTAAGAACCCTAGCAATTTTCGAAATACAAGGAAGAACCCTAGGATCAAGTATGTTAAACAAGATTTGTTTAATTGATCAAAAGGATTCTTTCCTTTTCTCCCTTGAATTTTCGTGACCTAGGAAAAACCCTAGGATCAAGTATGTTAAACAAGATTTGTTTAATTGATCAAAAGGATTCTTTCCTAATCCCTTAGGATTTTCGAAATCTAGAGGATACTTGGACACCAAGTTTATTAAACTAGCCTAGTTTATTTGGTGGAAAAGTTTCCTAGTCTTGAGATTTTCGAAACCCTAAAAAGAACACTAGAAGTTTAAACTAGTTTAAGTTTAATAGTTTAAAAGAATTAATTAGGATAATAACCTAAAACCTAGTTAATTAGACAAGTTTATGTCTAATAGATTTAATTATTATTTTGATAGATTAATTAAAGCTAGTTCTTTAAACCTAGAAATTTAGACAAAGTTTTATTGTTTATAAGGTTTAAATTAAAAAGTTTAAATAAATTTTTAAAAAGTTATAATCCATCTTAGAATTTAAACAAAGTTTATTGTTTAAATAGGATTGATTAAAATTAATCTTTTAATTAAAATAATGTCTTTGATCAAGAAAGTTAAAACCCTAGTTTTGATTGGTCAAAAACAAGATTAGGGTTCATCTAATTAATTTAGGGAATTGATAAAGAGGATGTTAATTTTTAAGTTCTAAAATTAACAAGGTGTATTTAATTATTTATATATATGTATTAAAATTTTCGAAAATTTTAATTATTAGTTAAATTGAATTTTAAAAGATATAATAAGTTTATACGTATTTTAATTAGATTAACTTAAAATACATATGTATAAATTAGATGTAATATTCTTATTAGAATGTTACAAGTTTATTAACAAATATATATATATATATATATATATATATATATATATATATATATATATATATATATATATATATATATATATATATATATATATATATATATGAATACATTAAATACAAGATAAAAATGGAACAATTAAAAAGGGTAATGTTATTTTGATCTTTAAAGATAATATTATAACTAGTTATTGTATAAGTTATAATATAATTAAAACTAGAAAGTACAAAGTTATGATTTCATTATAACTAGAAATTCTACAAGTTGAAATTATATGATTAACTAGAAATATACAATGTTATATATATTATCATATATTAAGATGTATACAGTTATAAATTATTATAACTAGGTAATTATACAAGTATAATATAAGTATTTTACAAGTCATGTAATATACTAGATTAATGATCAAATAAAAATAACAAGAACCTATATTTAACTAGTTCAAGTTAAATATAAGAAAGATTTAAACAAACTAAGAATTATTATATATAGTCTTTATATAATAAGTTTATTAGTTTCACCAAGTATAAACCGGTGATTGTGTTAGCTTAAGTTTCGTCATGGTTGTTGAACCTAGTGGGAGCTACACAAGAAAATCACAAAGTTTATAAGTGTGTCATTAAGACATAAGTTTTGGTCGAATCTAATAAGTCAAAACAAATGTTTAATTTCATTATTAGACATATGAAGAACTAGGTGTGTTAAACTAGGTTTATGTTTCAAGTTTATGAACCATAAAAGAATTAAAAGTTTAACATAAGATTTAAGGTTTTTCAAGTAAGATAAAACAAGTAAGTTTTATTTTAGATAAGGTTTTTCACAAAATCTAGTAAAACGTTTTGTACACCTCGTTTTAGGTATACATATAAGTCGCACAAATTCTTGAAACTATAAGTTTTAAAGAATAGTTCTTAAGTTTTAAAAAGGTGTCTTGTAGAATTTCTAAATTCACAAGTCACACATTTTAAACAAGGATTAAGATTGGAATAAAGGTTTAAGTTTAGTTTTAAGACTTAAACAAACCCAAGAAAATCTTAGATCTAAGTACTATCCACCTAATGAAACACCTCACTTGTTCAACGATATTCATATTGTAAGGATAAAGAACCTTAGATATGGATTCAAATCATTGCGAGTGTTAGGGTGCGTAAGGTTCTGTGATAATCGGGAGTCCCGGCGCAGAGCATCGCACTGTCTTAGATGGTCTGATCTACTTTGGTGATAATCGAGAGTCCCGACCCAAAAAGTACTTGAGTAGAATAAACATACTAGACTTTATTACTAACTTAGAAATGTACAATTAGATTGTACAAAGTTGTAATAAATTATAAGTCTAAAGATTCTACGACCCCTAGGAATCGTGTCAAGTCTTGATACGATCAGTAAGGATGTTACCTACCAGAAACAGCATGTCTCGTCGGGAAGTGCCCAAACCTTGCGGCGAGAATGTGATATATGGATCCTAGGCCTAAAATATTAATTATGGGTTTATAATATATTTTAGAGAATGTTTATTGATGATTACTAATTAAACTGGGTTTGATTTGTAGATGGCAGCAACAACCATAACGACACGTACCAACAATCTTTCACTACGCTTGTTTCTAGAAAAGGACGAATTGACTGGGTCAATGTTTCTCAATTGTAAGTGTGATCTTCGGATTATGCTTTGGCATGAGAGAAAAGGAAATTTCCTAGAAAGAGCAATACTAAATGCTCCTACCGCGAATGCTAGAAATGAACCAGGACAAGCATATTACGCTTGTAGGTGTTCAAATCTCGCAAGATGGTTAAAGGATCATCGGTGAGTGCTCATGTCATGGAAATGAAAGAGCACATGGATCATCTTAAATGAATAGGATGCCCAGTACCGTTGCATTTAGCAACAGTAATGATACTATACTCAACTCGTTGTCTGATGACTACAAGTCTTTTGTGGTCAACTACAACATGCATAATATGGAGAAATCAATTGCTGAGCTACATTCCATGCTCAAGACAGCTGAGTTGAGTTTGGGGACCAAATCTAAGGACGTTCTCATGATTAGTAATGGCGGTGGCGGTGGGAAGAAGAGAAAAGGGCTTGGTGGTAAAGGAAAGGGTAAAACCTATCCTAACCAAGGAGTGCCAAACAAAAGGTCAAGAAGGTTAAGCCTAACACTGCGATGACCAAGAACCGGTGCTTCAAGTGTGGTGAGGCTGGGCGTTGGAAAAGGAATTGTCCAAAGGGTGCAAGTGGTAGTGGAGGAAACGCAAGTTCCTCAGGTAATACAACCACACTTCTTAATCACTTCAAGATACTTGTAAAGTACATTACGAGTAATCTAACTTTTGCAATCATTTATTGCAGGAGGAGATGGAAAGTGATGACGACCAGCATGAGATGGTGATGATCCCACAAGCACCAAGTTTTATAATTCAGTATTTTGTGGATTCATTTTAAACAATTTTACTTTATTGTTTGGATAATTTTTTATTTTATGTTAAAACAAGTCTTATTTTGGTTTTAATAAATTTCGAATCCATGGTTGAATTATATTGTGTGCATGTGTGATAATTACACTAGTCAAGGTTTATGACTAGATTGTAAGTCAAGTTTTGATTTACTTATATTTCATGTTTATATATATTTGTTTGATTGTTGTATAAATAATGTCTTGATAGCTCAAGGTATTTAGATGCTAGTAATTAGAAGGTTTTTCTAATGAAAATATTTAAGAGTTTTATGGAAGCATAAGGTTCAAGAGTTATTGAACTTAGTTAAAACATCTTAAGTAATAGTCATTACTTATGATAGAAAGTTTTAAAGTATTAGTATTAATATAATATGATTGTATTGGATATAATCAAGATAGACTTTAAGAGTATTATTACAAGTCCTTCATACCTGTAGTAAAGGATTTAATGAAGTCATAATTCCCTAATATGAATAATTGGATATTCGTATGATCCAAGTAAAATGACTTAGACATTAAATGAATCTTAAAAGGGACAAACTATATTAAAAGTAGGGTTTGGCTAACTCATGCCCTAAGGGCATGAGATAAGAAGTGTTAAATAAAGTCAATATTTCCTTAATGCAAGTTAATGAAATCTATTTTTTACATGTTATAAATGCATTTTCAATTAAAAATGGTAAATTTAGTTTATTAACTACTTCTTATCTCATGCCCTTAGGGCATGAGTTAGAAAAACCCTTAAAAGTATTTAAGAATTAAAAGGTATTATTGCAAGTCTTTTATACTTGTAATAAATACAATATTTAATCAAGTCATAATTCCCTAATAAGAATAATGGATATTTGAGAAATCCAAGTGATGACTTTGGCATTAAATAAAGTTCTTAAAGAATAATAATGTATTTAAGAATTGGAAGTATCGTTTCAAGTGTTTTATACTTGTTAGATACAGTAATCAATAAAGATCATAATTTCCTAAACAGGAATGTTGGATATTCGTAAATCCAAAGGATGATCTTAATTATTGATTGAATTCTTAAAAAGATTAAACTACAAGTTATTGACTAGGTCAAAGTAGTTTAAGAGATGCTTAAATTCCATAAAAGTAAGTGGGAGCTAAGACTAACGTAATTCATTAAAGATGTTGATGAATTCAGTAAGTTAGTAAGACATTAACAAAAAGGTTTTACCAAGTCGTTAGCCAAAGAGTTAAGAGAAATAATAAATGATCGTTAATTAGATTATTGCAAACCTAATAGCGTGATCACAAGTCTTGTGATTAATTATTGCATATCTAATAGGTTGTTCACACTCCAGTGGATAACATAGTCATTTAAGGAAATTTCTTTAACTAGTAAGAATATCTACAAATTAAGTAACTAAAAGAGGCTTTACCTACAAGGATGATTTTATGAATTCAAGGAACTAAGGAGTTAATTTCCAATCCTCCTTTGTTTACCGAATTGCATAAAAGGTAAGACTAGAATATGTTCTAGATTGTTGCAAGAACAATATCTAGCAAAGACAAAAGTAATAGTATTCCTAAATACTCGTCTTGTGTCTTTAGTTTAATAGAAATGATTGGTTTAAGTGATAAAGTTACAATTAAGGTTGTAAGAATCATTAAGTAATCAACACGAACAAAAGGAATAAGTAACGATCCAGTAATAAATCAGTATCTATGTCCAGTGAGGAATAATACATGAGTTAGTATCATTGTTATTCAGACTTTGTATGTTTTACAATATCCATGAATAAAAGTCCTTTTATTCAAAAAAGATGTAAATCTGTGACTACTCGTCTTGGTGGGAACCTTGATGGGACGTTAACATCATCGCGGTATTTGGTGGTAGATTCGAAGTTCTTGGAAGATAGATACACAAGTTTTGTGTAAACCAAATATCGGTGATATTTTGTTGGAGGCTCAACGAATATTGGATTGACCACCGTGACAATACTTCGTGGTTGAAAAATTCAAAAGTATTGTTCACTAGGATTGTCCTTAAGCCTGAGGTATTTAGTTTAGGATACAATGACTAATGTGCTTTGGTTCAACTTAGACAATTCTGAAATATGTTTGTCATACGAGGCAATACTGGGTACAAAGGAAATTGTATTTTAAATCGAAATATAACAAGATGGTAATTGCACCTCCTTTTTAGGAGAGATATTTATAGGTCCTTTTACATGATGAGAAATTGACAAGTGCACGTCCGTGCCCAAACGAACTAATCTGTTCTTTGTCGTTTATCACAGCAGTTTGAATCAAGAAGTCATAAAATGATTTCGAATACAGGAGTTGATAATTTCTATCATGCTCGTATTCGTTATCATAAATATCGTGCTGCAAGGGATAAGCCTAACAACGTTACCCAAGAAGTAAAGACAGAGTGTTCTTTACTAGGAGATGCTATTAAGAGTTTTTCATAAAACTATACCAGGGTTACATAAGCTGTTTTTATGGGGTTGGTTACCTACATGCCCATCTAGAAGGCCACTGTAGCTCGTATCATTAAGAAAAAGGTTACAAACTTGCACAAGTGGGAGTCTGAAGGATTTATGTGCACAGTTAGTCAACCTATGATGATACATCCATGCCTACGAAACACTTAAGGGTCACACCGGTGAGTGCATGTAATACGAGCAAGTTATGCAACGATACTACGAAGAGGAATGATTCATAATAGTCATTATGAATCAGTTAAGTATTAAGTTAAGTTTAACTTATTACTAGATTAGTTTAACAAACTAATTAATACAAGTAGTTGTACATTTACTAGTTAAGTAAATATACAATGTGTTAGTTATAGATTATCCATGATATGATTTAAGGCTATTAAACCATATACTAATTGGATAATATTATTGTGTAAATTATATAAAGGTTATTATATAATTAACTATTAAAAGTATAAATACAAGTATACAATTCGTGTATATGGGTACCGAATTATTAGTGTGTTAATACTAGACATTTGATAGTTAAGTGCAACAATAATAAACTAGTTAAACTATAAGGGTTTAAAGTGTAAGAGATAAGTTTAATTAAGAGATTAATCTTAATTAAACTAGAAGGGCCCTAAGTGAAAGTCTTTCTATTATAAATAGAATGAATGGGGTTCCCTTATTCCTTGATCATAATTTCGAAACCAGAGCCTCCCTCCTCTCTTTGGTTTCAACCGAACACAACCCCAAGAACACAACACTTTGTGTTCTTCGTGTTCTTCATTCGTTCTTCGTGTTCTTCAAGTCTTGAAGATCCAAGTTCGTTGCAAGTGATCATCTAGAGGATCGTTCGTCGTGTTCATCATCAGTGGATCTATCTTAAGCACTAACTAAGGTATGTTTCATGGAACACTCTTTCCTCCTTCTCCTCTTGTTCGAAGTCGAACCAAGAACCCTAGGGTTCTTGGTAGTAGTCGACGAACACACACAAGTATGTGTGTGTGTTCGAGTTCTTCGTACAAGGTTTCTTTCTTGTTAACCTATTCTAGATTTCCAACATCCCAATCCTTTAGGGTTTAAGGATTAGGTTTAATCCCAGTTCCGCATTTAGGGATTAAATCAGCTAGTTGGTTTTAACCGGCCAAGAACAAGTTCATGTTCTTGGTCAGTCATGGTTCGAACCAAGTCTACTAGGAGGTCGATCCTATGGGTCGATCAGTCGCATGGTGCGTAGTGAAACCCTTCATCTCAGTTGTGGTAGAAGGTGTTCCTAAGTTAGGAGGAAGTGCTCCTATGGGATGCTCAGAAATTATGGGAGGTGAGATGGGTTCAGCTGAAACTTCTGGGTTTCTGTCAGAAGTGCCGACATCAACTGTCAAATTCAGTTGAAGCCAAGGTTCATCTACTTCTTCGTCTGGAGACGAATAATAGGGCTGAATGGGCTCATCAGCAGACTCACACATTATGGCAAATGTTGTTTGATTACCTTGAACTTCAGTCTCACCAGTCGGCTGATCTGGTATGGAGACTGGAAAAGAGTTCCTCTGGGTACTGTATCAGCTGCCTCACAGCTCAGTTGGCGAATACATTCACGATCACTGGCAGCTTGGGTAGATGCCTCAGTAACAACTGGGTCTACAGTTGTCTCTTCATCGGCGGTGGTGGTTTCCTCGATCTCCAGCTGGTGTAAGCTGGTGACGTTGTGGGAAACAGAAGGAACAGTTTCAAGACTGACTTGGTTTCCAGTCAATCTATCATCAACCGCTGACTCAGCAAGTGATAAAGAAGTTGGTGGTGGTGTGTGTGCAGCTGACTCACGGGTGGCTTGAGATGAGCCGAAAACTTCACCAGCAGTCTGTCGAGAGACTCAGGTTGCTTGTGGAGTTTGTTCCCTTGTTACAACGACTTATAATGAATCAGTCGAGGAGCTACGCAGAAAGGTGGAGCCGGCATTAACTCCTAAAGAACGAAATTGCTGTATTGAAGTCTGCTGACTTGTTGAGAAACCAGCAGCTGGAAGAGAGAGAGGAAGAGAAAGAGAGAAGTGATCAGCCATGAGTGTTTGACTGGAAACTCCGGTGATAGATGAAGTTTCGGGGAAAACACTGCCAAATTGAAAATGAGAAGGATTATTCTCAGACGCTGACATAGCTTCTGAACGTAATCCTCCCAATCTAGGACTCGAGTGAGTACCTAGAGGATCCTTGTTGAATCCTGATGATGCTGCTATCGCCAGATTAGCATCATCATCTGCCACACCTTCTCCATAGGTAACAGACTCTCTTACCCTCAGCTGAGGAGAAGAAGGAGCACGTGAAGTGGGAGAGGATGGCGGAGAGAAGGGAGAGGGTGTGGGAGAGCGACGAGCTTTTCTTTTGACTCCTTTCTTCACCACGAGAGGAGCAACCTCCTCACCCTCATTTTCCACATCAATGGGCACTGAGGTCCCTGTTGAAGTGGATTCTTTTTCATCAGCAGCTAGCGGACGACTAACAGCTAAAGAACCCTTCAGATGAGAAAATGACTTACCTTCTTGTAGGGCAGATTTCTTCGATATGACGCCCTTTGATTGATCCCTTTTGGATCTAGTATGATCTTTAATGATCTTCAACATGTATGAGGAGAGGGGAACATCTTCATCAGCTTCCTTCTTGGAGTTAAAGATGGTGTTAGATAAGGTACGAACCTCGAACCACTCCCCCTTAAGGTCATCATAATCAATCCTCAGCTTTTCAACCATCACCTGAGCGATGCACAAAGTGAAGAATCGAACATAGGGAATGTGATTTCCCTTTGCCTTGATCTTGGTTTTGACCTCCTCGAAAACCAGTCTCCCATAATTGATCCGCTGACCAGTGATTAGGGCTTGAGCAACGATCTGAAGCTTGGAGTTGCACTGGTTGTGAGACCCATGGTTACCGCCTATGCAGTGAATGATGTGCGTGAAGAAATAAGCCCATGGTCTCGTCAACTGAGACTTCTTAAAGATACGGACCCTGTCATCGTCCTTTTCAAATCGATATCCAGTGATACCGATCAGACTCGCTTTTGCCTCATCAGCAGATTTCATCTCCTGATAGACTTGGACAGGGAGCAAGAAGTCGAACCCGCAAGCTGTTCGGAAATCATCAACACTGATGGTGATTTGATGATCTTAAACTTGCGCAAAAATGTCATCCCCGGAGATGGAGGCGGACATCCAGAAATCACGCAAGAGTTCATAAAAACTCTTGGTGAATCGAAAGAAGGCACCCCTGATTGGGAAGTGGCGCAAGAATTTTCCAACCGGACGGTAGATTTCAGAGAGGTTTTCCGGTGGAGAGGTGTTTGCCACTAAGTTTGAGTTTTGAGAGAACTCAATGGCATCTCTGGATAGGGTGGTTTTGGTAGTTTTTCTGGAAGTGGACATCGTTTTGGGAGAATGAAAGATGAAGGTTGAAAAAGAGGTTAGGGTTCTTGAGAGAGTTTGAGAAAGAAGTTTTAAGGGTGGTGAAGGAGAATGAGTGATACGTGGGGTATTTATAGGGAGAAGTAGGACGTTTAAGGTAAAGATTTGAATTTAAACCGGATCAAAAATGGATAGTTGGAAACCAACTATGGAAATGTTGGTTTTCGTGTGAAGAAACCGGTACGATGTGACAGTGAGGGTTAGTGGAGCCGTTTCGGTGTCAAAGATGTCATGTCCCTCATAAATGCCAAATATTTCCACTTGAGTGAAAATATTTTCCACAAAGAACGTGTGGATAGGGATGAAAGATTCCTTTTTCTTAGAAAACCAAATGTTTTACTCCCTCCGTCCCACAAAAAACTTCCCATTTGACCTTAATTTTTTGTCCCACAAAAAACTTCCCATTTCATTCAATTGATGGGCTCCACATAATAAAATAATATTATTACTAAGGACCCCACCACTAACTATCCACTAACCATCTTTCTCTCTCCAAACCAATCTTATATTTTAATCAAAATTATTACCAATGACCCCACCACTAACTATCCCCTTAAAACTTGTGCCCATGTCAAATGGGAAGTTTTTTGTGGGACGGAGGGAGTAACTTATAAAACATGATAAGTATCATTTTGAGATGCTTTATTCAGCTGATTGATAAATTCAAAACGTTTTTAATCAGCTGAATGTACTAAGTGACAAGGTGATCTTATTAGCTGTTGATAGGACCTCAGCAGATGATTTAGGCATTTAACATACCCAGCTCGCTGATTAAAAAGTTGAAACGTTTTTCATCTAAAGGTTTAGTAAACAAATCAATCAACTGAACGTCTGTTGAAATGAAATGAAGTTCCACGTCACCTTGTTCAATGTGATCTCTAAAGAAATGATACCTGATATCGATATGTTTGGTTCTGGAATGAAGAACTGGATTGTTGCTGATTGCGATAGCACTTGTGTTATCATAGTAGATAGGAACTTTGCAAAAGTTCATATCAAAGTCAATCAGCTGATTCTTCATCCAAAGGACTTGAGCACATCAGCTTCCAGCAGCAACATATTCTGTTTCAACTGTAGAGGTGGAAACAGTGTTTTGTTTCTTGCTTGTCCAGCTGACTAGCTTGCCACCTAGCAGCTGACATCCTCCAGTAGTGTTATTTCTATCCATCTTGCAACCTACAAAGTCTGAATCTGAATAGCCAATTAGATCAAACCCGAAGTCTTTGGCGTACCAAATACCTAGGCTTGGAGTACCTTTAAGGTACCTCAAAATTCGCGTAGCAGCTATCAATGAGATTCTCTAGGATCAGCTTGATACCTAGCACACATGCAAGTAGCAAACATAATATCTGGTTTGCTGGCAGTGAGATAGAGTAAAGACCCAATGATTCCTCTGTATAATGTGATATCAACTGATTTCCCAGTTGTATCAGCATCTAGATTATTTGGAGGAGCCATTGGAGTTTTCATGGATGATGATGAATTCATATCAAATTTCTTTAAAAGATCTTTGATATATTTTTCTTGATCTATAAAGATTCCATTTTTAGATTGCTTAACTTGTAAGCCAAGAAAATATGTTAATTCACCCATCATACTCATCTCATACTTTGTAGACATAAGTTTTGAAAAACATCTACAAAGTTTTTCATCAGTAGCACCAAAAATTATGTCATCCACATAAATTTGAACAAGAATGATATCACCTTTGAGCTTGAGAATAAATAAGGTTTTATCAATCTTTCCCCTAGTGAAATCATTTTCTAGAAGGAACGTGGAGAATGTGTCATACCATGTACGAGGAACTTGTTTCAACCCATACAGTGCCTTATCCAGTTTAAACACATAGTCTAAATACTTAGGATTTTCAAAACCTGGAGGTTGCTTCACGTATACTTCCTCTTGCAGTTTACCATTTAAGAATGCACTCTTCGTGTCCATCAGAAAAACTGTGAAGTTTTTATAAGCAGCATAGGCTAGAAATATTCTTATAGCCTCAAGTCTTTCTACTGGAGCAAATGTTTCATCGAAATCGATTCCTTCCTCCTGTCTATATCCTTGTGCAACAAGTCTATCCTTATTGCGGATAACTACACCTTCTTCATCCATTTTATTCCTAAATATCCACTTGGTACCAATTATCGTCTTACCAGCTGGTGGGGGCACCAGCTGCCACACTTTATTGACCTCAAATTGGTTAAGTTCTTCCTGCATCGCTTGAATCCAGCTTGAGCTTTCTAAGGAAACTTTAATATTTTTCGGTTCTTCAGCTGCTAAGAATCACGACCATAGGCAGAGATTGCATGATGCCTTACTTCTTGTGACCACTCCTTGTTGTGGATCTCCAATGATTAATTCAATTGGATGTTCTGAGGTCCACTTAGATTGAGGAGCAGCTGTAGAAGAGTAAGATTCAGCAGAATTTGATCCTTGTTGAGCAGCTGAATGCTCAGCAGGATTATGTACTTCATTTTGAACTAATCTTCTTGAAGTATGAAGAGGTGGCTTAGAGTTGGATCTAGCCCTGGATGATGCTCTTGCTGTTGGGATTTCTTGTTGAACAGCTGCAATATCTACAAGATATGTAGGAGCATCATAAAATGTATCATCTGAATCATTTATTGGAACATCAAAGAGATTCAAAGCATCAGAGAATGCTTCAGCTGCATCATCAGTTGATGGTACAACTGATCTCTGAAATGAGTCAGATGATTCAGCAGAGGTGGGGTTTAAGGCCTTTGAGTGTTCTTCAAAAGTAACATTGATAGATTCTTCCAAGGTTTGTCTTCTTTTATTGAAAACTCTGTATGCCTTAGACACAGTGGAATACCCCAAGAAAATGGCTTCATCAGCTTTAGAGTCAAACTTGCTCAACTGATCTCGTGTGTTTAACACAAAACACACACAACCAAATATATGAAAGAACCCAATACATGGTTTCCTCTAACGAAGAATCTCATAAGAAGTTTTCTTGTGTCTCTTCACGTAGAGAGATCTGTTTTGAGTATAACAAGCTGTGTTAACAGCTTCTGCCCAAAATTGTTTTGGCATGTTTGACTCAGCAAGCATTGTTCTTGCAGCTTCTATTAGGATTCTGTTTCTTCTTTCAGCGACACCATTTTGTTGAGGTGTTCTAGCAGCTGAAAAGTTTTGTGAGATCCCGACTTCTTAGCAGAAGTCTTCCAATGTACTATTTCTGAATTCAGTACCATTGTCTGATCTCAGCATCTTAACTCTTGACCCATTTAGAAGTTCCATCTTTTTGATGAATTTGATAATTTCATCAGCTGCATCACTTTTGTGACGAAGAAATAAAACCCAAGTGTATCGTGAGTATTCATCAATGATAACAAGTGTATACTTCTTTCCACCTAAACTTTCAGTGCTCATAGGACCAAAGAGATCCATATGGAGCATATGCAATCAGTTGTCGATGGAGAAACATTGCTTCGATTTGAAGGAGCTTTTATGTTGTTTACCTTGTTCACAAGCTGAACAAAGCTTATCCTTCTCATATTTGATTTGTGGCAAACCATTCACCAGCTGACCTCGGGCCAGCTTTGATATATTTTTAAAGTTTAAGTGAGATAACCTTTTGTGCCACAACCAATTCAGCTCTTCAGTGGAATGAGAGAATAGACAAACTTCTTGATTGTAAGGATTCATGTCAAGTGTATATACGTTGTTGTTTCTTGGTGCGATAAGCACGACTTTTCCACTTTTATCGGTCACCGTTCCTCTGTACTTATTAAAATTTCACTGAGAACTCTGCATCACATAGTTGGCTAATACTAATTAAATTATGTTTCAGCCCATTCACATAACCAACTCTTGTGATTTTTATAGATCCATTTGAGATGGATCCATAACCTTTAGTTGAGCCTCTACCATTATCACCAAAAATTACTGGAGGACCAGTACTAACTTCGAACTCTTCCAGCAGGGATTTGTATCCAGTCATATGTCTTGAGCAACCACTGTCTAGGTACCAGACGTGTTTGCTTTGATCACCCTGCACATAAATTTAAAAGAGTTAGTTCTTTTTGGGAACCCACACTTCTGTGGGTCCTTGTGATTTCCTGTTGGAGCTCACAGGGGTTGGATTTTTAATAGACTCACAAGCTGAAGTTGGAGAGTGTCTTAAGCTTGTGATGTCACACTCACTTGCCATGTGGCCACGGTCTCCACACTTGTAACATTTTCTGTTCTTTTGTAGTGGAGTGGAGGGTGAGGCAGCAGGGTTGGGTACTGGACCCAAAATCCCTTTCTGATTATCGGAGATAGTCAGAGTTTGAATGAGTGATTCAACTTGCTGACCTTTCCTTTCAGCTGTTTGACAGGACCAGTTGAAGAAGGACTTGGAGTGTTTTGAGAACACTCTTACCTTTGTTCTTTGCAGCTCGAGTACGAACTCCAGCTGTCTCACCCTTGAAGGGTGTAAGAACAGTTTTCTTTCCTGTTGTCTTACTAGTCTTCCTTTGTGGTCTAGGAGAGACAGCAGGTGCTGACCCCAAGATAGACTTACTTGGTTCAACAATAACTACTGTGGGTGTCCTAACGACTATGGCTGAGGAATCAGCTGATGACTCTTCACCCATAGTGTTAGAAGTTTCCTCTTTGGACATCTCGGTAGCATAGGTTTTGGTGGACTTGACAAAGCAACCAAACACCAACTCTTCAGCTGGCACAGAAGCATCAGCTGACAAGTAGTACAGATCATCCATACTGCTGTCAGGTACAGTGGCTGCAGCAAGGAAATCTCCTCCTAATACAACTTGTACTTGACTAGGAATCTGTGAGTTGACACACTCACTCACACGTTTGGATGAACGAGACCATGATTCACAAATCTTTTTAATTGCTTCAAATTCTTTAACTTTTTCATTAAGATCATGTTGAAGAACTGAGTTTATAAATTTTATTTCAGATAGTTCTTCTTTTAAAGTTTTGTGATCAGTTAATCTTTCTTTAAGAAAGGCGTTTTCACGAAGAATGGCACTGTGTTTATCCAAACATTCACCTTTCAGCTGATCAATGAAGTGCAAGTCACAGACAATGGAATCAACGATATCTTTGGCTTTTGAGGCCTCAGCAGAGATTAGAGAGGTTACCTTTTTGTGGACTATGTTGACCCATTGATACGAACCAGCATCATCAGTTGTAATGCTTTCATCAGCACGAGCCATCAAACACATTGTGGCCATTGGTTCATCATCATCAGATGAGCTGTCACCAGAGTCAACCCAATCACGAGTTTCAGCTACAAGACCCTTGTTAGCAACCTGGCCTTCAAGAGCCTTCTTTTCTTCTAGGATCTTTTTGGTGAAGGCTTGTAGCTTTTTGTATTTCTCTTCAATGGATTCACCAGCTGAAGATGATGAACTTGCTTTCTTTTGCTTGCAGTCGTTAGCATAGTGTCCCTTTTTTGTTGCAGTTGTAGCAGGTTATCTCAGAGGTGTCAGGTGTAGTTCCAGAGGATTTGGAAGAAGCAACTGACGAGATAAGTCTGTTACTAGAGCTTCTAGATGAAGAGCCAGACGCCTTTGAAGAATTTTCTGTTTTTGACAAGTAAGGCAAGCTTAGATAAAAGGGCTTCATTATCTTCGTCTTCATCGATCTCTTCAATGCTGACCTCAGGCATGTTGAACAGATCAACAATTGAAGTTGTATCAGCTTCATCATCTGAGGGAGGATATTCAATCCTGCTTGGTTTGTTTATAGAAACAAGAGCAGCTGAAGACCCTGAAGAACTCACTTTTGAGTCCTTTGGAGGTTGAAATTTGTTGAGTACTGTTCTCTCATGGCTGAGAAACATTCCATCAAGAGAAGAAAGAGTATAGTCTTTTAACATAGCAGACGTACTCATGCAAGTTATGATGGTAGCCCATTTTGAAGGAAGAGCTGCCATGAATTTACACATTTTGGACATATCGTCCTTTTCAACCCCATGAGACTTCAGCTCGTTTAACAGAATTTTATAACGATTGAATGTTTGAGCTATAGTCTCACTAGGCTTGCCTTAAACAGCTCATAGTCATGAATGAGCATGTTTTGGTTATGTTCACGCACAACGGATGTGCCTTCATAAACTTCAGCCAACCTTTCCCACATTTCTTTGACTGAGTCACAGAATTGAATGCTGTGACACAGTTCATCATCAACTGCTTGAAAAAGCATATCCATTCCTTTATTTTCAAGATGGACAAGACGTCTCTCGGCGTCTGTCCATTGTGCTTCTGATTTCACAACATAGTGTTCTGGTACTTCAAGGGTACCAGGAATAAGGGTTTTAGGGATATGTTTTGCTGTCGTTATATTGTCTTGAAGTTTTGGATGATAGGTAACCATGTGAGACAACATGCGTGTCTTCCACATGGGATAGTTGGTTTGAGTGAGTTTGGGAGGTTTTCCAGATGATGGAAGATCAGATGTTGTAGGTTCAGCCATAACAGATGCTCAAAGTTGATGAATAACAACTTTGACACTTGCTCTGATACCAGTTGTTGGATCCCAACAACACAAACGTGTTGCGTTATGGCAAGTAAAGACGATAAAGTAAAGAACACACAATTTCAATGATTAAGAGCTTATTAAAACAACCTAATATAGTACAGAGTTTGCGGAAATAGATAGTACACACTAACTAAAACTTTATACTTGAAGTGACACTTTTGCTCGCTCAAACTAGAAAACTATGCAAGGAGAGTTATATCAGCTGATACTAACAGCTGATATTAAATGTCTGAGTATTAACTATGGAGAAGTTAATACCAGACAATAACAAACTCTCAGAGAATGTTCTTGTGCTATGAATGCTAAAAGGTGTGTGTAAATGCAAGCATTTATGTCTCTATATATAGCCCAAAATCCATGTTCCTTTCTCCACAAGTTAATCTACGTGTAAACATATCATTCGTAGATGTAGACTTGTCCACGGAAACGTTTAATGCACTTAAATAGGTTATAGTCCCAGTTGTACTTTGTGTCAACTCCTTTAGCTACCTTTTCTGACGCACAGTGAAAAGGTGTACTATGATAGTACAAAAGAGGTTGACTTTCCCTTTACATGTTTGGAGGGACAAACGATGAAGTACTGACAAGTTATCTTCTATTCCAAAATAGAAGATCTTCATCGTTTTCTTCTTCTTTGAGCGGGAAAGGAAAATGTTCAAAGTGCCAAGAACATTTTCCACCAAGTCATTATCTGCAGCAGGTACCATCAGTTGATTCCACTATCAGCTGATTGGTCTTCTTCGGGTTTCTGTCCTTTGGCCATAAACTTCGAATGATCACTCTTGTATAGCTGCTGATTTGACTTAATTCCTTGAGCTAAGTACGTACTCATCTGAAGGTTTATGAATATACTTGTACTTGCGCTGAGATATATACTTCAGCTGATTTTATTCTTCTTAGTTATCGATCATCAAATCTTATTTACTTAGTCTGGAGACTAACAAGTACGATAGAGATCGAAGGATGAGATTTGAATGAATTAATCGGACAGTGTATCCCAGAAAGACAGTTGAGTTGCTAGCCCACGATGAAGTTGTCCAATCAAATCAAAAGAAAATGGGGCGGGAGATGACGTTAAGGTGTCTGCAATAAGTGCGTACACTGATAGCTTTGCAAAAGGACAGTGGGTCCAATAAAACTGTTCCACCTCCTCAGATGCCTGTTTAAGGAATACGACAAGTGTTTTTTTTTTGGAATATATATATACATATCTGAGCACATGGACTTACAGCAGATATAGAGACAAATTTTGAAGAGTTATCTGCCCTGCTCAGCTGCTTGGAACTTTTAAGTGCATTTAGGAACCCATTGCAGAACAGGTGCTGAAGAATTCTTGGTGTCTTCTATCTGAGTCTTGTCTGTATCTGGTTGGTTTTCAGACTCTGTAGATGAGATTTTCTTGTGAGCTTGATTTGGACAATCTTTGGCTTCATGATTTTTATTGTTACAATGATAACATTTCCTATTGTGAACTGCAGATGGTGAAAGAGTGATTTTTGGATCTGGTAGATTCTTTACATTTTGAGCCTTTTCTTTTGAGGTCTGAGTTAATGTTTTGATTGGTTTGGTCACCTTGACTCCTTTGTTCTTCATTTTTGGCTTAGTTGTCTTCACTGCTAAAGATTTTTCAGTTACTGAAATTTCGGGTTTAGTTTCAGTTTCTGTCCCTTGAGATGTATCATGTTTTTGGGATTCTGATGAACTTACTTCTTTTGGTTCTGAATTTTGGATGTTTTCAATCTTTTCTTCAGATTCAGTACTATGGGTGTTTGGAATTAATTCAGATTCTTTGACGAAGAAGTTTTCTTTGGTGCTTGAAACATGTGATTTGGGAGTGTAATCTTTTGGTGGTCCAAACATGGGATTTTTGTGACTTGAGTTAGGTTTGAATACCTCAGGGAGAACTGCAGCGGTTTTGTAATTCCCCCGAAGAATTGCTTGAACTTGAGCTGGAATTTGTTCTTCTAAAATTTGTTTAGACAAGTTTGAGGATTTTGACCATGAGTCGCAAATTCTTTGGAGAGTTTCACTTTTCTTTATTAGCTCAACGTTATGCTTTCTTAGTGTCTTGTTTTTCTTCTCAAAGTTCAGCGATTTTAAGCTTCGACTCTTTTAATTGAGAGGATTCTTGTTTGAGCTTTTCTACTTCATCGGTTAGAGTCTTCACCGTAATTTCAGATTCAGCGTATCGATTATGAGCACATACCAGATTTTGAGTGAGCACTTGAAATTAGGGGTGTTCACTATTCGGACATAACCGGATTGTCCAGTTGGACATTTTGGATCAGACTATTTGGATTGGTTATTTGGTTTTTTGGATCGGTTTGGACTTGAACCAAATTAATAGTTTGGATTTCGGATTGGATTTGGTATCCGTTGTGAAAACCGGATTGTCCAAAAAACCGAATAGTAATATATAGTAAATTGATTTATATATTAACACTTGTTGGTTTCCATTGTAAGCAATTATGATACTCATTTTCTTTACATTTCTTATAGTAAATTGATTTCTATATTAACACTTGTTCCATTTTATATTGTATCAGTTGGTGATGTACCAATCTTTTTGGTGTTTTTGATAAAGTTGATGTCAGGATTTTTGCATATATGATTGTAAATGTCACAAGCTATGAATTAGACTTGTTTTTATGTACAAAGTAGTTTATCATTTTGAAATTTTACATATCGAACTCAATATTATTTATATTATATACTTTTGTAGTATTTTGAAAATTTTAAGGAAAAACCAGACGGATAAAACCAAACCAACCAAATTGTTATTTGGTTCGGATCGGTATGGTTTTCGAATTAGTTTGGACGGTTCGGTTGAACTTTTGAAAACCGGACTTTATTTGGTTTCACCTATTTGGTTCGGATAAAACCAAACCGTCCAAATGAACACCCCTACTTGAAATAGAGATACCTTTTCTTCTTCAGAAGCTTTATGAAATTTTCTCACTCTTTTTAACGTTTATGCGTCCCATTTCTTAGAAGATGAAGTTTCTGCCAATTTAGATTCTTGGGAAACGTTTGATGACTGTTGTATCTCTGATTCTTTGGTTATGGCCATTAGGCATTTTATGATTTTGTGATTCTCTGGATTGGTTTCAGATTTTCCTTTTGAAGAAGTAAGAACTACTTTATCTTTGAATGTATCTTCATCACTTGATTCTGAGTAGCTTGCCCAAGACTCAATAGTAGCTTTAAAAGCCTTTGCATATTTCTCAGCCTTTGCCACTTGTGCTTTCAGTTCCTGGTACTTATTCTCATTATCTTCATACTTCTTCTTATATTTTGAGGGAGAGCTTGAGCTTGATTTTTCGGACCCAGAATTCTGAATTCTTTAACTCTACAATCAGCTTTAATGTGACATGTTCTTCCACACTTAAAACATATCATCTCTTCTCTGTCATGTTGGCCTCGTGGTTTGTTTCGATTTAGAAACCTTTTATATCTTTTGGCTAATAGAGCCATACTTTCAGAAAGTTCATTTATATCACTATTATTACATTCTTCTGAGTTACACTCTTGATCTTCGAAATCACTATCTTCAAATCTTTTATCATTGGCATCATTTATGTCGATAACACATTCACCATTTGTTTTTTGCATTTTCGAGATGATTCGGAAGAACCTGCGACAAGAGCAGATGAGGAAGAGGTATCATTCAGGTCATCATACATCTTGTTCTCATTTTCAAAATTCATCAGTGTGCTGTAGAGACTGCTCATATTCATGCTTCTCATCTGACTGGAAGTTTGTAGTACCGTGGGCATGACAGCCCAATCTTTTGGAAGAATTTCCAAAAACTTGTACATTAGCTCTTGGACATCTTTGTGAATGCCAAACTCCCTTAATTCATTTATGAGAATGGTGAACCTTCTGTAGGACATGTTGAGTGTTTCACCTTTGATGACCTTGAATGCTTCATACTTTCGATTTAACATTGCTTTTCTGCTAGCCTTAACTTCATCAGTTCCTTCATAAGATGTTATCAGAATATCCCAGATCACTTTGGCAGTTTTTCACTCTTTTACAGTGATAAGAATGTGGTTTGGGAGGGATGTTTGAAGGAGGAACCAGATTTCAGCATCTAAACCCACTAGCTTTTTGTCTGCCTCTGACCATTGATCTTTTGGTTTAGGTTCTTCATCATCAGAAAGGTCTTCTTCTTCTTTATCTTCGTCTTTAGCGTCACCCTCATTCTTCTTCTTCTTGGAAATGGTTGCACTTGGAAGGAACACTTTTGGAATGTATGGACCATTGATAAGAATATCTGGTCCCATGTCATTTTGATGTTCGACAAATCCCAGAAAGCGGATTTTCCACATACCAAAATCATCATCAGTAAACACAGGGGCATTTGTCTTTGAACCAAGATTCCTTTGAGATAGCTTTTCACCCATTTTTGATCAGTAAGTAAGCAGATCAACAATTATGAATTAATTGTCCCTGCTCTGATACCAATTGTTAGTCCCGTAATAAGTGAAATATAACACCTATACGCTTTCATTGACCAATTTAAATTTATGGAGACACTCAAAACTTTTTAAACTTTTCTTTATTAATCAATAGTTGATACAATAAAGATGCAAGCAGTTTGCGGAATAACTAAGAATAAATCCTAACTAAACTGCTTGCATGTGATAGAAAACAACAGAATTTATCTAAGACAAGTTTATGATCAAAAAATGATCAAGCACAAGACCAGACACTTTCGTTATACATATTCAATTCTCGAATCAGATAACTCGAGTTAACTGGTGGTTTACACTCTGCTCGAGGGAATAAAGTTCTGGAGTAAATTCAGCGACGTGTAACCTTCTTGGGTGCACACTGTAATCGATCGTCTAAGTCCTCAATTTATATCATTTGGAAACGTAGAGCCAAAGGAATGATCGATCGATTCCACGTGTGAGAATTCCGTTGGTGCAGAGGATATATCATGGGGCGCGCACGACTAACGGAATTCTGACAGTACTTTCTGTCGTCTTGTGATCGTTGATATCTTCTAGAAGATTTACAAGATATTCTCATAATCAGTGATACACAAACTTGTGCTTTACTTGTGTCTTTCTGTGACGTTGAAGCTTTGGGCTTATGTGCACTTTTGGCCGCCATGAGATTTCGGATACTATGCTTCTTCAAATGGCCTTCAGCTTCAGCGACCTTCACTAAGAGTTTTGCTTAGAGAAGTATTTGTTTGATGGTTCAGCGTTTTGTCCAATGCGATGAACCTGTTACACTATCTGATCTGTTAATCAGTATCTGATTTCGCACGGGGAACTGATCATTGTTTCAGATAGTGATCAGATAGTGTAACTAGGTAACTGAAATCCAAACTGATCGAATATAGTTACCCACAATCTGAAGAACTGATCATCAGATTGTCTTCTAACTATTTGCCTTTTTTGAAGGATTTATGTGCACAGATAAGTACACGTGTCACCGTGTCCAATGTTATAAGACACTAAAGGGTGACACCGCTACACACCCAATAATGGAAAACCGAATAAAGTAAGTTGTGTGGAATAATTAACTAGCTAAGTTAATTATAAAGAAGAGAATAAATAATAATAAGTTAATTATTATTTGTGAGGATGGTTAAATATTAGGTTAAGTATTTAACGGACAGTTAATTAATAGTTAATTAATTAACTAGTAAAAGTCCAAGGGTTTAAAGTGTTAATAGGAAGTTTAATTATGAGATTAATCATAATTAAACTCCAATGACTTAACTGTAACTTAAGCCCTTATAAATAAAGGCTTAAGGTTAAGGTTTAAGGGTTACACTTTTACATCACCTAAACCCTAATCTCTCCTCCCTCTCCTCTCGTGTTCGACGGCCGAAAACCCCAAGAGGGTTTCGGATTGCTTGTTCGACCGAAGCCACACACACACACAAGTCATTGTGTATTGCTTTGTTGGTACAACGCGGTCTTGCAGCGTGTCCAGGTGGTGCAGTAGAGGTGGATCACTTCTATAGCAATCTAAAGGTAGTGTTCATCATCTCCTTCTTCTCGTGATCTCATTGACTAGTAGAGATCCAGTAATGTGGTATTCAAGTTCCGTCATGTGAATACTACAAGGTTTTCCTACATTTTTGTCTTCATTAAATCTCTTCAGTGGGGGATGCTTTTCAGCGACCCAACAAAGGACATAACAAGTCTAGATGCATGTTCAAGGATATCAATTGTTACTCTTAAAGAACTCCGAGGCACCGAAGGCGTCAATATCGTATTTTTTTTAACAAGCCCCGAAAGTAAAGCTTCGGTACGCCAGTCTTCTAAAGTGGGTACTTCAAGCAAAAAGGAGGAGGTTCTTAGGGCAAGAAGTCATACATTTCTAATCACTTCTGAGAAAGCCCGCGAGGATGATGACATCGAAACGGTACATTTCTTGTTAATCTTCAACCCGTCTATACATTGTTTGATTTTGAAGCTTCTTATTTCTTGTGTGTCATTGGAATTCACTTGGTTTTGTTGTTTCCCTCGTAATCTATTGATTGAATTTGATATATGTTGAGATTGTGGGTAGTGTGACTAGTTTGACTAGAAAGTGTATAAGGATTGTATTTTAGAGATTGATGATTGCGGATCCCTCGATTTAGAATTTTTTTTATAACTGCTAAGCTTTAATGTTATTATTAGAATGGATCGGATGTCGAGGTATTATGTCGGAAATATGTGTGTTGAAAAGATCATTCGAATTCCAGTTGAAGGTGAGAAACCCGTGTATGTGTATGGAGAAAGTAGAATGGAAAACAAACGATCTTATTCCTTAAAGCCCATAAATTCTTGTTCTGTGGGTGGTCTTCTCTAATATATGTTTTAATATCGTGGTAGAAATATAGAAAACGCTAAAAGATGTCTGAATTGTGAAATTTTATGTCTCGCGCATAAAGCTAATGAAGTTGCAGATGCTTTAAGTCGGAAAACATATCACCCGAGTGTATCTTACACAATGACAAATATAGTAGTGAAATTTGTTATATTTGATGATTTAAAGAAGTGGCATATCGAAGCCTTGAAACCCACAATTAATTAGAAGGAAAGAATGTTGAAATATGAAAAGTTTGGATGAGTTAGGAACTATTGCACGATTAGTCATAAAATGAAGTGTGACTTTGATCATGATAGTGAATTTGACTATTATGAACTTGTGATGATTGTTGAATGTAATTATCTAAAATTGAAATTGTAGGATTGCATGCTGAATATGGTATTTAGCTGATTAATCCAAGAATTTGTTGTTATGTGGTTGTTGATTGCGATGATAGGAAGAGTTAGACCCGTTTGGTAAAATAACTAGTTAAATTTAATTGGTCAATGTTTGAAGTCATGACATGCATATAGAATGAGTATTTGAAATTTATCCATGGTATAAATTGAGAATTTTGTAATGGCACGAAATTTGACTTGTTTGGGGGTAATTTGGAATCTAAGTACTTGTAGTGCGAAAGTGTCTTTAGTGATTCATGTTATCTACGAGAGTCGAAGATCAAATATACTTGATGGAACGGTCCCTTTGACCGAAGTCAAAATGGTTGACAAATGGTAATAAGTAGAAGAATCGGAAGAGATAATTGATGCGAAGTCAATCAAGTTAAAGAAGAAAGAGGTGCAACTAGGATTAGTCAAATACAAACATCATTGAGGAACAAATTGGACGTGTGAAAGAAAAGAAGATATGGTCAAGAAATACCCGTTTTGTTTAAATCAACATGATTTCGAGGACGAAATCCTCAAAAGGAGGAGGTAATTGTAACATACGAGTTTTCGTTTCATCTAAAATATATCTTTACACATAAGTAACTTGGATTATGTGTATTAAATGCTCAAAACATGTTTTCCATGCTTTAGTTGTGTTTTGTGCAAATATGGTGGTAATATGATAAGTATACAATGGTTAAGAAAAACATGTATGAGCAAATAATATAACATTTGTAACACCCATTTCCGAAGCGTCAACTTTGGGAACGAGTATCCTGGAATAAAGTTGAGAATTTATGAATATAATCTAAATGGAGTTGTAGTACTCCTTATGAGGTTTCCAACGATATAAAGAACGTTAAAACGAAGTTCGTATGAATAAGTTACGGGCGTTTGAAAAAAGGAAGAAAATTTTTGTTAGTGCTGTTAAGTATTAAACTTGCGGACACCCCACCGTTAGAGCGAGTGAGGGCGCGTGCGTGGGTCCCTAGGGCTGAAATTTGGACACGTTGTCCCTAAGAGATGTATGCAAGTGGTGTTAAATTTTAATGCAGACCAGAGGTCGTTTAGACCCTCTGCCGCACCATTTATAGAACAGAATACATGCAATCAGCCTAAAAACTCTCTCTTTCATTAAGTGTGTGTGTTCTTGGTGTTTTACTGTGTGTGAACGATTTTAAGCTCAAATTAAAGGGGTTTTTACATGCAAGTGAAGATTTAAAGGTAACTCATCTCCCTTGTCATATATATGAGTAGAAATCATGGTAGAAATGGATGATTTGGTGAAGGTGATGAACCCACTTATGGGTAAACCTCATGAACCATGAAATCAAGTTGGGAGTTTTGACTTATAAACTGATTTAAGGTTTTTAATGATGATATGAAGGCTAGATTGTGTTGAAAATATATGCATGTTCATGTTAGAAATGAAAAGAAGCATATACAGGTTTTGTGCATACATGCATGTGTTGTACATTGGCAGATTTTGACCCGTAGCTTAGTTTGTTTGAGTTTTATGAAAATAAAGTTATGGAATGGGCTGTGATTTTGGGAACATTGTATATGTTGGAATTATAACACTTGGTTGTATGTGTTGTATCTAGTTTTGGAATCCAGAAGGCAAGATCAAAGTTTTGGAAGGTTGGAGTTTTGTCCGTCTACATCTACGCCAATGTGAGTTCATCTATGTACAATTGTATACTAGTAGTTATATATCTAAATGTTATGTGTTTATGTGTTATTTGGTTTATTGTATCACATATGCGATGCTTAGAACATTGAATTGGTATTTCTAGTGATTTGAATATATTATGATTAGATGAAGATTGATTCATTGATAAACACTTGTAAGGTGCATTGAACTGTAAGAATATAGTGATTATTTGTGGTATGCCTTGTTTATAATCTTTTGATAGATGTCTTGATTGTTGGAATATCTTTGTAATGTCTCGTTTGACACGATTTAAGTCGTATGAATTCCTTGTTGCGTCTCGTTTGGATTGTCCTTGTATGAGATTCATTTGATATTGATTCGAGTTATGATAATCCTCTTGTTCCGGTCTCGTGGAGTTATCTTTGTTATTGTTTCGTTTGATATCGAATATGAGTTACCCGTACGAATTCCTTGAGAGATGATTTTGTTTCGTGAGGACCCACGGCGGCTTGAGTATTACTTTGTGTGATATGTCAGGCGGTGGACGCGGGAGTACCTGGAGGAGGAGTGGTATAGACCGTGGTGGTGAAGCTGGATTATGGTCTCGGTTAGGGGTGCCATGGTCACCTTCATCGGCCTCATTCCCTAATGGCCTAAGGGGGAATGACGCACTTTGATTCGTTTGGATTGTATTGAGATCTCGTTGATTCATGGTGTGGTATTGTCTATAGGTTACGGTGGTTATGTGATGATTCCCGTGGAGTGTTGATTCAGTGATTGGTTCTTGATTGTGTTTATTATCTGGCAAACTCTTGTTGATTCTTGCGAAATAGTTGTATTCACAGTGTCAGTCATCCAGTAATTCTTGTTGATCCCAGATAAGTGTTGATACTCGACTATGGCGGATTCTCGGTAAATCTCATGTTAAGTTGTAAAGCTTCTCGGTTAGTTATGTGTTGAGGTGTACTTGCTATAACATGAATTACTTGAATTGTTTTATATCATTTATATGTTATTATTCTTTTGTTTTGTATATAATGCTAGTATTATTTTGTACTTTATGAACTCACTAAGCTCGTTGTAGCTTACCCGTTTAGTGGACAAACATTTTACAGGAAAAGATTAAAGGGAAAGCATATAGATAGTATCTTAAAGTTGATCAGAGGTTTAGAAGATCTACTTCTAGTATATATTTAGGTAAGCGAGAGTGGGTTAATTTTGAATTTTGATTGTAGTTAGTTGGTTTGTATCTATAGACATTGTTGGTAGTGAAATCTTGGCTCATTTGTTATCTTATGTATAGTCGTTGTCGGATTTGTATGGTTAATCCTAATTACATAGTTATTGGAATGTTGAAAGTTTGATTGGCGGGTATTTGGACCCGGTCGTTACACGCATAAACTACTTTCAGTAAACAATTAGAGCACCTCCTTAATCTCATTTAAGGTCATATGCATGAACTCTTGTAAGTAGCATCTAAATGTGCAAATGTCGTAGCAGGAGCAGGGTCGGTCAAATCATCTGTAGGTACATTTTGCCTATCCCTATCCCGATGAGCCGAAACCAAAGCTGAACAAGCAGATACAAAAGGAATTCAAGTGTAAATTGCAGGACGTATCGACGGAAAAAAATTACGCGCGTTGAATGGATCAGAGAGGGGAGGGTTCCACTACAAACCATTCGAGCTAAAATTGATTATTGTGCCTATACAATTTGAACAATCTATGGGTTATTAGGCATCAACATTTGGATATTTATAGACGGGGAATAATAAACTTTTATTTCCCTTTGCATTGTATGATAACTATTTTAGAGAAGTGCAGATTTTTTTTCTTCTTAATTTAATCATGATTGCTAAAACTAAGTGTTACCTTTTTCAATTAAAAATAAAGCAAAACAACAGAACGTAGTTAAGAAGAAGAATTATATATAGATTTATTGTTGTGGACTTGTAATAACTTAAATAACCCAAGAACCCCTAATTGTTGTTCATGCCCACAAACTACCTAAAGAAAGGCAGCAAACTGAATAATATTCCTAAACGTATTTCACAAACACAAAAAAACCAACTTAATAATAATAATTATATAATCAAACTAAAGGTCTCTTTTCTTCTTCCTCCTCTTCATTTCTTCGGTGTTCATCTTTACCCGAAGAAATTTCTTTCATCTTCTGAACCATTCTTGGAGTCGGTTTGTTCTCGGGTATCATCTTCAACACAATTCCCATAGATATAAGAATCAAACCCGTCCCATGTTGTTCTGTTAACGGTTTTGTAAAAATCAAGTACGATAGTAGCAAAGTAACCGCCTTTCGAGCCGTTGTTATCTACAGAGTACAAACGTCACTAAGTACAAGTTCATAAGCACATAGTACAAGAAACGTCACTAAGATTTGGGATTTAAGGAAAACGTACCATTGCGGTTGTAGCAGCACCAAATATTGCAATTAGAGAAAGAACGGAGACTTGACCAATAAATGTTGCCATTGCTTCAAAGACTAACACACCATAGACATAAGGATGCTGTACTCACACACAAAAAAGGTCAAGCTTTGACTTTTGGTGTGGTCAAACTAACAAGGTTTCATGTTGGAATTTAGCAAGAAAATGTTAAAGTTTTACCTGTGAACAAGAACTCCAAGCTTTGAATAATTCCCCTGTTAAAAGCATTGGAGGAATCAAAAAAGGCAAACCCACAACAGTTGAACACAATAGCATCTCCATCTGCACAAGAAAACCAAGAGGAAAAAGAAGTCAACTTTTTGAATCTTGACTTTATTCGCACCCCGTAAAATAAGTCACATGCAAGTCACCTGCGTTGTATCGGGATTCATTGTAAAGATTGCTTCTTGAAAATTTCCAAGAAATGAATCCATAATCAGAGCACCAGAAACCATCACAACACCAAGAATGCTAAAATTTGGTGAAGTATTTGCATCAGCAAGAGTGAATAGTATCAAACCAACTACTAAAAGCAATGCAGAAACGTATTCATGAGGAGGGTATTTTCGTCTTAAACCAGGAATAAAAGCTCCCATTACCATCACCGGAAGCACCTGCCAACAAATACTCAAAATTCAGCCACAATGAGATGAAGAGAAAACCAAGATCCTAACTTTATGATTCAAAACGCAATGTTTGAGTGTGAATGTGCAACCAAACACTGCACGGAGGAAATCAAGATTTGGGTTCTTGAATATGAGATACAATTTTAAAGGTGGGTAATGAATCAAGATCGAAACTTTATGACACAAGGTGCAACTTTGAGGTGATAATGTACAAGTAATCAATGCATAGGGGAAATCAAGATTCAAGATCTAACCTTGGTGGATTTAAACATGAGTTGAGCAGGGTAATTAAGGAAAGCTAAAGAGCCTTTGGTGAGACCATGAGAACCCATGAGTACTGCTGACAGTTTGACATAGGTTTTCCACGGGTTCACCATTTGTTTGGTGGTAAACCCTTGTAAATAAATTAAAGCAATGTAAACCCATCCTTGTATGAAGGTAAAGTACCACCCATAACTACAAGAAACAGAAAAAAGAAAAAAAAAACCATAAAAAATTAACATTTTAAACTTGGGGCGATAAAGAATGGTTAAATTCAAGATTGTGTGCACAAACTGACCTGAATTTAAGACGGTTATATACATATTCCTGAAAGAAAAAGTATAAAGATAATTCATTAGCATCAAATCATTGATCAACATTCAACCCAAAAAAATGAAGAGTTGTTTCGACTTTCGACGGTCAAATGATATGCTATTTAACATCAAGATTAACAATTATTATATTTGTATGCAAATAACTAATAAACACATTATGCTACATATAATAATATTAAATAAAAACAAGTTAATGATTATAACAGTCAAGGAATTATGTAGGATGTGAAGTTTAGGGAGCAACAAGTTTGAGACTTTGAATATTTAAACTTAAAAAGCATCATTAAACAAAGTGGTTTAGCGGCAAAAATCAAGATTATCTTGAAATGCGAAAAATTAATCAAGTTGACCAATTAAAAAGGTTAAATAACATATTGAAATCAGCATGAAACACATATGCAGAAAAACAAAAAAAGACCGCAATAGATTCTGCTTATTGAATTTATTTATTTAATTGTTTAATGCAAACACAAGTCTCCTATAAATAATGTGTTTAAAATGAGAATAATTCTCATGAGAATGAATTCATTTTCCAGCACGACACAATAATGCTATAACAACTTGTACACCATGCATTAAATGTTGTATTTTCACCGGAGTTGCTACCGAACTTGTAGTTGAACATCATCATTTTTCAACTGCAGCCAATTCGGACTTTGTCATTGTGGAGTTTGAATGTACATGACATTGGGAATTAGTCGGCCAAAATTGATATTTTATAATTCATATTTAATAATTTTAACAGAAATTCATTAAATTGATAATTCAAACTAATGAAATATGATGATATCACACAAAATGCCAAACAACAACCTTTGCACGGATTATTCTTTGGTGCTAAATTTAGATAAGAATTATTTTGTCAAGTTGGGTAGGACCCATTTAGAATATACCAAAAACTTCAAGGCAAGTAATCAAGTCTTTAACTTCTTTCTCTAAAAAATTACTAACAAAAAGCACACACAATTAGGGAAAAGTAAAAAAATTAAGATAAAGAAAGAGTCAATAAAGCCTTAATAATATCCAAAATATATGCTGGCAAATTGCATAAAGTATTTCATACAAGTCATAAACGTCATCAAGAACAATCTAATCTCCCTAAATATATTATTTAAATGTTTATTTTATTTACATGGGTTTTTAAAAAATACCAAATTTTTAATACTAAGTCAATCAAATTGGGTTTCTGGAAATACACCTAAGTGGAGAAAAGTTATCAAATCAAATACGGGTTTATAAAAAAAACTCAATTTTTAAAAGAATCTCACACAAATTTAACATGGGTTTATGAAATTATTACGTCACAAGAGCAGATAGCTAATAAAAACGGCTAATTTACATGAAATAAACCCTAATTCTTTAAAAAAAACGAAAAGGTTTTTAGAGAATTACCTCACAAACACCATTAACAAGATACCCAAAGAAAAACCCTGAAGAACAAATGAGAAATTGCTGCCATTTTGGTCGATCGGATAAAGAAATACCAAACAGAGATCGAGATTGTTCTTCGTTGTTCTTCATATTTCTCTCTTGTTGAAAAAGTCAATAACTTTCTTGATTATGAACAACAATGAAGGGATTTAATTTATCATATAAAGAAATTGATCAACTGAGGTTTTTGCATGTTAACTTTAGAGAGAGAAAAGGATTGATTAAAGGGAGCGTATCGGTTCAATCACGTTAAACATGAATCCGAGAACACATGAAAAATTAAGAATTTTTTTATTTTTTACTCTTTATTTCCTAGAGAGAGAAAGAGTGTTTACAAGTTCTGGTTTTTGAAGAGGAGGCGGAGAAGAGGTGTGTCATCACTGTCATGTGTGCATATTAGGGAATTTTCTTTTTCTTTTGAAGAAAAAGAAAATTAAAAAATACTTTTTAATGTATTGAAAATAGTAACGATTTTAATTTTTTTACTTTGTAGCAAGTGAATCTTTAATGTAAACAATCAATTTACCTCTACAAAACTTCTGTTTACAACAATCAATTACCAAATATTCTGTTACACGCTAATCATCACACAGTTTGGGTATTATGTCACCCAGTTTCAGTTAAATGGTAGCTGTAAATTGTAATTCCTCCGTTTTAAATTTATTATTTACTATAAAAAACATATAGTTTAAGAAAAAAGTACATTAATTATACTATGTCACTTAAATTTTCATTTTCTCATTTAAATATTTTTTGATAAATTGAAATTTAGAAAAAGCAGTCTTTGTGAGACAAACTAAAATCGTATACAAGACAATAAAAATACTCCGTAGAACGGAAGGAGTATAATTTTTCAGAACTAGATTAATATTTTAGTAGAAAAAAGGTAAGTTCTTTATAATGGATAATCCTATATTCCTATTGGTGTGATGTTGTATTCTTCTTTTATACTACTACATATCTAGTGTATTATGCATTGTTTTGCATTAAATAGTATAAAAATAGAAAAAAAATCAACATTTACATATTTATATGCAATGAATAATAAGGTTTAAATTAATACCAAATTTTCAAATTTAATGTAACATTATTCATTGTACTAAACTACAATAATACATACAAAAGTTAAATGAATTAGCCGTGTTTTTGTATGTTAATGCCATTACTACTCTTTACAAATGTGATGCATGGGTCAGATTCGATCATATGCTATCAATACGTATATCATTTATTTTACGTTTTTAAAAAGCTCGTTTAAACATAGATATTATGCATTTTTTGTTTATAATGAGAGTAGTACGTCTATGATTTGCTGCAGATATATATAGCTAACTATGTAATGAGTTATTACGTTTGATTTTGATAACTAAATACCAAAAACTAAAACTCATTAAACTTCAAAAGTACAAAAGATATTAAATGAATATAAAAAACTTTAACCATCAAAAGTTTAAGAATAGACGAAAAATGGCAAATGAACGGGGTAATAGAAAAGCTAAAAAGGTGAATATAAAATAAATAAATATATTACAATGATTAAAAGTATATGAAAAAAGATGGAGCATTTCCTTCTTCACCGTTAAAATTGAGACAATATTAAATTTCAATGTTTTAATTATTGTGAAATCCAATTACAATTGTATATAATATTAAGTTTTTTTTTTTATAATTATGCTCTAAAAACATTTTTTAAATAAATTTGAATGACACTATTAAGAAATATATTTATAAGGCATGACACATCAATAAATGTAATATTTCACATATACGTAAAATACAATATTAAATATTCATTGTATAATGTCATAAGTTTGAGAAACTCCATTTTATTTCATACCAAAATATCTAATTATATTGTCATTGTCATTTTTGTAATAATTGAGATTAGCATTTAGAAACGTCTTTGGATTCTTATGAGAGGATTTATTATTGTATTCTAATAAAGATAAGTCATATCCATCGGTATAAAACTTTAATTATCAAATGATTGTGATTTGTATTGATATTTTGGTGTTAGATGGATAAATGTTATAAAGATGGGTTTTTTTATACTACGTATATAATTTGGAATACATCATTTGGTACTGGGAATTTTATTATAAACTAGCACGTTAACGATCTAAATCGGTGGTAACTGGTAGTTTTGAGCGGTATTTCTATGACGGTCTATCATTTTAGGGTGTATTTATTGACATAAAAATTCCCCTGAGATGTCTAATATCCATTGCCATTTGTTCGGAGAATTTTAGTTAATACGGAAGTGGTTCAGGATACTTATAATATACTCGAGACTCAAGACCACCCACAACTCTTCCCCAAGGAAGGCTAGTTCGGACCCACTTCAATCCATGAACAGATACCTCAATTATGTCTTCAACCGTTGTATTGGAATTTTTAGCGAGAGCAAATAATATGGAAGCTAAATTGCTCAGTTTTCGATTGAGTGTATTGATGATCTTTTAAACTAACATTCTTCCAAAACTATGTTTTATCACATTAACGATCTTTTTAACAAAATAACTCAATTTTGACACCAAGATCATAAAGTAAATTTGTTGCTATAATCGTCTCTTCTCTATCTATAATAAAAGAAAGCATGTCACGTCATCTTTGTCACGTCATTAAACATCCACCAATGAAAACATTCTACATCACCCTTTTGAGATCAACCTAATCCATGTAGAAAACATTATTTTAAGATATTCCGAATTTAAATAAGTAATATTTAATCAATAATATTCCAAATTTTAAGATCTTTGGATATCAAGGTCCCACACGTCACCCTTTTTAATATTTTTATTAAAATCAATCCCTAATTATTAGATTTTTTAAAATTATAAAAAAAAAACAATTAATCACGAATTTTAAATCATTACGTGCACACATTATCTTTAATATATTATCATAAAACATATTTTAATTTCAAAGAAAACATTATGTTTTGAACAAAATCATCTTTATCTTTATTTATAATAAATAAAAGCATTACACGTCATACAATCCACAACGTCTCTCTCTATGGCATTATTGACGACACAAATTAGGGTATTCAAAATCTCAATCTTTAATTTCTTCAAAGCTGTTTCACGTCTCTCTCTAATAATCTGCTATTGATTCAATGATTTTGAAGTTCGAAGCTTTTTTATTTAATATATATTTTCAGTTACATTTATATTGCTTAATTAAGGTATTTGACTATACTATTATTTATTTATTATATCCAATATATAAAAGTTGGTACGTAATTTGATTATTACCAATATAAGGGGCAAATTTGACTCATTTACTTATGAATGAGTCAATTTAGTTATGTTTTATCCCTAATGGGTCATATAGCTATATGGGTAAAAACCATTAGGTTAGCTAGAGAGAAAACGGGTCGAGCTCTAATTTTAATATCCAAAAAGTTAGACTATAAGAAAAATAATATAATTTTGATACTCTCTATTACAATAGTAATATAAAGTTTTGAGTAAAACAATTTAGAAGGTTATATGCCTTCAAATACATTGTGACTTTAACCTATTCGACCCATTCCTTTTTAGCTTAATTTTTTATCTGTCCTATATGAGATTGTGATTCATTCACATCAGCAAATATGCATTTTGTGTTGATATCGAAGGGGGAACCATGTAATCATATTTAAGACGGTAATTACGTTTGTTTGAGCAGGTTATGAAGGATTTATGTGCACAGTTAGTCAACCTATGATGATACATCCATGCCTACGAAACACTTAAGGGTCACACCGGTGAGTGCATGTAATACGAGCAAGTTATGCAACGATACTACGAAGAGGAATGATTCATAATAGTCATTATGAATCAGTTAAGTATTAAGTTAAGTTTAACCTATTACGAGATTAGTTTAACTAACTAATTAATACAAGTAGTTGTACATTTACTAGTTAAGTAAATATACAATGTGTTAATTATAGATTATCCATGATATGATTTAAGGCTATTAAATCATATAGTAATTGGATAATATTATTGTGTAAATTATATAAAGGTTATGATATAATTAACTATTAAAAGTATAAATACAAGTATATATAATACGTGTATATGGGTACCGAATTATTAGTGTTAAATTTAGAATTGGGTTACCGGTGATCCACACAAGTGATCAACCGGGATCCAAAAGGATGCTTTAACAACTAAAGACTAAACCTCTATTTATAATGTATAGAGGTTTTACAATTAACCATATTCTATATGTAACTCCCAATTCTAATAAGTGCATCCCTTGATTAAAGGGATTTGATTCATTACTCAAATAAGGAATGCACCATTCACGGACTGGTCGGTCCGTGTACTCAGTATGACTGAGCTATACCGACTAACTCGGTATGAGACTGAGCTATACCGACCAACTCGGTATGAGACTGAGCTATACCGACTAACTCGGTATGTGGAGCTCGGTCCGTGAACTCGGTATCACCTCATACTGACCAACTCAGTATGACCAGATACCGACCAACTCGGTATGAGACGAGTTTCACTAAGATTATTTATATAAGTTAAACTTATATATTCCTTTGTTCATCAGATTCACAAAGTAATAGGTTTGACCGGGTTTTCTACCCTAACAATCTCCCCCTATCTGATGATAACAAATGAATATGTTTAACCTAATAAATAATAACGATCTTGTCTTGTATGGTCTTCTTTTTGAGATCTTTTCATATTCTTTATTCACCGAGTACTTCAAGAAACTATATATCACACTAACTTTTCTCCCCCACAATCATTGAGTCCTTTCTCAAACTGTCCGGTAGATTTGAATTGTAATGAAACATCACTAAGGAATCATTCAATTAGTAGATTTCCTCAGTTTGAAATGATTCAAATGTTTGTAAAATAATGTGTGACACGTACCCCCTTGAATAACTTAGCATGAACATCTTAGCTTAAAAGAACTTTAGCTTCATATAAAGAAAACATATATCACATTGCGTTTTCTCCCCCTGAATCAGAGTCATCTCCTTAAACTGTTCGGTATATTTTATCTTTGACTTGAAGCATCACTAAGGAATCAATCAACTTATAGATTTCCTCAGTTTAAGATGATTTCTTATGACTAAAAGGAGAAAAATATGTGAAACATACTCACTTGTATAATTCAGCATGCAGAATTCCATTTCTCTAATTTTGCAGCAACTTCAAAAAATCATATCTCCGTGTAGAATCTTCTGATCATTATGAATTTTTAACACAATATACATATACCTGTCTTCAACATCATATCCAATAAAATCATAGTGATCCATCGGTTGAAACGATCACAGCAGTCTCATACTGACCACTCGGTATGAGACAGTCAGTATCAGAAAATCATCAACTTTGAAAATATGTATCTCTCAGTATACGATTCTGATCAGTCTGAAATTTTGATACCCAGTACATGTATGTGTTATGGATATAATATCCAAAATTTATGAAAATCCAACGGTTACAAAAGATACAATAGCCGTTTTACCAGAGTTGCGCAGAATTAAAAACATACCATAAATATTCGTCAATAATCTTCAAAAATATATATCTCTCAATAAACGATTCCTTTTGAAGATCTGAACGGTGAAAATGTTAAACACATTATGGTGAACCTTCTGTCCAAATTTCACGCTTATTAGAAGTTTGAAGAAAGAGATTTGATTTTTCTACCATGGCTGCCCAAAAAGTAAGGAATAAAAAGCATAGAATCTGACTTTTTGCGCCATACATATCTCTCTACCAGAAACTCGAATTGCAATTCTGAACGGTCAGACTGTGTTTTTGTGTGTTGAGAACCTCCTGTTCAAATTTCACACAGATTCGACCATTAACGAAGGAGATCCGGCATTTCTTCTACCCGTGCGCAGAATATGACGAAAATTCTGCATTGTTCTTCTTTATGAAAAGACTTGATCTTCAACAATATATAGGGTTATATGATCATCAAAGTTGTAGATAACTTTGAACCGCTCTGATACCAATTGTAGGACCCAACCACCCATATATTGTTAATAAAATCGGTAAAGACAAGATCATATACGTCATACGATTATTCTTATTAAGCACAAACGTATAAAATGTGTTCTTGGTTGCGGAATAACCAAGAACACTCCACAAAGTGTTACATTTAGAATTGGGTTACCGGTGATCCACACAAGTGATCAACCGGGATCCAAAAGGATGCTTTAACAACTAAAGACTAAACCTCTATTTATAATGTATAGAGGTTTTACAATTAACCCTATTCTATATGTAACTCCCAATTCTAATAAGTGCATCCCTTGATTAAAGGGATTTGATTCATTACTCAAATAAGGAATGCACCATTCACGGACTGGTCGGTCCGTGTACTCAGTATGACTGAGCTATACCGACTAACTCGGTATGAGACTGAGCTATACCGACCAACTCGGTATGAGACTGAGCTATACCGACTAACTCGGTATGTGGAGCTCGGTCCGTGAACTCGGTATCACCTCATACTGACCAACTCAGTATGACCAGATACCGACCAACTCGGTATGAGACGAGTTTCACTAAGATTATTTATATAAGTTAAACTTATATATTCCTTTGTTCATCAGATTCACAAAGTAATAGGTTTGACCGGGTTTTCTACCCTAACATTAATACTAGACATTTAATAGTTAAGTGCAACAATAATAAACTAGTTAAACTATAAGGGATGGAAGTGTAAAAGGATAAGTTTAATTAAGAGATTAATCTTAATTAAACTAGAAGGGCCCTAAGTGAAAGTCCATCTATTATAAATAGAGGGCTTAGGGATCACTTATGAAGTTACACCTTGGAGCCGAAACCCTAGCCCCCTCTCTTCTCAATTTCGACCGAACACAACCCCAAGAACACAACACTTTGTGTTCTTCGTGTTCTTCATTCGTTCTTCGTGTTCTTCAAGTCTTGAAGATCCAAGTTCGTTGCAAGTGATCATCTAGAGGATCGTTCGTTGTGTTCATCAGTGGACTTATCTTAAGCATTAACCTAAGGTATGATTCATGGAACACTCTTCCTCCTTCTCCTCTTGTTCGAAGTCGAACCAAGAACCCTAGGGTTCTTGGTAGTAATCGACGAACACACACAAGTATGTGTGTGTGTTCGAGTTCTTCGTACAAGGTTTCTTTCTTGTTAACCTAATCAAGATTTCCAACATCCCAATCCTTTAGGGTTTAAGGATTAGGTTTATCCCAGTTCCGCATTTAGGGATTAAATCAGCTAGTTGGTTTTAACCGGTCAAGAACAAGTTCATGTTCTTAGTCAGTCATGGTTCGAACCAAGTATACTAGGAGGTCGATCCTATGGGTCAATCAGTCGCATGGTGCGTAGTGAAACCCTTCAGTGGTATCAGAGCGTTGGTTTAGAGATCTAGACTAGATTAACAAAGATTGTTTGTTTACTTTAATTACAAGTTGTTTTTTTTCAAGTTTTTCTTCTTCTTCATATTTTTTCGAAAAATGGAAGAACCCTAGGACCAAGAATATTAAACTAGTCTACTTTAATTGGTCAAGAAGGTTTCTAAGAACCCTAGCAATTTTCGAAATACAAGGAAGAACCCAAGGATCAAGTATGTTAAACAAGATTTGTTTAATTGATCAAAATGATTCTTTCCTTTTCTCCCTTGAATTTTCGTGGCCTAGGAAGAACCCTAGGATCAAGTATGTTAAACAAGATTTGTTTAATTGATCAAAAGGATTCTTTCCTAATCCCTTAGTATTTTCGAAATCTAGAGGGTACTTGGACACCAAGTTTATTAAACTAGCTTAGTTTAATTGGTGGAAAAGTTTCCTAGTCTTGAGATTTTCGAAACCCTAAAAAGAATCCTAGAAGTTTAAACTAGTTTAAGTTTATTACTTTAAAAAGTATTAATTAGGATAATAATCTAAAACCTAGTTAATTAAATAAGTTTATGTCTAATAGGTTTAATTATTATTTTGATACATTTACTTAACTAGTTCTTTAAACCTAGAAATTTAGACAAAGTTTTATTGTCTATAAAGTTTAAAAGGTTTAAATGAATTTATTAAAAGTTATAATCTATCTTAGAATTTAAACAAAGTTTATTGTTTAAATAAGATTGATTAAAATTAATCTTTTAATTAAAATAATATCTTTGATCAAGAAAGTCAAAACCCTAGTTTTGATTGGTCAAAAACAAGATTAGGGTTCATCTAATTAGTTTAGGGAATTAATGAGGATTAAAAGAAAAAAGGGTGTTAATTTTTAGGTTCTAAAATTAACAAGGTGTATTTAATTATTTATATATATGTATTAAAAATTTCAGAATTTTTAATTATTAGGTAAAATTGAATTTTAAAAGATATAATAAGTTTATACGTACTTTAATTAGATTAAGTTAAAATACATATGTATAAATTAGATGTAATATTCTTATTAGAATGTTACAAGTTTATTATAAAATGTACATATATACGAATACATTAAATACAAGATAAAAATGTAACAATTAAAAAGGGTTTAATATTATAACTAGTTATTGTATAAGTTATAATATAATTAAAACTAGAAAGTACAAAGTTATGATTTCATTATAACTAGAAATTGTACAAGTTGAAATTATATGATTAACTAAAAATATACAAAGTTATATCATATATTAAGATGTATAAAGTTATAAATTATTATAACTAGGTAATTATACAAGTATAATATAAGTATTTTACAAGTCACGTAATATACTAGATTAATGATCAAATAAAAATAACAAGAACCTATATTTAACTAGTTCAAGTTAAATATAAGAAATGTTTAAACAAACTAAGAATTATTATATATAATCTTTATATAATAAGTTTATTAGTTTCACCAAGTATAAACCGGTGATTGTGTTAGCTTAAGTTTCATCATGATTGTTGAGGCTAGTGGGAGCTACACAAGAAAATCACAAAGTTTATAAGTGTGTCATTAAGACATAACTTTTGGTCGAATCTAATAAGTCAAAACAAATGTTTAATTTCATTATTAGACATATGAAGAACTAGGTGTGTTAAACTAGGTTTATGTTTCAAGTTTATGAACCATAAAAGAATTAAAAGTTTAACATAAGATTTAAGTTTTTTTTCAAGTAAGATAAAACAAGTAACTTTTATTCTAAAATAAGGTTTTTCACAAAATCTAGTAAAACGTTTTGTACACCTCGTTTTAGGTATACATGTAAAATCGTGTAAATTCTTGAAACTATAAGTTTTAAAGAATAGTTCTTATGTTTTAAAAAGGTGTCTTGTAGAATTCCTAAATTCACAAGTCACGCATTTTAAACAAGGATTAAGATTGGAATAAAGTTTTAAGTTTAGTTTTAAGACTTAAACAAACCCAAGAAAATCTTAGATCTAAGTACTATCCACCTAATGGAACACCTCACTTGTTAAACGATATTCATATTGTAAGGATAAAGAACCTTAGATATGGATTCAAATCATTGAGCCTTAGCTGCCTTGTCAAAGGAAAGCGAAGGTTGAGCCAAGCTACTTGTTAACTCTGGGTCCCATCCGTCCTGCCAAGAACTCGAACCGCCAACTCCGTTCAAAATCACAGTGTGGCTTTCTTAGGATCATGCTAGTGAGTTGTGCTTGCTGGGAAAGGACATTTTTTTTATCGAAATTATCTCATGTCTTTAGGGGGGGGCAACAAAGCTGCGGTGTTAGGGTGCGTAAGGTTCTGTGATAATCGGGAGTCCCGGCGCAGAGCATCGCACTGTCTTAGATGGTCTGATCTACTTTGGTGATAATCGGGAGTCCCGGCCCAAAAAGTACTTGAGTAGAATAGACATACTAGACTTTATTACTAACTTAGAAATGTACAAATAGATTGTACAAAGTTGTAACAAGTTATAAGTCTAAAGATTCTACGACCCCTAGGAATCGTGTCAAGTCTTGATACGATCGGTAAGGATGTTACCTACCAGAAATAGCATGTCTCGTCGGGAAGTGCCCAAACCTTGCGGCGAGAATTTGATATATGGATCCTAGGCCTAAAATATTAATTATGGGTTTATAATATATTTTAGAGAATGTTTATTGATGATTACTAATTAAACTGGGTTTGATTTGTAGATGGCAGCAACAAACGCAATCGCGACAACAAGTACCAACAATCTCTCACTTTGCTCAATCCTCGAAAAGGACAAGTTGACTGGGTCAAACTTTCTCAACTGGGAGCGCAATCTTCGTATTGTGCTCAGGCATGAGAGAAAGTGGTATGTCTTGGAGAGAGCAGTACCAAACACCCCTGCTGTTAATGCCAGAGCTGAAACGAGGCAAGCTTATGATAAGCATGTCAGTGATGCACTCGATGTGAGCTGTCTGATGCTCGCCACTATGAGTCCTGGGTTACAAGCGGGACTTATGGATGTGCCTGCATTTGAGATGATCCAGCAACTTAGGGATTCATTTCAAGAGCAAACTCGCACTGAGAGGTTTGACATCAATCGAGCCTTCAACTCTTGCAAAATGGTCAAAGGAACGTCGGTGAGTGCCCACGTCATGAAAATGAAGGGACACATGGATCACCTCGCTAGACTTGGTCACCCCATACTGTTGCAAATGGCAACATATACTATACTCAACTCGTTGTCTGATGACTACAAGTCTTTTGTGGTCAACTACAACATGCATAATATGGAGAAATCCATTGCTGAGCTACATTCCATGCTCAAGACAGCTGAGTTGAGTTTGGGGACCAAATCTAAGGACGTTCTCATGATCGGTAATGGCGGTGGCGGTGGGAAGAAGAGAAAAGGGCATGGTGGTAAAGGAAAGGGTAAAACCTATCCTAACCAAGGAGTGCCAAATGGTAAAGGTGTCAAACAAAAGGTCAAGAAGGTTAAGCCTAACACTGCGAGGACCGAGAACCGGTGCTTCAAGTGTGGAGAGGCTGGGCATTGGAAAAGGAATTGTCCAAAGGGTGCAAGTGGTAGTGGAGGAAACGCAAGTTCCTCAGGTAACACAACCACACTGCTTAATCACTTTAAGATACTTGTAAAGTACGTTACGAGTAATCTAACTTTTGCAATCGTTTATTGCAGGAGGAGATGGAAAGTGATGACGACCAGCATGAGATGGTGATGATTCCACGAGCACCAAGTTTTATAATTCAGTATTTTATGGATTCGTTTTAAACAATTTTACTTTATTGTTTGGATAATTTTGTTTTTGTTAAAACAAGTTTTATTTTGGTTTTAATTAATTTCGAATCCATGGTTGAATTATATTGTGTGCATGTGTGATAATTACACTAGTCAAGGTTTATGACTAGATTGTAAGTCAAGCTTTGATTTACTTATATTTCATGTTTATATATATTTGTTTGATTGTTGTATAAATAATGTCTTGATAGCTCAAGGTATTTAGATGCTGGTAATTAGAAAGTTTTTCTAATGAAAGTATTTAAGAGTTTTATGGAAGCATAAGGTTCAAGAGTTATTGAACTTAGTTAAAACATCTTAAGTAATAGTCATTACTTTTGATAGAAAGTTTTACAGTATTAGTATTAATATAGTATGATTATATTGGATATAATCAAGATAGATTTTAAGAGTATTATTACAAGTCTTTTATACTTGTAATAAAGGATTTAATGAAGTCATAATTCCCTAATAGGAATAATTGGATATTCGTATAATCCAAGTAAAATGACTTAAATGACTCTTAAAAGGGACAAACTATATTAAAAATATTTAAGAATTAAAAGGTATTATTGCAAGTCTTTTATACTTGTAATAAATACAATATTTAATCAAGTCATAATTCCCTAATAGGAATAATGGATATTTAAGAAATCCAAAGTGATGACTTTGGCATTAAATAAAGTTTTTAAAGAATACTAGTGTATTTAAGAAATTGAAAGTATCGTTTCAAGTGTTTTATACTTGTTAGATACAGTAATCAATAAAGATCATAATTCCTTAAACAGGAATGTTGGATATTCGCAAATCCAAAGGATGATCTTAATTATTGATAGAATTCTTAAAAAGATTAAACTACAAGTTATTGACTAGGTCAAAGTAGTTTAAGAGATGCTTAAATTCCATAAAAGTAAATGGGAGCTAAGACTAACGTAATTCATTAAAGATGTTGATGAATTCGGTAAGTTAGTAAGACATTAACAACAAGGTTTTACCAAGTCATTAGCCAAAGAGTTAAGAGAAATAATAAATGATCGTTAATTAGATTATTGCAAACCTAATAGCGTGATCACAAGTTTTGTGATTAATTATTGCATATCTAATAGGTTGTTAACACTTCAGTGGATAACACAATCACTTAAGGAAATTTCTTTAACTAGTAAGAATATCTACAAATCAAGTAACTAAAAGAGGCTTTAGCTACAAGGTTGATTTTATGAATTCAATGAACTAAGGAGTTAATTTTCAATCCTCCTATGTTTACCGAATTGCATAAAAGGCAAGACTAGAATATGTTTTAGACTGTTGCAAGAACAATATCTAGCAAAGACAAAAGTAATAGTATTCCTAAATACTCGTCTTGTGTCTTTAGTTTAATAGAAATGATTGGTTTAAGTGATAAAGTTACAATTAAGGTTGTAAGAATCATTAAGTAATCAACACAAACAAAAGGAATAAGTAATGATTCAGTAATAATTCAGTATCTATGTCTAGTGAGAAATAATACATGAGTTAGTATCATTCTTATTCATACTTTGTATGTTTTACATCATCCATTAATAAAAGTCTATTTATTCAAAAAGATATAAATCCGTGACTACTCGTCTTGGTGGGAACCTTGATGGGACGTTAACGTCATCGCGGTATTTGGTGGTAGATTCGATGCTCTTCGAAGATAGCTACACAAGTTTTGTGTAAACCAAATATCGGTGATATTCTGTTGGAGGCTCAACGAATATTGGATTGACCACCGTGACAATACTTCGTGGTTGAAAAGTTCAAAAGTATTGTTCACTAGGATTGTCCTTAAGCTGAGGTATTTGGTTTAGGATACAATGACTAATGTGCTTTGGTTCAACTTAGACAATTCTGAAATATTTGTCATACGAGGCGATACTGGGTACAAAGGAAGTTGTATTTTAAATCGAAATATAACAAGATGGTAATTGCACCTCCTCTTTAGGAGAGATATTTATAGGTCCTTTGACATGATGAGAAACTGACAAGTGCACGGCCGTGCCCAAACGAACTGATTTGTTCTTTGTCGTTTATCACAGCAATTTGAATCAAGAAGTCATAAAATGATTTCGAATACAGGAGTTGATAATTTCTACCATGCTCGTATTCGTTATCACAAATATCGTGTTGCACGGGATAAGCCTAACAACGTTACCCAAGAAGTAAAGACAGAGTGGTCTTTACTAGGAGACGCTATTAAGAGTTTTTTATAAAACTATACCAGGGTTACATAAGCTGTTTTTATGAGGTTGGTTACCTACATGCCCATCTAGAAGGCCACTGTAGCTCGTATCATTAAGACAAAGGTTACAAACTTGCACAAGTGGGAGTCTGAAGGATTTATGTGCACAGTTAGTCAACCTATGATGATACATCCATGCCTACGAAACACTTAAGGATCACACCGGTGAGTGCATGTAATAAGAGCAAGTTATGCAACGATACTACGAAGAGGAATGATTCATAATAGTCATTATGAATCAGTTAAGTATTAAGTTAAGTTTAACTTATTACTAGATTAGTTTAACTAACTAATTAATACAAGTAGTTGTACATTTACTAGTTAAGTAAATATACAATGTGTTAATTATAGATTATCCATGATATGATTTAAGGCTATTAAATCATATAGTAATTGGATAATATTATTGTGTAAATTATATAAAGGTTATGATATAATTAACTATTAAAAGTATAAATACAAGTATATATAATACGTGTATATGGGTACCGAATTATTAGTGTGTTAATACTAGACATTTAATAGTTAAGTGCAACAATAATAAACTAGTTAAACTATAAGGGATGGAAGTGTGAAAGGATAAGTTTAATTAGGAGATTAATCTTAATTAAACTAGAAGGGCCCTAAGTGAAAGTCCATCTATTATAAATAGAGGGCTTAGGGATCACTTATGAGGTTACACCTTGGAGCCGAAACCCTAGCCCCCTCTCTTCTCAATTTGGACCGAACACAACCCCAAGAACACAACACTTTGTGTTCTTCGTGTTCTTCGTGTTCTTCATTCGTTCTTCGTGTTCTTCAAGTCTTGAAGATCCAAGTTCGTTGCAAGTGATCATCTAGAGGATCGTTCGTCGTGTTCATCATCAGTGGACTTATCTTAAGCATTAACCTAAGGTATGATTCATGGAACACTCTTCCTCCTTCTCCTCTTGTTCGAAGTCGAACCAAGAACCCTAGGGTTTTTGGTAGTAGTCGACGAGCCCACACAAGTATGTGTGTGTGTTCGAGTTCTCCGTACAAGGTTTCTTTCTTGTTAACCTAATCAAGATTTCCAACATCCCAATCCTTTAGGGTTTAAGGATTAGGTTTAATCTCAGTTCCGCATTTAGGGATTAAATCAGCTAGTTAGTTTTAACCGGTCAAGAACAAGTTCATGTTCTTGGTCAGTCATGGTTCGAACCAAGTATACTACGAGGTCGATCCTATGCGTCGATCAGTCGCATGGTGCGTAGTGAAACCCTCAGGTTAGTGTAACTGCAAAGTTGTATCATTTCCTATGGCAACTGAGGCTCGTGTTGGGGAGTTACAATAAGTAACTACAAATGCTGCTTTCAGATTCCAAACTTATAAGATGTCTTCATAATGAATAATTAATTAAATTTCACTTTATATCATTGGTATGTAATATAAAGTGTTCAAACGTGCTTGTATCATACTAAAAAATTGACTAAATAAATGTTTTATTTACTGTCCCTGAATAACTATAATCAGTGGACTTTATTCTTGTGTTTATAAAAACGCGGCCTTTATTTTTATCAGTGTTTTTTAAGCATTATATATGTATTTAGGTATTGGCCAATATGAAAGTTAGTCAAACCATTGATAAGTAAATGAGTTGAAATTGTTACAAGAAAATGGTTTAAACAAATAGAAAATATATTATCTAACATGTTTATTGTACTTTTTGTTTTACTGTAACTTTTAAAAAAGATAGAAAAATTCATATTAGAAATATATATCATGAAAATTGTGTCTGTTAAGACTGAAATATTTTGAAAATTATGAAAATATTATAAAAAATTATATAAGTCACTCGTGATTTATCACGGGTTATATGCTAGTATTCTATATACTTCCTATAACATTTACCATAGAAGTTCATTTACCTTTTTATCCTTAAAGATGACATCAACAAATTTAACTTTCTCAAACACATTTTTTATTTATCTCCTCTTTTTTATGAAAGTTTTCAAAACAGCCCCTCCAGTTTTACATAATGCTAATTTCATCATTTTTTTCCTTTTTCAAACATATTTTTCATTTAGCTTCCTCATTTCTTGAAAATTTTAAAACAACCCCCCTCCACATTTAAACATTCCTAATTTCATCTTAAAGTTTATTTGCTCTTTAAATTTAGACTTTCTACGTTTCAAAATAAGTGATACACTTTTCATCTTAAAGTTTATTCCTAATTTATACTTTTTATTTGCTCTTTGAAAAGTTGCATTATTGGGTAAAAAAAAGTGGGACTCAAACCACTAACTATCTTATTTTATATATTAAAATAACATATTTATCATCAATTTTAGTTTTAAAAATAGTTAAACTCACTTTAATTAGTCGACACAAATGAACCAATGTGGCCTTATATGTAGGAATACTTTGTAGGATTCACATGGCGGAACTTGAACCCCATATACCGGATCTCTACTATACAATGGGATCACAAGAAGAAGAAGATTAAGAACATTACCTTTAGATTGCTAAAGAATGATCCACCTCTACTGCACCACCTGAACACGCTGCAAGACCGCGTTGTACCAACAAAGCAATACACGAACTCGTGTGTGTGTGTGTCTGTGTTACGAACGAACCAAGGGTTCAAAACCCTTGGGGTTTCTTTCGATCGGCCGAAAAGAGAGAGGGAGAGGGAAAGAGTGTTTAGGGTTTTGTGGTGACAAAGTGATTAGCCAAAACCCTTAACCTTAAGCCTTTATTTATAAGGACTCAAGTTACAGTTAAGTTCTTGGAGTTTAATTATAATTAACCTTATAATTAAACTTCCTATTAAGACTTTAAAACCTTGGACTTTTACTAGTTAATTAATAAACAATTAATTAACTGTCCGTTAAATATTTAACTTAATATTTAACCATCCTCTTAAATAATAATTAGACTATTATTATTATTCTCTTCTTTATAATTAACTTAACTAGTTAATTATTCCACACATCTTACTTTATTCGGTTGTCCATTATTGGGTGTGTAGTGGTGTGATCCTTTAGTGTCTTATAACATTGGATACGATGACACGTGTGCTTATCTGTGCACATAAATCCAACATTAACTGCACCCACGTTTTGTTTTTTTTTTCTTCTAATATTATATGACATATAATATAAAATTAGTGTTGTATGAATATATCAATAAATATTTTTTTTGGATACCAAGACATATTCCTTTTCTTAATATGAAATAATCTTTTGAGTGTTATATGGATATATAAGTAAACAATATTTTGGATACTATATGAAAATCCCCGCAGCATCATGCGGGTGGAAATCAACTCGTTATATATGATGTAGCTTTGAATATTGATTTTGAGTTAAGTTGTGAATCTTAAAATTAAAGTGAAGTATAATTATTTTATATAACAATATAGATTATAGATATACATGATGATGATGATGATGATGATGTTTGATGATAATAATAATATTATAATGATATGTAAACAAAACCTATATATATATTTGTTTTATGTCAATAACCAATACATATAAATTCTTCTTATTATACAATTGTGGAAGTATATTACTATTCATTCGGATATTATGGTTGGAGCGTCCTCCTACTTATATAAACTTATCTAATATATAATACATGCGCATTCCGAAATTGAAGTTTTTTCTTGCTAAAGTGTATCCTAAGACTAGTGGGTATGGGTGTGTTGGTGTGGTGTGGTCTTTTGTGGCAATCCACCACATTGTGCTCCACATCAGAACAACCCCCCCCCCCCCACCCCCATCGTGCTTAAAATGTGAAAGGAGACCCACCATATCAATCACAAATGCTCATACCAATCCGTGTCTCCGTGTAGAATCATGGTCGTGGCCATGGATGCACCACTCCACATGGGGGGGGGGGGTGTGTTAGGTTGGGAGGGTGGTCTTCAAATTACCACCACACCATGGAGCTATGGATACATCATCACTACGCCATTTTTTTTGCCCATATCGACTAGTCTAAAGGGCCATTTGGTATGTCGTACTCTTCCGTAATTGAACGGTTACAAATTTTTTAGCTATAATTCATATCCATACTTATGCATTTTTTTAACCTTTTTAGATTTTTTTAATTTTATTATTTATTAATTTATTATTATTTTTTTAATTTTTTTATTTCTTTTAAAAAATTTAAATTTTTTTATTTTTTTTAATTGTTTTAAAAAATCTAAAAATTTTATTTAATGTTTTTAATATTTATAAATGATTTTAAAATCTGAAGCATACAAATCTATATCTATATATATATATATATATATATATATATATATATATATATATATATATATATATATATATATATATATATATATATATATATATATATATTGAGTTTCAAATTTGAAGTTGTATTAAATAATGAATATCAACTTTAATGTTGCAGTTAATTACATGTATAAACGTTCACATGGATAAGTTTCAACAACACAGTGTTTTAATGTTCGTTCACATGCGTTAAATGTGGTCTTTTAATAAGTACTCCGTAACAATTATTTACCCTCAAAGTATCGACAATATCTATACGTGAATCGTTTAGAGGATAATGTAAATAGGTAATGAACCGACGCTTTTTACACCGCGTCCTTTCTGCTTCTTCTTCAGTTAGCGTTTTCTCCATCTTTAACCGTCGTCCACTGCATCTCTTCAAATCATCTCACCATTTAATCAATCAACACATCCTTTCCTCCAATGTTCTCCATCTATATGTATTGTAAAATTGGGACTGCCAATCGGATCTTCTCAATACTTTGAATCTGGTATGTGGTACAGTTGGAATCAGATATACATTTAGAATCGGGTATCTCTTACATCTCCTTCGTACCCTAATTCAATTTCGTTTCCTTGCCCAATTGAATTTCCCAGATCCATCGTATCAACCAGTGGTTTCAAAGAAACTTTGCACTTTTAGGAGATGTTTCTATGAATTTACCATTCATTTGCACTTCAATTCAGATTCGTTTCAAACAAAATAAGAATTTTACATTCTAATTGCGTACTATTTCCGTTGGAAAGTTCTAATAAATTTGTTGCATTTAGAAACCATTTTGAAAAGGTAAGGGGGGTGATGCGTTTCGTTGGGCTATTTTCTGTTCACCATCGACAACAAAACAACCAATTCATGCCATCTTTATACCAAGATAAATCTGCAAATTTTGTATTTGCAACGAATAAATGCTACATCACAATGGTTGTGTTCACTTCAGTATTACATTTAAATTTCCACCTCCTCGCGATCCAAAATGTAGAATTTTATTACCATCACTTAATGACAATAAAATCCATCTGTACACCCTTATAAAGCATTTAGGGGATAAGGGTATTTTGGGAATTATATTTTTAAGGAAACAGTATTTTTCTTTGATAAATAAAACCCCTTCATCCCCTAATCTTCAATCAACAGGTGTCTTTCTTTAATCAACCAGTGTACTCCTAAATGGAAAAGGTGTGCAGGAGATGACGAACCGATACACGTTGTTCTTCATCACACAAAATCCAAGTGCTCTTTTCCCAGCCAAATCCAACCGCTTCACGAATGGATACATTGATTTCATGAACCAACACACCGCTCTGCAACTATAAATACACAAAACTCTTCCCCTAAAATCTTCATCAATTGCCTGTATTTTCAGTCTTAGATGAAGAACGATCACGATCAATGCAATTCGTTCATATCGAGAAGAAGGTATTTTCCTTTTTAACTAACTCTATTTTGATTAATAATAACATTACTTGATGAATACATTAAAAGCCAAGAAAACTGAAATAATTAAGTAGAATAAATTGTAGAAGTTCAAACATTTTGACGTTACCTTTTAAGTTTAGTATATAAACATATGTTTCGAAATTCACACTCACAATTTCACTAACAATAATTACTTATTTGTCTTCAATATAAACAAGTTGTCAAAGTTCAAGTCATCAAAGTTCAAGTTGTCAAAGTTTCTTACAATATAGATCAAGGATTGTCTTCAATATAAACAAGTTTTTATTTTTTCACATCTAATTTCATCACTGTGAATATAGCATTTAGTAATTAATTTTTTAATTACTAATTTGAATGATTTGTTTTGATGTAGTTATTGAATATAGATCAAGGATTGTTTTCAATATAAACAAGTTGTTATTTGTTCACATCTAATTTCATTACCGTGAATATAGCATTTAGTAATTAAATTTTTAATTACTAATTTGAATGATTTGTTTTGATTTAGTTATTGTTCTTAGATCAAGGAGTGTCTTCAATATAAACAAGTTGTTATTTGTTCACATCTAATTTCATTACCGTGAATATAACATTTAGTAAATAATTTTTTAATTACTAATTTGAATGATTTGTTTCGATTTAGTTATTGTTCTTTTGATTTGTTAAATTTTATTATTCATTTGTGTTCATGTAACAAAATTTAGTTTCATATAAGTTTTATTGCCTATTTTATTTGTTTCAAGTGCTTAAAATATTTCCTTTACAATCATTTAAGTAGGAAATTTAATTATCTTTTAATGTTGTTTTATTGTAGGATCATAGTTGGTGCAATATGTTTTACCTATTAAATCTTAGATAGACAAGTCGACAATGATGTAAAAGAACTCCATATATTAAAGTTTTCATACTAGAAGTTTTTTTTTTAAATTAAAAGCCAAGGAAATTGAAATAATTAAATAAAATAAATTGCAGAAGTTCAAACAATTTGACGTTACCTTTTAAGTTTACTATATAAATATGTGTTTCGAAATTCACACTCACAATTTCACTAACAATAATTATTGATTTGTCTTCAATATAAAAAAGTTGTCAAAGTTCATGTTGTCAAAGTTCCTTACAATATAGATCAATGATTGTCTTCAATATAAACAAATTGTTAACCGTTCACATCTAACTTTTTAATTATTAATTTGAATGATTTGTTTTGATTTAGTTATTGTTCTTATGATTTATTAAATTTTATGATTCATTTATGTTCCTATAACAAAATGAAATTTCATATAAGTTTTATTGCCTGCATTATTTTTTTCAAGTACTTAAAATACTTTCTTTTACAATCATTTAAGTAGGAAATTTTATTATCTTTTAATGTTGTTTTATTGTAGGATCATAGTTGGTGCAATGATGTTCTAGATTATAAAGACTTCTAAGTGTTTTTTTATTCGTGTTATTTCTGTATTTTTATATTATGATAAATCGATTGCGATAAAACTTATCCCTAATTGTTATATTCAGAAAATTTCGTCATGTGTTGCTTCTAATTCTATATGTTAACGAATAGAGGTGTTAAAGTGGGAGAGTCTAACTTCAATGTTATCGGTAACGTGTTTTGTGTTACGATGATAAAAACGATGATATTTCGTTACTTTACATTTTCCTCCGACACATTTTTCTTATTTAGTAGATTAACCGCAATCAAAACCACACATGTTAGCGATCATGCTTTAGGTAATTTGTCCACCAATACAATGTATACAATTTACATTCAAAAAAACTTCTTATCATGAATAAAGCCCGTGCATCGCACGGGCCATGTTGCCTCGTATATATAAAAATTGAGTTTCATTTTGAAGTTGTATTTACTAGCCTTGCATTTAATTAAACAAAACTTACTTAATTACAATAATAATAATGTTTCATTTAACAAAAAAAAAAAAAACTAAACCTACATAATTCTATCTACATGGCCGAAGATGAAAAGGAATCATAAAAGCATTTAATTAATATTACTTAATTGCAATAATACTCTAAATCAAGAATTCGATATGTTTATAACGTAAAAACAATTAGAAGTTTAAACAATTTTTAACTTTCTTCCCAAATGGCTTAAATGATGATATCCCGTGCTCTTATCAAATAGATAAAAAGTCAAGAATAGTTGGGGGAAACTCCAATTCAACGGCACCGCGTCTAGCATGTGATGTACAATTGCACAAAATGTAGCGAACTATAATATCTATATAAAAATTGAATTTCACGTTGATGTAGCTTTTGTTATCATATAATTAAATTTAACGATTAATTTCAATTAAGATTTTAATATTTTCATGCGTTAAAAAGTTTGAAGCCTTATTGAGAATGTAATTTGAATCGTCAACAACCCAAACCTTCCAACTATATTAAGTACACTATAAAATTCAAAATTCATTCGAAATTCCAATCAAATTTTAACCGTCCACATAATTAGATGCAAGCAATTAATTATATTCTCAAAATAAATTTGAACCGTCCATTAATGAAATTCGGAACCTTAAATCAGCTTTTAAATACATCAGTTACTTAATTTTAGAAACTGCAAAATAACTTTAAAATAAGTCCTCAATAAAATCAATTTTCAATCCATCATTTTCCAATGGCTCCTCTTACTTCTTTTACATTGAACAGAGAATACAAACCCTACTTCTAGCAAAGTTTCAACCGTCTGTTCCTCTTCTTTTTTTAGATCCCTTTCGTATTAGTTCCGCTCAAGTGTTAATTGTTGATTGAATGATAATGGAGGATTTGGAGCATGATCTAACGAACTAACATGCAAGTTTGTTTCAATATGTGCATATGTGTTAATTATGGTCCTGTAAAATGTGTGCAAGCAGTATACAACTTTTTTAAGGTAACATTGCCTGATTATGAATTTTATTGATTGTTAATTCATATATTTTTGTAGAGAATTGAAAATTAATTTGGTAATTTCAATATTGGAAATTATAGCCTTATAGGCTACGTTCAATGATGATATATCTTATATGCCAAGTTTCATGAACAGAAATGAACCATCTCATTTTATAATTTTTTTGATAAAATTACATCAAAACAATATGTTGAACAAAGATCTTCTTCAATTGGTACTCCACCAGTTTTTATTGCAGGATTTAATAATTAAAGAGTTAAGCCAAATGATAAACGAATTGTTTATTGTGATGCATTACAAGTGAGTTCAATATTTAATAATTTCACATGGGATTTAAAAGTTGTTTAGCAAATATATATTCAGATTTTGATAAATTCGAAATTTTTTCCGGGATCATTCTCAGCCAATATTAGAGGCGTATCCAGCTGATGGTACGTTAGCGGTCCCACTTTTGAGATATAGGTTCAGAATCATGCACAAAATTCTCACTTAATATGTATTTATTTTATTTAGTTGCTTTGTAATACATGCATTATCAACAAACTCTAAATGCGAATTGCTTTATCATGGGTGGTACTAAAAAGAAGAAAAACATCAGGGATTGGATAAAATAATCATATTTAAGCTTAACTTTTTTAGACTTTATTTTGCATTTGAGCACAATGAACTTTATATTCAACGTAGAATAATACATGGATTGATATTTGATGATAATTTGTAAGGCCTTGGAATCACGCTGGTGAACTTTTTTAAAATTATGGTTTTTGTCCATGTGGTTTGGCCGTTTCAGCGTTTTTGTCCCTGTGGTTTTTTTTCTGTTTTTTTGTCCCTGAGGTATGCAGATTTCCGTTTTTTTATCCTTCCGTCCATCCTCCGTCTCATTTTAGCCGTTAAGCCCCTCACGTGCTGAAAACGTGAGGGCATTTTGGTCTTTATCCATTTTCTATTTTATTTTTATTTTTTTTCTTTCTCTTCTTCTTCTTTGTTTTTACCAGACTAAGAACCCTAAATTGAAAATCATGTTGAAGAACCCTAACACCCCTTCTTCTTCTTCCTTGCAAGAACCCTAACACCCCTAATTTCACTTCTGGCCTCCTCCACCGCCATAACCACCGCCATAACCACTGCCACCAACATCTTCTCCGACTCCTCCGACCGTACAAACAAATATGGATGATGCAAGAATCTGAGATTCCGACCACCACCATGTCTCCGTCGTACTTCAACGAATCTGAGATTCTTACATGTCTTCGTCGAGAAACGAATCTGAGATTCCGACCATCACCATCTTCGCATCAGAGATTCCGAACACCACCGTATCTCCTCCGTACTTCAACGAATCTGACATCCTTACATGTCTTCCCGAGAAACGAATCTGAGATTCCGACCACCACCAGAAATTCTAAACAAAAAAGTTGACTTTTTCTACGATGCAATCACGATTACGTGTTTAACATGCGGAATATTGGTTGCGGTTAAAGACAAACATGGTGTCTGCAAATCGAGGGCGGAGACGAAGATATTAGGGGCGATGTTAAGGTTCCTACCGATTCGGGGTATTATCCATTAAATTAATTCAGTTCAGTTAATTTTTCATCGAGGAGGCCAGATGTTGATGGCGGTGGTTATGGCGGTGGAGGCCAGAAGTGAAATTAGGGGTGTTAGGGTTCTTGCAAGGAAGAAGAAGAAAGGGTGTTAGGGTTCTTCAACATGATTTTCAATTTAGGGTTCTTAGTCTGATAAAAACAAAGAGGAAGAAGAGAAAGAAAAAAAGTAAAAATAAAATAGAAAATGGATAAAGACCAAAATGCCCTCACGTTTTCAGCACGTGAGGGGCTTAACGACTAAAAAGAGACGGAGGATGGACGGAAGGACAAAAAAATGGAAATCTGCATACCTCAGGGACAAAAAAACAGAAAAAAAACCACAGCGACAAAAACGCTGAAACGGCCAAACCACAGGGACAAAAACCGTAATTTACTCGTGTTTTTATTGGTAATAACATGACTATTTTTTATTAGTAATTAGGCCTCCATTTTTATGAGGTACACTCTTATCTTGACATCTATGAGTGCAAAATATTATAATGGTGGGTCAAAATAAATATCTATTAATCAGCTATAAGCTTTAATTATTCTCTTTTTAATAAACTTTTACGCTTTCTTTTTCAGGAACAACTAATTCGCCGGTGCCGCTCGAAGATATACCGTCCGTTATCCATAGTTGTACTTATAATGGATAAAACACTGTAAACACATATATATTCGTAATCACACTTATGTTTCACGACCAACATGTTTTGTCCTAATATAAGCACTCATGTTTTGTTAATTTACATTTTCCTCCGACACACTTTGCTTTGTTCATACTTTAAACGTGATAGCAATAACTTCTCATGAATAAATCTCGTGTGCATCGCACGGGCCATGCTGCCTCGTATATTTAAAAATTGAAGAAATAATTATGACTAATAAATTCAAATTTCATATGAAAAGCAGTGCATTAATTATTAGTAAATTAATATAAGTAATAAAAACCATTTTATAATATAAACTAATAAATCGACATATCTAGAGTTTTAAAATAATTATTGGTAGATAATTATAACTAATAAGCACATGTATAGTTTGTCATAAATAAGATTAATAAATGATTATAATGAAGATTTATTATTTATAGTTGATTTTCTACAAGACAAAGCATAAATTTTTTCGCAGTATAACTTCTATGTTATGAATAACTTTTTGTGTTACGCTAATAGAAGCGACGATGGTTTTGTTACTTTATCTTTTTCTCCGTCACACTTTGCTTATTTAGTAAAGTACCCACAATTAAAGCTAAACATGTTAGTGAACATAATTTTGTACTTCGCCCGTGACACAAAAATAATGTTTACGTTTTACTTTCGAAATAATAATTCATTATCATGAACAAAGCCCGTGCATTGCACGGGCCATGTTGTCTCGTATATATAAAAATTGAGTTCCAATTTTGAAGTTGCAATTAATACCATGAAATTAGTATTAATAATATTATAATAATAAAAACAAACTTATTAAATTGTAAGCCCAAGAGTTTTGAAATAAATATAAACAATTATAATAATAAAATGTTCAATAAATAAAACAGTTTTCAAGTTTTATTAATCTTACGCATTAGCATCTATAAATACTCATTCTCATATTGCAAAAATTTTAACACTCCAAAGGTGCATCCAAAAGAAATACTTAACAAATGGAGTCAACAACAAAGATCTATAGGGCTTTTATTATATATCATCGCTATTAATTGGTAATCAAACATAATCTTTATGATTTTGTTTTAGAGATGGTATGTTAGTTGTTATTGTTTAAACTTACACAACCTCTTTTGTATATATGTATAAAATTGTTATTCGTTGTTTATTTACATTTTGTATAAAAATAATATTATATAATGATCTGATAGTTATTATTATAGTATATGCGATTGTGTATAATATTATCACATTTATTTAAGATGAATATCTTATCATGTTAATGGTCACAAATTGTTGTTCATTTGATTTGTTATTTTACTTTTAATTCAATTAATAGGTTTTGATCGCCATTTTTCACATCTTGTGATTCTCTAATTAGTAGGAAAATATTAATTAAATATATTAGTGGTTTTTGAATTGATGTTTATTTTCGTTTGTATATGTATAATAAAATATAAAAAATGAGTTTCATGTTGATGTTGCATTTATTATAATATTAAATAAATCATGTTAATAAAGATTGAGAAGCTCAATAGTTGTAAAATCAAGAGTTTTAACATAAGCTTGAGATATCTAATTAGTAGGAAATATTAATTAAATTTATGGTTGTTAAATTTATTATAAAATTGATGGTTGTTAAATTTATGCTTACTTCTTTTATATATGTAAAAAAATATAAAAATTGAGTTCTATTTTTATGTTGCATTTGTTATAATGGAGTTCTATTGAGTTCTATAGTATTGAATTCATTTTAATATAAATTTGACAAACTCATTAAATTGTAAGACCAAGAGTTTTGTAATAATTATAATAATAAAAAGTTCTATAAAATAAGAGACTTTTTCAAGATTTATGCATCTTACACATTAAGATCTATACATACTTATTTTCATGTTTCAAAATTTTACCACTCTAAAGGTGTATCCAAAAGAAACATTTAATAAGTGAAGTAAACAACAAAGACCTTTAGCGATGTTCTTTTCCTTGCTATTAATTTCTTTCGTTGATTTGTATCAAGTATATAACTTACTGATATCTTAACATCTATATCTATATCTATATCTATAAATCATATAAAAATTGAGTTTTATGGTTTACGTTGTATTGAATCTTATGTTAAAAAAATAAGTTTTTGTTATAAATGATGCTCATGAGTAAATGTAATTGATTATACAAAGAATTTAACATAAATAATAGTAGTAAGTTCAATTAAATAATAGTCTTTTCATTTAACTAGAAGTTACATAATAATTAAATAAGACAAAGAATTTAACAGAAAAATAATTGTTGTAAATTTAATTAAATAATAGTCTTTTCATATAACTAGAAGTTACATATTATAAACTATGAATATTGCAATATCATGATGCAAATGATGTTGAGTTTTCAAATGATATTATCTTTTACCCGCAATCAAAGTTAAAGATGTAACCGATCACGTTGTTCGTACTTTCCAGGTGATACCAGTAAATTGTACACGATATGCACTCAAAATAACTCATTATTGTGAACGAACCCCGTGCATCGCATAGGCCATGCTGTCTCGTACAATAAAAAATTGAGTTCCAATTTGAAGTTGCATTTAATATCCTTGCATTTAATACAAATTAAATAACCTTACATTTAAAAAAAGAATAAAAATCCCTACAAATGAAGATATAAAAACATGTATCAATTTAATAATGTCTTATAATATTTCGTATAATTATGTTTATTATAATAATTTTATATAATCATGTATCAATTTAATAATTATGATTCATAATTCTCTTAATAGTATCAATTTTTATTATTATATATAGATATAATAAAAAGTTGAGTTAGTTTTCTTATTGTTTTTGTTTCACATAGAGATTTTGTTAGTATTTTTATTAGAGAGACACATGTTTTTGTGTATTTGTATGGATTTTTATTTTTTATTATGTACTTTTGAAGATAAAAAAAGTACAATAAGAACTATGCATCATGTTTGCATTAATTGGCATTAGTTGAAGATATATCGTTGTTGATTCATAGTTTTGCTTATAAAAGACAAACCATGAAGTTCTTCATAGTATCACTTATATGTTATGAATAACATGTTTTGTGTTGCGCTAATAAAAACAATAATGATTTTGTTACTTTGCATTTTAACACATTTTGCTTATTTAGTAGAGTACTTGCAATCAGCGCTAAACATGTTAGCGATCTTACATGTAGTACTTTTTGAATCCTATGTAAAATAATAGTTAGTAAATTTAATTAAATAATTGTAAAAAATTCAATTAAATAATAGTCTTTTTACTTAGTAAATTTAATTAAAGATTAACATAATAGTATTAAACTCAATTAAATAATAGTCTTTTCATTTACCTAGAAGTTACATATTATAAACTATAAATAACACACTATGATCATGATGCAAAAAGATTTTGTTAATCTTTGATTTTGTTATAGACGAGAGAGTTTTCTTATTGTTTTTGTTTTACATAAAGATTTTGTTAGCATTTTTAAGTTAACCGAAACATGTTAGCGATCTTGCTTTTTCTACTTTGTCCGTTACACCAATACAATGTATATGATTTACATTCAAATAACTATTTATCATGAACAAAGCACGTGCATCGCACGGGCATGTTGTCTCGTATATTCAAATTTGTTAGTTTACTAAAGGACCGTAATTGAATTCATAGGGTGTCGGGGGACGGATTTCAATTACAACGAATATCGTATTTTGAAATTTCGTCGTAATTGAATTATGAAAAAAAGTTCATCCAAACATCCCTGCATAATGTAATTGAACTACAATTACAGAGGATTACGTCAAAACAATATTCGTTTGTTTTGGTTCGGTAATTAATAAATTGATAATAAGCATTATGTTTAGGAAATTTTGATTATTAAGGAAGTAATTGATAAAATAATGGCAGATGGGTCGTTTGTTTGGTGTTGGAGATGAGTTAGGTGAGTATGCAATACTCGGAAGACTAGAAAGCATGAAGGATGTGATTGAACAAGTCAACAGGTAGTTCAAAGATCCAGTAACGGGTTTTTTTTTGTATTTTGTAATTTAGAAAGTCAAAATGTTTGACTTTCTTCTTTGCTTGTTAGGACTTGACGACTTTTGTATGCGTATGCAGCCCAGAATTCTCTCTCGTTATATAAGACAGAGAGATTGGTGCAGTAACTCACTAAATTTGAGATAGATACACATAATATCACTATCAATCAAAAGTGCTTTTTCATGAAGAAGGTGAATGCAATCTATATTTTGTAGTTTTAGTAATCGAACATCACGCATTTAATCTCATTTGTAACGGAGAGACCCCCAACACTATTTGAGCAGAAGGACTAAAACGGACAAAAGGTTTTCCGACAGGGATGTTGCCTGCACTTTCAGAACCACACAGATGAAACGAGCACTTTGGCCAGACTCAGTCCCTAAATTCGGATTCGGTCCGAATCGGGCCGTTTGATAACATGATTTTTTGGTTGGACTCGGTCCGATTTTTAGATTCGGTCTGACATAATAAACTCTTTGACTCAGTCCTTTTCTCCCTAATCCTTTGACGGTTTCTTCTTCTTCGACGGTTGTCTCCTCTAGGCATCAAGTTGCTTTCTCCTCCGCCGAGTTGGATGGCATTAGTCCGATGGTTTAACTCCGCCGTGAACACCGGCCAACTTTTTCGATGTTTAGATCAGGAAGAAATGGTAATTTTAGGTGGCTTCCGGCCACGACGTCCGACTTTCATAGACTGTAGAGAAGGAGATTCCGAGCAAGATGGGTCAAAAGGGTGCTTCTCCGGCCAGTTTGACCGGAATCCGGCCACCACCACAAAACACACAGTAGTCACACCTTTTGTGCCTTTTTTTAGAGATTTTTTCTTTATACGCATCCTTTTTTTAGCGATCTTTAAAGTTAATGTTATATCTAGTTTTATTGTAAAAATTCTAAAACCCAGATGAGTCTAGTCATGGGATTTTTTATGATTATATTTTTTATTGGTTTTTCAAGTTTGTTATGAGTTTTGTATTGTGAAAAAACCCTATTTTCTATTGGGTTTTGAGGTTTTCAGCCACTCCAGCAAAAGATGGGGATAATATGGTCATTATTCAAACACATATATTTTATCTAACACATAAGAGAAGAATAATAGGTCATTATTCATCAGTTAGCACATTCAATTAACAATTTAATCAAACACATGGACTCAATCCGATTTTTTGACTCAATCCGATTCTGACGCAATCTGATTCTAACTCAATCTGATTATGACTCAATCCGACTAATCAAACAGGGCCTTAGTATATTTATGGTGTTTTAGGCATTGAACCCAAGCTACTTTAAGCTAGAATGAAAATGCAACAAAAATACCTCCATCGGTTCTACTTGTTATATGATGATTTCCACAATTCCACATTAGAAAATTGCAATTGCTCCAAAAAGAGGTACAACTATTCTTCCAAAGTTTTGCTAAGCAAAATGACTAATCTGCCCTTGGAATAATCGTATTCAATCAATAGGTGTGTGGAGTAGGAGCTTTAAAAGCATTTTGAAAGCACTTTAGAAACCATATCAACCGTTTGCTAATAAAAGGGGCAGTTGAAGAATTGGACAACTTAGAGACGTGGTATCATAACTTGAAAAGCGAGAAAAGCAAATATAATTCAACATTTTTTTAAGCATTAATTCGCATATTGCTTTTCATACCAAATTGTAGGTTTAGATTATACAATAATCGCATCCTTCGATTCAATGTTGATTACTACTATTATTACTGTTCTAGATACAGAAAGTCGTTATGTAAACAGATAATTGCATCAATTACATTTGTGTTCATATACACGTGTATATAGAACATATGCACATGTACATTTATTTACTCTATATACAATAAGCGTAGAGAATCACTGTTCATTAACTTAATAACTCCGTTTTGAAAATCCCGTCCTTTTGAAAATATTGACTGACTGTGTGGCTTTCTTTCCCTTTTCTCCCTATATTTATTATAATATTTAAGATTATATTTCTAAAAGAATATAATACAATGTGAAAATATTGGTGACTAAAAATATTGAGAATTTTAACTTTATTTTTTACATTGAAAGTTATCTTATTTTAACTTTGTTTGCTTTTTAAACCATTTAAATATTTAATAAAAGATTATAAGTAAACTAAATCCAATCATAAGCATATTGCAAAACACAAAATTAAGGAGTTAAAATGGAAATGAGGTTAAAGTTTAAAGATAAACTATTATTGATCCTTATATTATTTAAAAAACTTTAACATATAATATAAAATTAAATTTTCAGACAGGGTAGCAGGTAAAGAAAATGTAGAATCATTACAAAAAAGTCTGAGTGTTAAAACAATATACATACTACGTCCTAAAGTTAATGATAGAAAAATTTAAAAGGGTCAATGGTCTAGCGGTAAGGTGTTTGCCTCCAACCTTGAGGTTATAGGTTCAAGTCTCATAGTGAACATAGGTGAATTTTGGAGTAGATTAGGTTGTCGTTCAAAAAAAATATTCCAATAAGAGGGTCAATGGGTTAAGCACTTCGCTGATTAAATGAACTCAAAACTTCTAAAAGTATATGACAATAAACATCAATTAACTCGAAATTTATTATGTTTAGGTGATATAGCCAATAAACTTCATTATAGCCAATAAAATGTACATTGGAAAATTTAACTATTACAGTATATAAATATTAAGACATGCACCAAAACTTATTATTACTACTATTATCCTACATTTAGTAAAAACTAAAGAAATAAAACCGGTCTAATGGAGTTATTATTATGCCATATAATAATATAGGATTTAAAATCCGCGGCAACGCGCGGCAATATATACCTCGTTATAGACATTTATAGGTTAGTTCATTGTAAGAATTGGAGTTCATTGATTTGTTACTTGAGTGAATAATTCAGTTATTTTTTCTTCAAAATGTAGTAGTGTGCATGTGACTTAATTTTATTTAATTGTAATTTGAAAATTTGTCCAAGATTATTCTTTTACAAATCAGACATAATAATTGACCAATATTCTCATAACACACGTGAACTTTATAAGAAAATACAATATTCAATTTTTTCATATATAATAGCAGTACAAGATTCTTAATAAACAATAGAACATAATGTAATTTCAACAAAAAGAAATTAAAAAAACGCTTTTAGTCCACAATCAATTTCATAACTATTTTACCGAGCCATTTGCATGAATGATGCAATATGCATCCATATTGCACAAATAATGTTGTTTTTGGAGTGTTTGCAAAAATAATGCTATCCCCTAGTAGTGCACCCAGATCCCCATCCTTTCCCTAGTAGTGCACCCGGATCCCACCTTGACCCTGCAACCATGTCTGCCATTTTTGACCATCGTACTTTCGTGCAGTAACCCCTAGTAGTGCACCCGGATCCCCTTGGGGTATCCCCGAGCCGTACGCCCGGATCCCCTTGGGGTATCCCCGAGTCATACGCCCGGATCCCCTTGGGGTATCCCCCACCTGCACGCCCGGATCCACCTACACTGCCTATAAGTATTACTTCATTTTTTCAGTGACATACCACTTCATTTTTTATTATTACACACATTTACCACATAAAAACATTTCCTACACATTTACTCCATTTCTTAAGAAACTAGCATTCTTTATTACAATGTGGCGAAGTCAAAAAGCGTTAATCATTGAACTTAACCTACAGCTTGAGATGTTAGAAGAGAGAGTTGACCTAATGCGTGAACAAGCTCGAGCCCGTGAGCTTCAAATTATCATGGAAGAGATGCAACGTACCATTCATGAAATGGATAACCTGGCTTATGAAGGGGCGATGGAGGAGGAGTCGGAGATGCGACGTACGAGGGAAATGCCTCCACCGACATTACATGTTGTGGAGCAGCAAACTCAAAACTCCTCAATAGGTATTCAACAACCAGACACAATTGACTTGGTTGAGGAGTATGGTTGGGCTAGGAGTGTAGAGGAATTTTACTTGAACGGGGATTGGCGCGGGAATGAAACCTTTTGCTATATTGTTCTTAGGTCGTACCCAGGTACCTAGGGAGTTTTGGAGTACCCTGTTAGATGAAAATTCCAGCTCTGTTTTGTTCCGTGCGGTACGTAATTTAATTATGTTATTATCAATATTCTCAATAAAATCTCAAAGGTAAATAATTGTATATTTATTACAGCATATAGATTGTTGGGTTAGAAGATGGATGCGTTATCGGTGGTATGTTGGCTATAAAACTGGAGAATATAAGCGATGGACAATAATGCCTACCAAGTTTGAGTCTCTACTCTTACCACCTCACGGATCAGATGCTTTACAATATGCAGATGGCAGTTTGACACCTTACCCCGCTTGGGGGGACGTAGATGTCTTATACATCCCGGTACGTTTAAATGATAACGTTTGGTTGCTTGTGCAAATGGATCTAGTTAGCAACGATACATGTTTAATTTGTAGTTGTCGTCGTTCCATAAACCATGACGTGCTTACGGAAACCCTAAAACGTTGGCGACATTTTTTGCCCGGTTTTAAAAGGAGTTTCTCCTATGAAGAAAGAAACCCCCAAGTTAAGCCGAATCTTTATTTCGCCAAACGCATACCTCAAGGAAGGGAAGAAGACTCTGTTGTGTTTATTTGTAAGTTTATGCATTATTTGGTAACAGGGAAATCAATCAAGCAAGATGGAGTCGTCGATAATAATCAGATTGCTACGGGTTATCGCGAACTTATGGCTCGTGATATGTATAGCTATCGTATTTTAGAATCGCAACCTGAAATTTTTCCTTTTAGATTTGTGGATTTGTTTGATGATTTGGATTAAAATTTCAATTGTATTTGGTATTAATTTATGAAATCTTGATGTTTGTGTTTGTTTGTCATTTAAAAATCAACTACTTAAAAAAAAATTAGCGAAAAAAAATAAATGTCTAACTTTCGAGGTTAATAGAGTACACTTTTTAGTAATTCAGATTTAACTTTCTAAATGATAGTTGCGGTATTGATGAGTACGTAAACATATGAAAAAGAATTAGACCAAAAAGAAAAGTAATGAAAGAGTTATGATAATTCGAAAATGCAAAAAATTTGTTTTTTGTAACGCAAAAACATTCAAAATGCTATTTTTATGCATGAATAACTTCAAATTTTGAAGGTTTTGGACGTAATTATATATACATGATTTGTAGTACCCGGGTCAAGGTTTCCATGCATATAAAATTCGTAAAAAAAAAACACGGGTGCGAAAGTTACGTTGATTGCAAAAGTAAAAAAAAATTACATATCATAGTTTTCTTACAATTACATTTATATTTAAAAAAAAGCTAATGACGGTGTCCTAATGTACCGCCCGTACCACAAGGAGGTGGTCTTCTGATTCTTCTTCGCCTACCTCCATCGCCATCTTGTTCACTTTCTCCAGGGTTGTTCAAGTCAAATTCGAAGTTTACCGGAACCGGACTAACAACTCTATTCGGAGGTTGACTAGAATCTCCGAGCTGGTAATAAGGATTTGTATTTCCAAAGATATTATCTTCAGAAAAATGCTCCCCAAAATTGCCATACTGGGCAGGTGTTACCCAATCATCTCTCATAGGAGACTGTATATGACTCATATTAAGTATGTTTTGAGGAAATAGGTCACCACCGGTATTCATTTCGTATTGCATACTTGAACCACCCTGGAGAAAGTCCATATTGACTCGATAGGCCTCCTGGTCTGATCGCCCCACACCACCAGTATTATACTGGTTCGATGTGTCCATATATGCAGTTTGAGCCTGGGGGAGGACCCTGAACCACCAGCGTTATACTGGTTCGATGTTCCCAAATTTTCATTCTGATACTGGTGGGAGGACCCTGAACCACCAGCATTATATTGGTTGGAGGACCCGGCTTCAGGATCTTGACGAGCCCCTCTTGGCCGCATCCATCTAGGCCTATGTTGTCTCTGCTCCTGAGTCAACTGCGTGCCGAAGGATGGCTGAGTAACGCTTGCCACATGAGGTGAAAAATATGTCGGACGGTCATCTCCATGTGCATAATGCAAATAATCTGACGACGTTTGCAAGATTTGCTGCCCAAACTGATGCAATGCTGGATCATCTTGCTCTTGCATCATCCTTTGCACCTGTTGTTGCACGTGGCTTAACCCATCAACCTACATACATTTAATACGTATTATTTAAATGTAAAATAATACATACATTGTTATGATTATTGTTCTATAATTATTATTTATTACCGCAACATTTAAATTTCCGCCTTGATTGTAGGACTGAGAGTAGTTTTCTCCTCCAGGAGTTGGATTTGTAATATGGAGCACAGTACAAGGCCAATACCATGTCATATAACCAGGTTCAGTTTGAGGATAATTCGAGTATTGGCCCTGGATGAGATATTGGTAACGGTTGTTCCAATGTTGTATTTGATTTCTTAACTCCCGTTTCCAACATCTGCGTTCCAAGATCTTTCAGTGGTAGAACTAGGTACCGCACCAGAGCCAGTAACTCAATATCAAGATTTTAATAACAATGAAAATCATGAGTTCGACAGATCAGAGGACGAACCACAATCTGAAGGAAGTGCCGATACCAGAGAAGAATTTGACCCAGATGGCGCTGAAGCATCCGAAGAATCTGATGATGATGGTGACGATCAAGGCAACCATGCAGCTCATTGTGAATCCTTATATCTCGATTAGAACACAGATTAAGCAACAATAAAGATGGATTGTAAGATTGAGATGACGAACAATATGGAGAGAATGCTTGCACAAAACGTACGTCAATTTCAATATGCGGCAAGATTAGGTCAATACTAGGTTACAACTAGGTATTTATACCTAGGCCTAATATTGACTAATTACATAAAATCACCCTAGACTATTTGTTACAATAAATGTCACATTACACCCCTAGACTATTGAATACATTAAAATGTGACCCAACAATCTCCCCCTTTGTAACAATAGTCTGGGAAGCATATCTTCGAAGTCTTCATCTTTAGCAAAAGCCTAGTCTTGTACATATTTCGTTGCATAATAATCAGGATCAGGCTTGAGCTTTATTAATCTGTGAAAACGAATATTTCTTGTAGCTTTTTAACCACAAAAGGTATTTTGAAGACTTTACTTTGAAGATACATATTGATCGACCAAAATTGAGACCCATAATGATAGAGAGATTAACAGCGGAAGTCTTTTCTTGAAGTTTGTGGCTTTATGTCGATCAATGATCTTTAATAATTGTTGTTCGGGAAATTTGTTGATAAAGTTTATGATCCCCCTCAAAACAGAAAATTATTTCTTCGTGGAGTCTTCGGTTCCTTGTTTACTCCCTCTTCACTGGTGCATGTGTGTCCTTTTTATGTGGAGTAAGTGAGGCTAGTATATTCTCCCCCTCATGATGAGCAGGATTTATCTGAAGCATCATGTAACAGGAAGAATCACTGAAGCTTGTTGATGAAAATGTGTTGAATAATGATACATTCATTTTTTGAATGAATCAATATATAACACATCGTACAGCAAAGTTAAACAGGGTAAACCGGGATCTCATAGATTTCCCGTTAACACGATAGTTGGAAAACTGTGTGACCTACGTTCAGTGTTGGTTTTGATGTTAGCACTGGTAGGATTTCCATTCAATCATTGTGGAATACCAATAAGTTTGGTATCACTATCAATGTTCCGGCAATATCACTAGGATATGCTTGATGGAATGCCTGTGTCCTAGAGAAATTTAATTCGGTTCTAGACTCTATTTGTGGACAAACGAAGGCGAGGACTGGAGGTGGGTCCTCTTTTTCAATATCAACAATCTCCAAATGAGATGGCGATAGTGGATGTGGTTATCTCCATGATTTTGAAACAAGTACTTTTTGTACTTGAGTGGTCAGTGGGGGTTGTGCATTGCATCACTGGGTCCATGATGTCTTAATCAGAAAGCAACTTATGCAGTCTGATATAGATGTGGCTACCCGGTCATTTGTTCGGTTTAGTGAGGGATTTTCGTTTTCTTTAACCCTTTCACACACGCTCCTCACTCAACTCACTTTTTCATTTTTCAACCACACCCTCGTTTTTGTTTTTACCATGTGATAAGCTGGTTTGCACCCCATACTTCATAACCCCTCTCATTGTTTTTACCTCAGCACACCCCAATCAAGATCCCAAGATACTTGATTCTGCTCACCTAGACCTAGGGACCCTCACTTTTTAGTTCCTATATTGTTGGTGGCTCCGGGGAAGATCATATTGGATTTAGCAGATCATAGGAGTAATTTGAGAGTGAACTATAACGCTCATGTGCAAATAATCAGCATTGATGATGTTACTTTGTAAGAATAACATGGATTTTTCATCGGAAAATGTATGTGTTTCCGGCATACGTTGTTGCCTTTATGATATAAAAGTTTAGGCACAACAACTTGAACAAATTAGGTAAAACCGGACTCACATAGAGTATCCGTTAACACACGGTATGAATCGATAGTCGTTTGCACAACAGTGGATTCAAATGTGTGACCTGCGTTTAGAGTTTGCGCGATTTTAGCTCTAGCAGGATTTCCACTCAATCCTTGTGAAGCACCAGATTGTGATGCCACTATGAGTGTTCCGATGAATACACGGAGATTCATATTCAATAGTGTATGTGTCCTATATTGGAAATATTTGTCGGTGAGAACTAGACACATTATGCATTCAATTGAAGATGTAACCCGGGGCAGAAGGTTAATTATTTCAATACCAACATACTCCGAATGAGCAGTCGATAGATTATGTGCTACGTCCCCTAATGAATTGAAACAAATTCCTGTTGAGAGAAATTTGAG